>JAJOZX010002443.1:165000-420000 GCA_023014485.1 Bathynomus jamesi
GAACGGAGTTCAGCCACCTTCATCAGTGTGTCGAATGCTTTGGCTTTACCGATCGAAAAAATTCTGGATGTGCTATCACAGCCCGTGAAAGCATGCACAAACAGGAGATACTTGCAGATGTCATTGCCTAACAATGATTGAATGCTGAGAATATCATACACAGGATTAGGAGGTCCCCGTTTTATATCGCTGCGATAGTACAACTTGAAACCACTGTCCTTGGCATGGTACAGAAGGAGAATCAGCAAGTCGGTGTCTTCCCCTATTACTGTTGTAGTTGCATTTTCTGATGAGGAAACTGCTGCACGAACGATGTCCACATCAGCATCCCCATCTGCGTTGTGAACAGTACACCCGTGCTTCTTCAACATCTCACCTACGAGGGAAATAAATGCTTGCTTGTTGTTTTCATTAGCCAAGAAGTGTTCCTTCTGGCCAACAAACTTCATGCTTGGACTGAGATTCACATTTCTGCTTGTCTTGGTGCTGCGTCTTCTGTGGTTCATGTCCTTGATCGTAGGAGAGCTGCTGTAGCCATCAAAAACAATGATTGCTTTTCCATATGTTTTCAGAGTGAAATCGGCATATGAGTTGGCGATGCTGTCATATGTTTCATCTTGACGCCAGGAAACACGATGTAGTAGAGATCCACCATCCAATACGTACTGGTCTGTGCACTGAATTTCTTGAACTTCTTCAATGCGTAAAGTGTCAGTGTATTTGAATTATTGCATGAGCTAGCTGAGACTTATCGGGTTTCCTCAAGATACTTCGTGATTCGAACAATGCAGGAGGATATGCACACAGTTCGTAACACATGACATCTTCAAGATTCATGTCTCCGCCAGTGGCAACAGTCAACATTCTCTGAAACAGTAGTGCAGGATCTACTTCTATATCTGAAGCATCAGTGATCACAACGGCAGAAGCAGATCCTAGTGTTTTCACTTTGTCAGATCTTTTGGCAGAATATGTAAAGGCTTGTTTCCCAATCATTTTTACGACAATGTTCGTACCGATTGAATGCAATTGATGAACGTTAACTCCAGGATCAGCAGTTAGCCCTGTTACAATGTTGCAGAGACCCGAGGTAGAATGGAATGGGGATAAGGATTCCAGACGTTCAAGTACTTTCTTCATGTCATTACTGTCCCTGATTTGTCTACTTCCCCTCATTTCCTTGTGCTGTTCACTACTTTCCAACAAAACTCTGGTGTATTCCTGCATTGCTAAGTTATAAGTGGAACACAGAGGCATAGAAAAGAGCCACGTTGTCCTTTGGATGTCTGTAAATCCACTTCCGCGTGTCAGTCCGCCTCTACTTTTCAGGGAACGCATTAGTACTTGTTCTATCACCAGGTCTGTGCCGAGTCCGGCCCATAATCTGTCGCTTCTTCTTACCACAAACTTACCTTCCTGGAACATTTTGTTAACGGCTGAATTTTCAGAAGGCAAACTTAACATTTTCTGCAGGTACAGGTATATCGATTTCAGGTAATTGTGATGTCCGGCTGCTGCAATTATGGGGATGGTCTCCAGCATAGCTTGCAAGTGCAAATCCCACGAGCCGGTTCTGTCTGCTGTTATCAAGGAACGTGCAATGTTGATCATTCGCTGATATTCCAACCAGAGTTGACTTGTTTGCGAAGTAGATTGTAGGTCAGTTTTCTTCGCATCCAAAGTGGTAGCAATCTGAGACAATGCATTCGAAGATTCCACATCCTCAACTGATTGTTTGGCGGTCATAACATCGTCGAGCAGCAGGTCACAAGCTTCCTTATGGAGGTCATGAGGAGTTCCATCTTCATTACGAGGGAAAACGTCTGCGACTAGTAAGGTACTAAGAGCTGCATCTACTATCATATGACCACGTATCGCTCTTGAAACAGCTTTTCCAGACATCATGTGTTGCACGGCATTTGGCCCGTATATTTCTTGAAGTACTTCAGACAATCCTGAACCATTCACAAGAGTACCGACTGCTCCCAAAAGATTCATCAGAGTGTGAAATGATCCCAGCATTAAAACAATGTCCTGCAGGTCTCTCTGTTCATTGATGATTTGGGAAGCTTTCCAGAACAAAGGCTGATCAAAGGTAATAATGCATGGGACTTTTGATCGCGTGCTATCTTGCTCAAATATAGTAATGTCGAAAATATGCAGGTCATGTCAGTTGGCGACATATCTATGATGGGAAGGAACGTGATCGACGCCACACCTGGATGTGAGACACTTGATCCACCGTGAATTGCCTGCATTGTTCCGGACCAACTTGGACCTGATCTTTCTGCTGAAGATATCTGCCAGAGAAGACTAAGTCGACTTATGGTGGCAGTGGGTACTGGAAGTTCGCGGAATGAGATGTCCCTCAACATGCTTCTCGCGTGTCTATATTCCCTAATGTCAACGGTTGCAATCTTCTTAAAGTCATTGTCACCAACATTACGCCTGTGAATAGAAGGGTGGATCTTGATCTTCGGAGTTATTGCGGCAATCATACCCATTCCATGAAAGGTATTCTTCCTATCCAAAGTGCAGACATCATGATCGACGTTATCTGCTGCTAGAAGGACTGCAGTGTTTTCATCAACAGTAAAAGAGCCAGACACACTTGCCAGCGCCGCGTTTCTTTCGAATCTTGTTACTTCTGCATACGACGAACAGTAACTCAGCTGATGGAGAACGTCAATAAGGTACCTTGACCTAAAGTTGTGGTGTAACTGAACCGACAAACCGATCTGTAGTGGACATAGTAATCCTCTAGGACGGGTTGCTTGCATAATGCTCTGCCCAATTGCACCTATTTTTCTTGAAGCATCTTGTCCCGCAAATGCTTTTGATAATAGCAATTTCAGACTGTTGGGAATGTAATCAAGAGCACTTTCTGCAGTGATGTCATTTGGAGATGGATACACATCTTTTCTAGGCGAGTCGACAGACTTGATATCACTTCTGATTATTTTTGCAGCAGCTTCTACTAGGTAAATCTTCTGTAGCTCTATATCTAAATCACATTCTTTCGACTTTTTGTGATAATCTATAAGAATTTCATTAGCTGTCTCTCGTAGTGTTACTACATCTGCCTTCCCACTTTCACCTGATATTATGATCTTGTCTCCGTAACGTTCTAAAAGCTTTCTCTTCATGTGCCTGCGTTCGTAGACAGAGCTCTGACTTCCTTGAAGATATTCCTCCATTTTGGAAATTAGGTCTCCAATCAACAGTTGTTCATCATCATTCTCTTCCAGGTAAGCACAGGTCTGAAGGAATGCTTGGTGTTGCTCTTCATTAGTTGGTCTCCCTTTCTTCGAATCATGATCGTCGGAGGAGTATGCGCGAGGAATGTTTTTTCCACTTCGAAAATTTACGCTGCAGGTGTGATGGTAGACACAATCTGCAGCAGGAAGATCACGAAGATAATACTCCAGACGGCCTTTTACATTAAACGACCATTCATCGCAGCGGCTTTCACAGCACCTTTTTATGGTTTCGGAGAACTCTGTAGTTCTTATTTTGACATGCTCTGATTTTGGTTTGTGTTTGGAAAAAAAGTCCACAAAGGTATCACAAAACAAACAGTGAGTAGCACTGGAAAATGCGTATTCATGAAAACGAGCACTTTTCCTTGGTATTGCCTCGGCTGCGGTCTGTCGCTTCTTTATTTCAATGGTCTTTTTATCCGTAAACCTTTTCCTACATACAACGTGAACACTTATTCCAGCTGTTGCAACAACATCGCTTCCACGGCTGCGGCTGGATGCATTTATACCATCTGCTCCTTTTTGCGAGATGTGAACCACTTCCTGTCCGCTGTCCAATTTCTCCTTACAAATCACGCACAATTCTTCATGGGTCTGCATTCTTGAAGGCGGACGCACACCGAGTCAGCCGTACACCGAGTCAGTCTGAAACAGAAAACACAAATTAATAAACTGTGTTGCAGTATTTAAAAGGAGTACATAATAACAGTTTTAAAGAAAATGACAAGCACAAATACGCAGATTTGATAGTGGGTAGTAGGAATTAAAGAGTTGTATATATATAAGTTTATAAAGATGTAGCAATGTCCATTCTCACATACACTCCATACAGTATATTTTATTTACATTACGTGACGTCATAGTTAATACTAGCCGCCTAATACAATTTTTAGTGTCATATAGGTTAATTTAGAAACGAAAATGTGTTTTAAAACATTTTACTGATCAAGAAAAACGTCATAACTCTCTCTACAAAGCGAAATTAAAATTTATTGTATTTCGTAGGAAACTGCCAGTCCGCCATTTTGAATTTCATTTTTGGGGGTGTTCCCGGGGTCCAATTTTGTCGGATTTTGGATATGTTATTCTGCAATGGTTCCTGAGCTGGAAACAGTTTAGAAAGCTTCTGAAGCAATTATGCCCAGGTTGAAACTATTTTTGCTCTAGATTGCCTGGACTAAATATAGGACACAAATAGTTTCACAGGACTATCGTGGACATTCGTTTTAAAAACGTTTGTCCGTTTACCGCATTTGGGGCACTCTTCACATTCGATCCCCATACACTCATCGCAGATAGTCTGGCTCACAAGTAAATGTGGAATTACCTCTTTGGTTTCAGCGTTCGTATATGTTTCTATATCGTAGTATACAGTTATACAAGGGTTATTTTTAGTCTTAGCATCTTTCATATAACATACATGCTTTACTCCATCCGTCTTATACTCCTCCTGGCATGTAGGACAGTGAATTTCGTCACACTTGTGCTTAAATTTCCCCCAATTATCCATTGTGTGAAACAAACCACATTCACAGATTCTCATTTTCCTGCACGTGCCAGTTGATTTATGGAGCTGAATGCAGTTATTATTGAAGAATGTGCGTCTACACACATCACAGTCCCTCTTCTCAGCTTCAACTACACGGCTTTCACACTTGGTGCTTTTACACTGTACACATACCATGTCCATGTGACATTCTTTACAATGTCTCACTATATCATCCGCAAACTCGAGGCACCCCTTACACAAATCATGGTGTCTCCCATATTTTCGACTTTTGTCATAACTCGCGTAAAGCCACCTTATATTACGAATGGGGAGATACGTTGTCCCTGACAATCCTAAAATAAGTAGCGGTCTTGTACGATCTCTCACACAGCTTTTAAAAACATACACAGTCCTACGACGATCATCCAACCCAAATACAACTATACGGACATTCATTTCCTCTTCTACCCTTCTCAGCTCTTCAGGACCCATATTACAGTCAAATTCAAGTTCACAGTCTACAGCTAGTTTACGGGCACGCTCCACGACCGTAGGCAACCAAATTTTTGTGGCCTGTGTATTTTGTACAGTAAACATACGTGCTAAGTCTACTGCTATAAAGCCGCAACCACGATCGACGTTTATATGCTTTCGGTAAATAATCGGAGAATTTAAGTTAAGAGTATACGGTATGGCACTATGTCCCACAACACGGAATACACGGTCAATATTTATCGTGAAGGTGTCCATATTAAAGGCTATACTACTTTGGGCGGCTTGCATTATACGTTCTAATATATATTCTACATCTTCAGCCGCCAAACGTCTAAATGGCACTACTACCCAATAATCATTTACATCACCGTCATCTGACCCGAATCCGAAGGACAGACTCGTCCTGACTTCACGCTCGTCGCGGTTCTGAAGAGCAAACTCTACAATACGCTGTACAACTAGGCGTAGCCCGCGCTCAATTCCATTGCTATACATGGCTCTAGGATCGACCCTGAGTCTATACCGATTTCTAGTCAAGGCTGGGGTGGGGGCTGCGGAGCGCACCGACTCAAACGTTATATCATCCTCAACAGAACGGGGGGCAACTGTGGTGGATGAATAAGGGGATATATTAGCGGAAGGTGCTGTTGGGGGGCTTGTTGCGTAAGACGTTGAGGGCCTGGAGTCTATTATTGTAGACTCAACAGAACGGGGGGCAACTGTGGCGGATGAATAAGGGGATATATTAGCGGGAGGTGCTGCTGGGGGGCATGTTGCGTAAGAGGTTGAGGGTTGGGGATCTATTACTGGTGGTGGTTGGCTAACAACAGGCGCGTATTTCGGTCGCTTTATACCTGACGTGGGGTTCTCTTCATCATACCTCCGCTTTGAACGTGCTACCGGTATCGCTGGTGAGGGTTCGTCGGCAGGGGAGGATTCTGTGATCACAACTACACTGTCGTCGGGGTCATCCGTAATGTCGATGATGGGGCTGTACCTCATCGTCATTCACGGTTCTGTGGGAGAAGAAAACAAAATATAAGGAACAGCACTCAAAATTTGTAATATTTTGTAAATGATCCACTTAGGAGTGTGACGTGTTAGAAATGGACTCTGTAGAAAAATTCAGATTCACGAGCCCATCCACATGTATTATATCTGGACCTACAGGATGTGGTAAAACTGTGTTTATGCTTAAAATCATTAAAGAAAAGGGAGAGATGTTCTCGAAATTTGTGTATAAAGTTATGTGTTGCTATTCGACGTATCAGTGTTCAACGAGTACCAAGATGATATTTTGTTCCACAAAGGCGTATATGACGTTAATTCGTTAAAGGGAAATGAACATACAGTCATTGTAATTGACGATCTCATGTTGGAGATGGATAAAACGTTTGCCGAGACATTTACAGTATTCTCCCACCATCTTAACATAAGCGTGTTCTTTATCAATCAGAATCTATTTTTCAAAAATAGATACATGCGCGATGTGTCGTTAAATACACAATATCTAGTCTTGTTCGCACAACGTAGAGATGTATCACAAATTGGGGTATTAGCCAATCAAATGTTCCCGAATCAGCGTAAGGAGTTTTTGGAAGTTTATAAAGAAGCTACAAGCACGCGTTACGGATATTTGCTTTGCGACCTTCATCCGGAAACACGTTTAGGGTGCTTCTAAGAACGAATATATTTCCAAACGAGCCTGAAACGGTGTATATTCCAGAATGACAAAGAGACTAAAGAAATACCGTGAATTAATAAAAATCTATCATCGACTGCCCCAGGCAATGCAACAGATGTTTATTAAAAATATCGACTCCGACTTTTTAAAATGCATCTGTGAAATCTGTCTTAACGTTATAAATTGCAATGTATCAATGAAACCCCCTCAGAAGGCTCGCCTACGCCGCTACAAGAACATAATACGTGCACTCGCTCGTAAAAGCCAAACTGTAGCGAAGAAAAAACGAATTATTGTACAAACAGGAGGGTCATTTCTCCCCATCTTATTTTCAGTTTTGGGTCCTTTACTGACTAGATTAATATAATGAAGAAAGTGGTAGTAATTCCACACGAGATGTACGCTTCACTGCAAAGGAAACCAGACACGGACCTAGATCCCCGTAAAAGCAGACTTAAAAGAATGGAAAGCGAATTGCTAGCCCTATTAAACAGTGAAAAAACACCTGATGAGAAAAGAATCTTATACCAAGAAGCTCTGCAGAAATTTCTTCACGAGTACGAAAATTATAAGAACCCGACAGAGATTCCTGTGGTTATTAGGCACAGCACGGGAGACGATGGACATGGCGACATAGGATCTGTACCTGACGATACAGCTGACCAACCAAAAATTAAGGGATCAGCCACAAAACATATCGAGCATGTATTAAAAAGCACCCTCCCATATACATTGAAGAATAAAGGTTTAAGTCTTTATAATCTATTGAATGAGGACCCAGCCACACAGTGGACCGATGCAGGCGAGATCATTGTGGAAGGATCAAAGGTACAGGGGTCGAATATCGTAGACATTGTCCATGATCTGGTGAGAAAGTGGGATAGGCCCTCATCATCAGGATGGAAGCATATTAAAGCAAAACTACAACAAATAAATGTCCCTAAAACGTTGATAGGAAATCTGTACAGGTTAAAAGACTTGGAACATGCAACGCATGTGGCACAATTAAAGACGCCGTCACCCCCGGCGGTAACACCTTTGATGAGGAGAAAGAAGAGGATAAAGAACGGTCAACCCTACCCACGTGCCTCTAAAATACGCAAATGGCTAACGTATTAAGTAAACGCTATTATGACATTTCTAACCCAGCCTCCTACGGTGGCGTAGATAGACTGTACAGAAGTGTTTACGGAGTAGGAAAAAAAGATGTTGAAAGATTTTTGCGGGAGCAGGACGCTTATACGCTTCATAAGCCTGTGAGAAAAAGGTTTAAAACAGCCAAGACAACGGCTTCCTCGATTGATTCTATTTGGCAAGCAGATTTAACAGACATGCAAAGATATTCTGTGTATAACGATGGTTACCGTTACATTCTATTCATACTAGATGTATTCTCTAGATATCTGTGGCTAGTTCCTCTGAAAAATAAATCACCTGAAACAGTTGCTAAAGCCACCAAAACGCTAATGTTAAAATAAAACAGGGTTCCTGGTTATTTTTGTACGGATATGGGGAAGAAATTTATAGGCCGTGCTTTTCAGAACATGCTGACGGAGTTTAATACCAGCTATTACACAGCCAATTCCATACATAAGGCTTCTTTAGCTGAAAGAGTTCAACGTACCATAAAGAAGGAACGCATGCACCGCTATTTTACACATAAAAACACATACAGATTTCCAGACATTCTGGAATCATTGGTATCATCCTACAACCGCTCACACCATCGCACGATTGGGGCAACACCTAACGAAGTTTTAGAAAAAGGTACGCTCCCGAGAAGAGATGGATCATCAACACAACCACACTCGGCGCGCTTCAAAATCAATGATTATGTAAGGCTGTCGCGTTCGGGAAATAAATTCGCAAAGGGTTTTGAGCAAGGATGGACACGTGAGATTTTTAAAGTTAGGGCTATGAGACCTAAAGGTGAGATAATGATGTATTACGTTGAAGATTTGAATGGGGAAGAAATCTCAGGAGGCTTTTACCGCGAGGAAATGAGGAAAGTTGCATTTAATTTAGGAAAAAATGTGTTTAAAATTGAGAAAACTTTAGGAAGCAAAGGTTCAGGAAAGAAAAATGTACCTGGTGAAATGGCTAGGGTACCCAGAAAGCTTCAACACCTATATAAAAGCTGATGCAATAATGAAGCTTAAATAGTATGCAACATGGCTCCTAACCATTTCTACGTCACACTCCCGTCCTCCTCGTCCCTGTCCGTACACCCTAACAACACACTAGCCAACTTTGTAACAGAACTCCACGGGCCCATTGAATTGGGTCGTGATTCGTATGAGGTGGGGATATGCGAAATTCAGCTGGACACCCTCTTTTTAAATATTGAATATAAAGAATCCGTTTTTACGATTCTTAGAGACATTGACGGGTGTGAAAAGGCTGGGGTAGCTATGGATGAAACTATACGTATCGCTCGGACTAAGGTTGCACGGTATTACAGTACAGAAGTAAGACTAGGACCGGGTCATTATGGTTCGGTGAGGATGTTGTGAGAGACTTAAACGTAAGTTTAAGAAACTCAAACCTTGCGAATGATTTAGTATACGAAATCGTAAACAAAGGAAACCCTGCACATACACTAATCCTAAAATCAAAGACTAACAGAAGCATTAAAGATCGAAGAGTGTTCAAAATTATAACCAATGGACGATATAGCGCAGCTATCCAAAGAGACACATTTCACGAGGCACAGCATGACTTGTCCAGATTAATGTATCAATTGAAGATGGAGAAATTGGCTGAAAGCTCTCAGTCCCCAGACATGTGCTATATTTACAGTAATATAGTGGAGCACCAGTTTGTTGGGGATACCCAGGCACGCCTGCTGCGCATTGCCCACATCCCCAACCATAGAGGAAGGAGTTTCAGTATTACATATGACAGACCCCATTATGTGAATGTCGCAACTAATTTAATAACCAATATCTCAATATATATAAGAACGATTGAGGGTGAAAACTTCCCATTCGGTAACGGGAGCTTAACCGTGAAGCTACACTTTCGACGCACTGAGTTATAATGGATAGAAAGCCTTTCACCGTCTATCGAGGGGTGAGATACCAGCGCGGTAGTGGACTTGGTTCCATTTTTTCATCCATACTACGTACGGCTGTTCCTTTGCTGAAGAGGGGTGCCAGATACCTCGGAAGGAAAGCGCTACAATCAGGTCTTAACACTGCAGAAGACATATTGGCTGGGGCTAAACCTAAAGAAGCTCTAAAAAAACATTTAAAGCGTACACGGGACGAAATCATCAAAGATGCAAAGAGAAAAATGCCTGGTGACGGGAAGAAGAAGAGGGCTGTCCGGAAGAAGGGGTCACGTCGTATTAAACGTAAAAGGATATCAAAAAAGAAGTGCTGTAAGCGAATGAAACCTATGGTTGACCACTTTTTTGACATTTAAGGACATTGATCTCATGAATCATAGTTTGTTTACTACTTGTCGAGAGAGGAGGCACTATTTATAACTCGTCATGGCACGCTTCATCCACCCATGTAGTTCACAATGCTGTAAATCGGAGCTGTCCTTTTTTGAGATGCCTCCAACTCAAGTTTCTTTTGAGCACAGTGATTTTATTACAATTAACCCTTTAAACACAATTAGTTCCCCGAGTGCACCTATAGAATTCGTGATACCCAGCTCAGGCCCTTACTTTTTTATCCAAGCTGTGTGCACATGTACGCTAAGCTACGTTTAGCCCATTCTGATGGAACGGCATGCGATGACAAATATGCTGTATACCCTGAAACCCTGAAACGAACTTTCTGCACTCCATATTCAACTAGTGTGACGTATATTTAAATCAGACCAACATATCGTCTGGCACGGGATACTATCATCTACGAGCCTATCTGGAAAATGTCCTCAACTTTTCCAAAGAAGCGAAGGCCACCTTTTTAAGTGCCGAGGGATATTATCAAACTAAAGACGAAAGTAGTATAAAGGACAAATTTAAAAATTCTAAAAAGATATACGAGTGTTTTGGACGTCTGCACACAGATTTCACTTTCCAGGATAAGTTGCTTGTCAACGGGGTGGATATGAAAATAAAGCTCACCCGCACGAGTCCTGAGATCTGCTTAAATCTGGATTCTGATCAAGAAGAGGGAGCAAAGCCCGTTGTGGTTCACATTATGGACACATACCTCCGCGTACGGCGAGTTAAATTAAGTTCACCAAAACAACTAGAAATTGAGAAAAATTTACTAAACGCCACAGTGAACTACCCTATTAACAGAGTACAAATCAAACTATATACGGTGCCTGCAGGGTTAGCGTCGAAGCAGATAGAAAACATCGCCCTGGGAAATCTTCCTAAAAGGATATTAATCGGAATGCAGGGCCATGCATCAGTGAATGAAAAATATAAAAAGAGTGCCTTTAAATTTGAGAATTTCGGACTTAAAAATATAACTCTATATGTTAATGGCATTGCTTTGGGTGGAACATTGGATACGGACTATTCATCAGACGCTGTGTTACCTCTTTGCGCGAGAGCCTATAGTAATCTGACCCATATGGCAGGTGATTGTGATGAGCTTGTAATGGGGTAACGCAGAAAGAATTCATTGATCAATTTAACCTTTATCCGTTTGACATTACACCTGACTTATCTGCTAGCGTAAATACGCATTTAAGCCCACAGCAGAGCGGAAACATCTCAGTGAGGTTGGAATTCACCAAGCCTATAAACGCGCCTATTAGTGTACTAGTATATCTCGAATCGCAAGCCCTAATAGAAGTAGATAGATTTAGGAGCGTTATCACTGACTTTTAAAATGGATGCTAATACACTTCAGAGAGTAATGAATAGTGAACGAGTCACACGTTCCAAATTTATCGGCGTGTTTGCGAAGAATGAAACATTGAGTTTGCCAAGTACGCGAGAATGCGGTAGTCTTATTGTGAACACAGATGTCATCGGTAATGAAGGGATTCATTGGATAGCTGTCTATTTTAAAAATAGACACCGCCTGTACTATTTTGATTCACTCGGTACTCAACCCTGGAGGGACCCTGTTATTGTAAAATTTCTCGCTCAATTACATATTCCCGAAGTTGTATGGAACCTGTTTCGTATACAAGGATATTTTAGTAATACTTGTGGAATGTACTGCATCTCATTTCTCATGCATATGTCACGTGATAAAGAATTTATAAATTTTTAAAATTTATTTGACCCGTGTCACACTCGACGAAACGATGAAATGGTATGCAGACAGATAAAAATCCGTTTTCCAATTGTGCGTACTCGTTGTATAGTATAATGTTTTTGTTCGTGTGTATATTTGTAACGTTAGTTTGTATATTCTGTAGTTTAAGATGGTTATTGTACTGATTTCTTTCATTTAATAAATTGATGAAAATATATTGTCTTCTTCCCCCAAAAAAGATCGAAAAACACTTACATTATTTCGATGTGACATTCATTATGCTGACTGTTCAGTATATCCTCCGTATTCATGACACGAGATTCTTCAAAAGATTGTATAACACGTGTCAAATCCTCATCGGACCTTAAAGGAGAAGGAATAATGTTCATATTGAATCTTTTTTAATAAAAATATTCAGAGTATACATATTGTAAGACAGATCCCATTATGTGAAGATATCTTTGGTTCGCTCAGAGAAGCTCATTTAAGAGGTAATTCCGAATAACATTTATAAAAAATACATGCAAAAGATTGCCATAAAAAATTTCGATTTTAGCATAATTGTGAGTATCTAAATGAGGTATTTGACGAGATACTACATCCCTCCATATATATGGAATCATCTTTCTGACAGTTTGTGAATAAAAATAAAAATAAAATTATAGACACTTACATTTCTATGGTAGTCCATTGCGTCGGATTGTAAGGACCGTCATTGCAAATATCTTCAACGGTTTGCGTTGGAAATAATCCATCACGGTCAATCGCATTAAAAAGATTAATTGCAGTCAATGCTGCAGTGTCACCTTCTTGATACAAATCCGGAAAAGTGTAAAGTTCGTGTTCCATGGCGGAGGGAATGTTTATTCACTGGCAGAGGGAATGATTATTCACTGACGCGAAAATAGCTACTGTTACACCCAACTGAAAAATATTTCCTTTTATATGCACAATCGCCAAGCTCCGCCCAAAAAGATCAAGAGCAGATGTTCATAGTGATTGGTTGTCAGTGTAGCTGGGTATAGCTATGATAAGTTTGTGTACCAATCGTAACACCGCTATAACGGGTCCATGCTTTGGACGACTAATGGCATCTTTATATTTTTTCCAATAGATTTAATGCTCGTATTACCCTTGCTGTCTTTACCATGTCAATATTTGCGACAATACTTGGTTTTCCCCCCACTATTCCCGGATCAATAATCACTAATGTAATCGAGAGGATTTTATAATAAAGAAATTATAAATATATCCATTCCTCTAATTATATTTTTTAAAAAAGAAAAGAGTATTCGGTTTCCACGTTAAACTGTGGGTCTAAGGCGGAGTGAAAAGCTTAACCATTGTTACAATTCGGCGAAGAGATAGTTATTATTATTATTACTAAAGAGAAAAATCTACATTGTTTTTGTACATATCACATTTTGCAGCCATATTATGCCCGGATCAATAATCAAATGATCCTCTTATTTTAAATGTTGAAATTATGATGTGAAAGAGTGAGCAGTGATTCCCTGACGAGATGTATTTCTGATTCGGTGTTACAATTCGGCGAGGAGTTAGTTATTAATATTATTACTAAAGAGAAAATTCTACATTGTTTTTGTACATATCACATTTTGCAGACATACTATCCCGGATCAAAAATCAAATGATCCTGTTATTTTAAATCCGGATCAATAATCAAATGATCCTGTTATTTTAAATATTGAAATTATGATGTGAAAGAGTGAGCAATGATTCCCTGACGAGATGTATTTCTGATTCGGTTTCCACATTAAACTGTAGGTCTAATGCGGGGTGAAAAGCTTAATCTTTCCAATTCGGCGAAAAGGAGTTAATTATTATTATTACTACTGTAATTTGTACCACCCTACATATATATATATATATATATATATATATATATATATATATAGTGTAAGTGTGTGTGTGTGTGTGTGTGTGCGTGTGTGTGTGTGCGCGCGTGTGCATGATCCTCACTTTCTCTGACAAAAATCTGTGTGTGTGTGTGTGTGTGCGTTAATTTTTGAAAAATGCATAATAATAATAATAATATATATTTCCAATTCAATAACAGAGATGATATCTATGAATAAGACACCATACAAATTACGTGTAAATAAAAATAACGGAGTTGATAAAATATAAAACATTTTTTTATATATAAGGTAGACAAACGCATGGAGAGCTAGAAGAGGAGGAATTGAGTCTTTGAGAGATAGAAAGTTCAACCCAAATTCCTTCTCGCAGGTTTGCGGTTTTAAAAGGCCTCGGGCTGGACCTTTCAGCTCGAACTCTTGGCTACCTTCACCATTCACTCCTCGTCTGAACACAATGCTAAAACATTATTCTAAGAGTTAGATTCGTTTTAATAACTGAAAGAAAGTAAATAATTTCCAGAGAAGCTGAAAGTAAATGAGATGAGTGAAATGATATGAGATTAGTGAAATGAAGTGAAATGACATGAAAATGAAATGATATAAAAAGGCTTATATATAGAGAAGTGACAAAAAGTAAATAGACCCTTTGGTGTGAAAATTAAAAATCCGAAATTGATTCTTTCTCTATATATATATATAAACTATAAGGAGAACGTGAAAAGTGCGTAATATTTTTTTCTATTTTTGAAACGCAAGAAAGGTTTGCCAAAAGAAAATAGACACAGTTAATGTGTTTATTTCTTTTGCTGTTTATTATTTAATATAATTGTGTGTGTGTGTGTGTGTGTGTGTGTGTGTGTATAGATTTGAGAATGTTAATGCAACGATTTCTTTTGCTAAGCCATTTGTTTAGTGATTTTTTTTAATGTTAATATTGTTTTAATTCACTTTAAGGTGAAAATCCGTTTATATATAAGGAATGACAAAATTAAATAGACAGTTAATATGATTCTTTCTATATATATATATATATAATATATATATTATATATATATATATGATATATATAGATATATATATATATATATAAGGTATTGAGAAAGTTGTTCATTTGTGTGTGTGTGTATATTTCGTCTGAACTATTATTTTGGCGATTGTACATATTATATTATTTTTTGGGGAGTAGAAGGCAAATTCTATTTATTTAATTAATAATAATTTTCTTATTGTCAATTTCGATTTTCAAGAGAAAGTCTGTATGCTTTGGTAACGAATTAAAATGGTATCTAGCAACTCACCCTAATAATGTATACCTGTACACTTAAAATAAAAAATGGTATCTGGCAACTCAACCATCATCTATATAAGACCCGCTTGGCTTCGGAGCTGGCAGTTTGATGCGAACTTCGGCCGAATAAAGAACTCTCTCCTTCCCTTCTTAGGTTAAGGCTTAGCTTAGTTTCCCTTTGGGGGGGTTAGGGCCTCCCACCTTGTCCCCCCAAAGTCCTCCTCCGTCTATCCTTTCACTCTTAGGCTAAGGCAAGCCCTTTGGGGGGAGGTCATCCTTCCTTCTCCCCCCGAAGATCCCTCCCCTCTCCCCCTTCAGGTGTACACCTCCCCCTTGGCTCCTTCCAAGCCAGCTGGCTGATTAGGAGTCTATAAGACAACGGCCACTCGGCTGAAGTCTTATATGCACTTGGCTCCTGCCAGGTGAACGCCTCTCTTCCTTTCTCTCCTTCTCCTTTCTTTCTCTTGGGGGATAACGCCGCCTCCAAGTTTCATGACCCCTTGTTGCACCTGCAGCATCCCCCACCCCCTTTGCAACATTGAGTTGTTGCATACCCCCACCCCCTTTGCAAAATTGAGCTGTTACATACCCCCACCCCCTTTGCACCATTGAGTTGTTGCATACCCCACCCCCCCTTTTGCGACATTTGATCATTATCTCTTGCATCATTGCAACATTCCTGCACTCTAACATTTTGCGGCTATACTACTTTCATCCTATCATGAAACTCGGCAAGATGTTCAGATTATGCTCTACTGAATTTATTCCCATAATATTAGTGCGTTCAACTGTAGGTAGTGCTGAAATGATTTCGACGAAATGTTTCAAATAATGAATTTCAAAATTTAGGTTCGGTATTGGAAATTCTTGGATTTTCACTGCTTGCAGCAAAAATAATTAAAATATTTTCACAGTTTTATATTTGGAGGGAATTGCACATTAGTTATCTATTAAATGACAGTAAAATTAAAAATGATAATAGAGGTCTTAGATATTAATATTATTATCTAGTTATATCTAGTTGTTATCTAGCTATTATTGTTATTATTAAGGAAACGATGGATTATGAAAAGAAGTAATCCCTCGCCATGAATAAAATTAAGTAGAATATCATGAGTGTAAAATTTGGAGTTGGAAAAGAAAGAAGTTTTCGGTGTCAAGTTCACCTATATACACTATATACACATTTTACCACCTTTGGTTGTGTACATTAGTTTATGATACTGTTGCACCTAAGCATACATTTTAACACTGGACGCTATCGCGACTAAGCAAATATTTCATCGATATTTATGAAAAATGTTTGATATGCCTAAGACACAATTTCTCACCATTTCGTAAAACTTTGCACAATTGTGTACTTGAAATACCATAATCAATCCGAGAAAAATGAGGCGCAGACTTACGGCTTAAAATAAATAAATAAGAAGAGGCTTAAGAAATTAATATTTATAGATGGCAATCAAGTTTGTAGATATTCGTTTTAGAGATTGTATTACAATGAGAAATTTTTGGCTCCGGCCTGACGGTGACCCTCCGTATATTTTATATATATATATATATATGAAAATTATTTCACGAAAGTAACACGTGAAAAATATTTATGATGAATAAAACCACGAAGGAAAGGAAACACAAAATGGTGCTCAAGCGCATTCGTCTAATGACATCCTCAGGAACACTGAAGTACATAAAAGGGTTACAACCTATATATAGGTTACCGAAAGAAAGAAAAAGAAAAAATATATATATATATATATATATATATATATATATATATATATATATATATATGCAATAAACGGAGAAGTAAAACTAAAAATTAAAAATTAAAGGATTATCAGAGAGGCATACAGATTTGTAAGGAGAAAATATCGATTTTTAGCACAAGATCAAATGAATTATAAAAATACAAATTTATACTGGAAATCTGCCCGGGTTTTAACACTCTGCCTTTTTTGGTTAAGTTTCGATGTATATATAAATAAAATGAAAATTAAAAGTTAATAAAGTAGCATACAAGTTTACTAAAGATTTAGCGTTCTACCCTTCTTATCTAAATCTGTTTTGAAGGAATTCAAAACAACAGGATCGAGTTGAAAAAGACCTTTGCTTATGTTGAAGTTATTTGAAAGTTGGATAATGGCAGACTCAAGAATATTTCTATTAACAATGTTGCTAGAGTGGAATAAAACTGAAGCATTATTCCAATCAATACAGTGGGATAACTCTGACAAATGGACAAAAAGGGCACTGGACAACTGTCCTCTTCTAACGGAATATTGATGCTGTTTTATACGTGTGTGCAAATCCTTTCCCGTCTGACCTATGTAAAAGGAATCACATTGTTTACACCAAATTTTATAGATAATGCCTGAATTATTGGTAGGGCTATTTTTTACTATGATATTTTTCACAATATTGTTATATGAAAATACTACATTAATATCCAAAAGTTTAAGTACATTAGCATTGCCTAAAAAGCCCGGGAAAAATGGAAGTACTAAAATATTTTTTGACAAAGTACGAGTGTTATTATTGACACGATAGAAAGTTCGTTTTGCCTTGTTGAGACAAGATTCCATAAACGCAGATGGATAACACAGATCACTTCCAATACCGTTGATTTTTTCCAATTCGGCATCGATGTATTCCGGACTGGCGATCCTAAGGGCGCGGAGAAACATTGATGAAAAAATGGCCTTCTTAGTGGGGGTGTCACTTCCTCCTTCAGTTAAATGATCAAGTCCCCTCCATTAAGTTTACTTTAGAAGTGGAACAAGACAATTCAATCACATTTTTGGATGTGCGTGTACATAGGGAAAGCCCAGGTTTTAAGTTTAGTATCTATCGGAAAACAACAAACAATTTGTCCTACGTACACTTTTACTCGGGACATGACACCCCCACTAAGAAGGCCATTTTTTCTTCAATGTTTCTCCGCGCCCTTAGGATCGCCAGTCCGGAATACATCGATGCCGAATTAGAAAACATCAACGGTATTGGAAGTGATCTGTGTTATCCATCTGCGTTTATGGAATCTTGTCTCAACAAGGCAAAACGAACTTTCTATCGGGGCAATAATAACACTCGTACTTTGTCAAAAAATATTTAAGTACTTCCATTTTTCCCGGGCTTTTTAGGCATTGCTAATGTACTTAAACTTTTGGATATTAATGTAGTATTTTCATATAACAATATTGTGAAAAATATCATAGTAAAAAATAGCCCTACCAATAATTCAGGCATTATCTATAAAATTTGGTGTAAACAATGTGATTCCTTTTACATAGGTCAGACGGGAAAGGATTTGCACACACGTATAAAACAGCATCAATATTCCGTTAGAACAGGACAGTTGTCCAGTGCCCTTTTTGTCCATTTGTCAGAGTTATCCACTGTATTGATTGGAATAATGCTTCAGTTTTATTCCACTCTAGCACATTGTTAATAGAAATATTCTTGAGTCTGCCATTATCCAACTTTCAAATAACTTCAACATAAGCAAAGGTCTTTTTCAACTCGATCCTGTTGTTTTGAATTCCTTCAAAACAGATTTAGATAAGAAGGGTAGAACGCTAAATCTTTGGTAAACTTGTATGCTACTTTATTAACTTTAATTTTCATTTTATTTTTATATACATCGAAACTTAACCAAAAAAGGCAGAGTGTTAAAACCCGGGCAGATTTCCAGTATAAATTTGTATTTTTATAATTCATTTGATCTTGTGCTAAAAATCGATATTTTCTCCTTACAAATCTGTATGCCTCTCTGATAATCCTTTAATTTTTAATTTTTAGTTTACTTCTCAGTTTATTGCATATATATATATATATATATATATATATATATATTATTTATTTTCTTTTTTTTTCTTTCTGTAACCTATATATAGGCTGTAACCCTTTTATGTACTTCAGTGTTCCTGAGGATGTCATTAGACGAAAGCGCTTGAGCACCATTTTGTGTTTCCTTTCCTTCGTTTTTCATCACATCATATATATATATATATATATATATATATATATATATATATATATATAAACGTAAAGAACGACGCTTGTATAGGAGAACATTCCGCGCAAGATGAGGAGGGAAGAACGAACAAATGAAAAAAATGAGGTAAGCACCCGGGAATCGAACCCGGGATCTTCCGATTGCCGGTCAGATATGATAACCACTACACCATGGTCCTCACTCGATCAGAAGTCGTAATTCTCCTACATACGCGCAGAAACCAATGCCCCGAGGGGGGCACCTCCCGCATGCCGCAACTATATATACACATTTCAACTGCAAAGAACACGCATTATAATTAACGTAAAGAACGACGCTTGTATAGAACATTCCGCGCAAGATGAGGAGGGGAGAACGAACAAATGAAAAAATGAGGTAACCACCAGGGAATCGAACCCGGGATCTTCCGATTGCCGGTCAGATATGATACCCACTACACCATGGTCCTCACTGCGCGTATGTAGGAGAATTACGACTTCTGATCGAGTGAGGACCATGGTGTAGTGGTTATCATATCTGACCGGCAATCGGAAGATCCCTGGTTCGATTCCCGGGTGGTTACCTCATTTTTTCATTTGATCGTTCTCCCCTCCTCATCTGCGCGGAATGTTCTCCTATACAAGCGTCGTTCTTTACGTTAATTATACTGCGTGTTCTTTGCAGTTGAAATGTATATATAGTTGCGGCATGCGGGAGGTGACCCCCTCGGGGCATTGGTTTCTGCGCGTATGTAGGAGAATTACGACTTCTGATCGAGTGAGGACCATGGTGTAGTGGTTATCATATCTGACCGGCAATCGGAAGATCCCGGGTTCGATTCCCGGGTGGTTACCTCATTTTTTCATTTGTTCGTTCTCCCCTCCTCATCTTGCGCGGTATGTTCTCCTATACAAGCGTCGTTCTTTACGTTAATTATACTGCGTGTTCTTTGCAGTTGAAATGTATATGTATATATATATATATATATATATATATATATATATACGGTCATCGCATAAAGTTTAAAATTATCCTTTTGCATACAACGAATGTCCTCACTCGGACCTTCTTTTGTATGTACAGTATAATCACTTCTGTACAGATACGCGTTTAAAACTGCAAAGCTTGAAGTAATTAGATAAATAAATTCGTGAAAGTTTGTCTCGCTTAAAATAAATAAGAATAGCGTTTTAAGCGACTAATATTTGCAGAAGGGTATCAGGAGAGAGAGAGAGAGTTACAAGGAGTTACAAGGACAAGAGTAAGCCTCAAAGACCTTCCGGTCCACTGTTGGAGGTTCCTGTTATTAATCAAGTTTATTTTTCTTTCAACTATCCAAGCAGTAGTAGAAAACTGGATAGAAAAGTAGAAGGCTCTCTCCCGACCCTCCGCTCCCTCCCTGCCAGAGGCAGGTACAGAAAAAGGTTGAAGAAAATACCTTGACCGTGGAAAAGTAGCCAAAGAAATTTTACAGGAAAGTGGAGATTATATAAATAGCTCTATATTTAGCATGCTCACAGAGACACCGTGCAAGCGAACTCCTACAGAGTTATGTTATGTTTTAGTCTTAAACTATGAGAGTATTCAGTACTTTGTCTAGCCTATTTTTAAACACATTTACACTTTGACTAGAAACAACCTCTGAGGGAAGTTGGTTCCAGATATTAACGATTTTATAGGAAAAGAAATTTCCGCAGACAGAGGTCCTAAATGTCTTTAGTTCCAGTTTAAACCCATTATTTCTTGTCGGATTGGCATTAAGTGAAAATAAGTTTCTGTAATCTACCCTGTCTATTCCATTGAGCATCTTGAAGACTTGAATAAGCTGACCCCGCAACCTCCTCGTCTCTAAGGTAAACAGATTTAGGCGCTCCAATCTCCGTTGGTAGCTTTGCATTCTCATTGAAGGGATCAATTTTGTAGCCCTTGCTTATACTCTTTCTAACCTTTCTATGTCCTTCCTGAGGGATGGAGACCAAAATGCGCACAGTATTTCAGTTGAGGTCTGACTAGTGAATTATAAAGAGACATTACAGACTCCTTGTTCCGAAACTGGAACTGTCTTTTAATATAACCTAATATTTTTAAGGCCCTCTTTTCGACTTTTGCACAGTGCTTAGACGGTTTCATATCGTTGCTGATATAGACTCCTAAGTCTTTCTCTAGATCGGTCTCAGTCAAGTTCCTTCCCAAGAGAGAGTAACCGGTCTTCGGGTCTTTATAACCTATGTGAATTACCTTACATTTGTCCAAGTTGAATGGCATCTGCCAAGTAGCAGACCATTCGCCCAACCTGTCAAGATCGATCTGAAGCGTTCTTACGCCCTCCTCAGTACCTACACTACTTCCTAATTTCACATCGTCTGCAAATTTGGAGATTGTACTTAGAAGCCCGACGTCTATATCGTTAATATAGATGATAAAAAGTAAAGGACCCAGAACGGAACCCTGTGGGACACCACTGGTGACGGGCGCCAACTCCGAAGCCACTCCATTTATTACCACTCTCTGCTTTCTATCTTTTAACCAATCCTCAATCCAGTTGGAAACGAGCCCGGTGATTCCTAGTCCTTTGACTTTAGCCATCAATCTCGCGTGAGGGACTTTGTCAAAGGCTTTTTGAAAGTCGAGATACACTATATCTATTGCCCTACTTGCATCGTACAGTGTATGCATATTATGGAAAAACTCTAACAGGTTTGTCAGACAGGATCTGTGTTGCCTAAATCCATGTTGAGAATAAAAAATTAGATTCTTAGATTCAAGGTGATACACAATACGTTTTGTAATGATGGATTCCAACAGTTTGCTGACAACTGATGTTAAACTGATCGGGCGGTAATTACAAGGATTTTCCCTATCACCCTTTTTAAAGATTGGTGTTACATTTGCTAACTTCCAGTCGGTTGGAACTTTCCCTAACTCGATTGATTGTTTGA
Source organism: Bathynomus jamesi (assembly GCA_023014485.1). NCBI lineage: Eukaryota > Metazoa > Arthropoda > Malacostraca > Isopoda > Cirolanidae > Bathynomus > Bathynomus jamesi. The sequence continues at coordinate 187,213 of JAJOZX010002443.1, forward strand.
ATATGATTACTAAGTCGTCAACAACATTGTGGCTAACAATGAGAGAGAGAGAGAGAGAGAGAGAGAGAGAGAGAGAGAGAGAGAGAGAGAGATATCTTTTTTGAATAATCTTAAGGAAAGGTCCCGGTTCTTAATACGTAATACAGAGATTTAACATATTAATAATATGAAAGATTATATTTTTCTCAATAAAATGCACCCCCGCGTTTTTATTTTTATTAAGGATAAGTAATTTTAATTAACGTTTTTAAAGTGGACGGCATTTCTTGCGCCTGGCAGCGTTGTGTACAAATTACATAAGTCTTGACCTTAAGGATAATCTTGGTTTGAAAAGTAATTTGCGAGTTAGCTATGGTTTGTGAACGTTGTGACTACACTATTTTAAAGCTGTTTTCCGAATTTAATTCCGATTTTAAAAAATTTATAGCCTTTCTGGTTCAGCATAAACTACTTTTAAGAGAAAGAAAGTGCCCAAAGTGTAACAAGACCTGTAAAATAGATTTCAATAGAAAAGCCTTTAGGTGTCACTCCGAAAAAAAAATTCGCGTTAGGTTGGTTAGGTTAGGTTAGGTTAGGTTAGGTTAGGTTATATTTGTTGAGGGGGTGGGGGAAAGTTAGGGCGGCTCGTTTTTACACTTTTTTCGATATTTGATTGGGGGTAGTGCGGAAAAGTTGCGATTTGGAGTGAAAATAAAGTGTGTAAAATTTTTTTGATCTACGTCAATACATTCCGGTGGCGGCGAGTCCTTAAAAATCGAAAAATAGGCCTAACGGGGTAGATTGGAAAATGGTTTTAAAGACTTACAAAATAAACAATAAAAATTTCAGCACAATCTGTTAATAACTTCCGGTGGCGTCTTAGCCGTTAAAATATCCAAAATATTGATTTAAAGCAAGTTTTAACAAGATGTTATACAAATGTTAATTCCGGTATATTTCTGTGCAAACAACCCTGAGAACACTATTATAGGCTTGAATAAATTAATAGCAGTCATTGAACAATGAACATTATATAAAAATTATATAAAATTATATAAAAAATTTATGTTTTTAGGCCTATTTTTCGATTTTTAAGGACTCGCCGCCACCGGAAGGTATTGACGTAGATCAAAAAAAATTTACACACTTTATTTTCTCTCCAAATCGCAACTTTTCAGGACTACCCCCAATCAAATATCGAAAAAAGTGTAAAAACGAGCCGCCCTAGGGAAAGTCATAAACGAGTGATTTGCGACTGAAACGGATGTCAAATTCGAATAAATCACATAGAAATACATCGGAAAACATGTTTTATATCCAAAAAACTTCCCGGGACGCTTCCTTAAGATTTACCTCTTTTTTATATTAATCACAGTATAAATAATAAAACCTTTGTTAGGGTGCGCGCGCATTATTACAAAATAGTCAATCAGATTGTATGCTTCGTGACCACATTAAATATATATACTGTATATATATATATATATATATATGAAAATTATTTCACGAAAGTAATACGTGAAAAATATTTATGATGAATAAAACCACGAAGGAAAGGAAACACAAAAAGGTGCTCAAGCGCTTTCGTCTAATGACATCCTCAGGAACACTGAAGTACAAAAAAGGTTACGGCCTATATATAGGTTACAGAAAGAAAAAAAACATACATACACACAAACATATATATATATATATATATACATACATATCTACACACACACACACATATATATATATATATATGCAACAAACAGAAAAGTAAAAAAAAATTAATGTTAATCCTTTAATTTTTAATTTTTATTTTTACTTCGCTGTTTATTGCATATATATATATATATATATATATATATATATATGTGTGTGTAGATATGTATATATATATATATATATATATATATATATATATATATATATATATATATATATATGTTTGTGTGCATGTGTTATTTATTTATTTATTTATTAATTTTTTTTTCTTTCTGTAACCTATATAGGCCGTAACCTTTTTTGTACTTCAGTGTTCCTGAGGATGTCATTAGACGAAAGCGCTTGAGCACCTTTTTGTGTTTCCTTTCCTTCGTGGTTTTATTCATCATATATATATATATATATATTTTATTGGGGTTGTTTAACCTCCTTCGCAACATCTAAGGTTATAGACGGAGGGGACCTACACATTTACGTGGGATCCGAACCACGGGTCGGTACGTAATCTGAGCGCGGAGGACGGTCTCCCATCCAACTACTACCCAGACCCAATGTCGCTTAACTTCGTGCATATATACATATATATGTAGGTATGTATATATATATGTGTGTGTGTGTGTGTGTGTGTTCAGACAAAACCCTTTCAATTCAGAATTTTTTTTCATTTTTACCGGGATACTACTAGTTCGTGTGTAGAATATTTTAATGAGTTATATAAAGACCAAGATTTTGTAGACAAGTGACCAATGTTTTGTTTGTTACTGCAGACCTATATTCTTTACGGTGAATTTTCGATGTAATAAGTGAATTAGTGGGTTTAATCGGGATTTGGTAGCATACAAATATAAAAATAAATTCTTGGCCACAAATCTGTGTTAGGTCTCGGCCTGACTAAACTCCGGAGACTGATGCATAACCTAGCGGCTTGGAATTTGATTTAATTATGTAGATATTATGCAAGCTGCTCACACATGATTTTTCTAAATATGTAATAGGCTACATAAATACGTAAATTTGCTAGGCCTATTCAATCTTTGGTCAGACTAACAAATTATATACGTACGTATGCGATATGATTTACAGATCTTATATATATATATAGGGTGAACCAAATGTAGGTGGACAGTAAATGATAACGTTTATTTTGAGAATACATATTTAATTTTTTTGTATACTATAATACAAAATAAAATTTAAATAAATTTAGTTATAATATTTAATATAATATAACACAAACACCATAGTTATAATGAACACCATAGTTATAATATAATATAACACAAACCGTATTCAACCTACTGTCCACCTACTTTTGGTTCACCGTGTATATATCAGGCGCGTGCGGTGAAGCTAGCGATGGGGTACGCTGCTGCCAAATATATATATATATATATATATATATATATATATATATATATATATATAATTTTATTATGCAAGAATTTTCAAGAAATAACGATGATATAAACTATAATAAATTGGTACTTACCAAATCTGGATGATGGGGTGGATACTGGATACGGTATATATTTAACTATTTATATGCGACAGCGCGATTTTTATCGATATTTCAGATCGACCCTAGGATTCTTAATGGAATGTTCATCTATTACTGAATCGTAGAATGATGGGTCAGATTTCATTTGGACTAATAACTCATTTTCGATGCTCATAAGGAGTAAGAATGACAGCCTTTCTTCGCCCATTGTACTTCTTAGATACGTTTTAATTCTCCTCAAAGTCGAAAATGATCTTTCTACTGATGAAGTTGTAGAGGGAATGGTTAGTACTAGCTCTACAAGTTTTTGAAGTTCAGGCATGTTTTCACTGAAGTTGTTCAGGCTCAAGAATTTTGCAGTATGGCAGGGATATTTTCCTTGAAATTCTTCAGATGAATATAGGACACTTAGTTCATTTTTCAGTCTTATAAAATCAAAAGAGCCACTGTGTAACTCCGCAAAGGGTTTAAGAATTTCATCAGGGAATGCTTGGCTAAATTTTAGAAAATTTTCGGGATTCAGAATTTCCACAAATTTCAACTGTGACAGATTTCCAAACCGAGCAGTAAGTTGCATGCAGACCGTATCTATGATTTCTAAATAAAGTCTTTTAATTTCCAAATCTGGCTGATCAGTCTATGCTAGCCTTATTCGTTTTGGTTCTGCATCAGCAGTCAATGGCATGCGATATTTCGCCTTTGCCACATAAATAATCACCAAAGCCACTTCGCATTTTCTGAAACTATGCTGAAACACTCCGGCGTATTCCAGGACATTTTTCGGCCAATAGTAAAGCAGTATTTTTTTAAGCCCCGCCCAGCACTTAAGGATCATATTCCTATGCAAGTACATTCTATGCTCAGAGCGTACCTTGTAAGAAAGCACATGAAAAAACAAGGAAGTTTCACTTAATTTTACCCTGTATTGCTTAAGTGTACTGAATAAATTATAAAATTTATTGGTATTTATAATAGCATTTTACCAATATTTAAAAAAGTTTAAATTTTTAAATTCAATAAAAAAAAAATTGGATACGCACTGCATACCTTGCGTACCCAGTGTGCACTCCTATGATATATATATATATATATATGTTAAACACAGACCGTGCATGGAACAAGGAACTCTTCTGGGAAAATTAAATCCACTAAAGTCCGAATAAGTAATGGTAAATGACAAATACCATAGTTTTTCTTTTTCATGATGCTAGCCCGACGTGGGAAACGGGTCTCTCGCAAAGAGATCCCATAAATATAACTTCCCTCACCAGCTATCTGCAAAGCAGACAGGATCCAGCTTTGGGACATGGACCTAGGGTTTAAAGCAAGCCTAGTCCCTACATTCAGAACCTCTATATAAGTAAAAGACTCGTTGCATTCACGTCGGATTGAATAAACAAAGAAAAAGGGGTAACTATTGTATTTTTAGCCAAAAAAAAAACAAAACTTAAACCTCAACCGGGACATTGAGCGTCCACTTTTCAAGGCACGTAACACGTCCGTTTAATATACACAAACTCAGAATGGTCCCCTGAGAAATTTATATGTTAAACACAGACCGTGCATGGAACAAGGAACTCTTCTGGGAAAATTAAATCCACTATAGTCCGAATAAGTAATGGTAAATGACAAATACCATAGTTTTTCTTTTTCATGATGCTAGCCCGACGTGGGCAACGGGTCTCTCGCAAAGAGATCCCATAAATATAGCTTCCCTCACCAGCTATCTGCAAAGCAGACAGGATCCAGCTTTGGGACATGGACCTAGGGTTTAAAGCAAGCCTAGTCCCTACATTCAGAACCTCTATATAAGTAAAAGACTCGTGTTACGTGCCTTGAAAAGTGGACGCTCAATGTCCCGGTTGAGGTTTAAGTTTTTGTTTTTTTTTTTTTTTTGGCTAAAAATACAATAGTTACCCCTTTTTCTTTGTTTATTCAATCCGACGTGAATGCAACGAGTCTTTTACTTATATAGAGGTTCTGAATGTAGGGACTAGGCTTACTTTAAACCCTAGGTCCATGTACCAAAGCTGGATCCTGTCTGCTTTGCAGATAGCTGGTGAGGGAAGCTATATTTATGGGATCTCTTTGCGAGAGACCCGTTGCCCACGTCGGGCTAGCATCATGAAAAAGAAAAACTATGGTATTTGTCATTTACCATTACTTATTCGGACTATAGTGGATTTAATTTTCCCAGAAGAGTTCCTTGTTCCATGCACGGTCTGTGTTTAACATATAAATTTCTCAGGGGACCATTCTGAGTTTGTGTATATATATATATATATATATTAGACTGGTCCAAAAAACAAAATCTTTGAAATCATAACATGGGACCTCAAATTATTGTGAACCTTTATAAGAATAACTTCTGACAAAAATATCAGCTCATTTGAAGTATATTTAGGGGTGCCGCACCCCTGTCAAAAATATCAGAAATAAAAAAAATTAGTAATATTATATGGAGTGTGGAGTAGTTATCTTCTGTATGTATGTTACTTGTGTTGTTGAGATGATAGCATCATAGCAGTGTAGAAGAGTGTCAAATGGCATCATGCACAAATCAGATGTAAACAAACTAACTGTAAATTGCCCGGTTCATCACTCATTTAGACTCAGTGAGTCAGTATTGTATTCAACACCGTTCAGAGAGGTTGTGCGTCTGTGTTACGTGTCACTTGAATACCAAGGTAATTTGAACTATACCAGTGGCGTTTTTAAACATTTTTTCACTTTACAGTAACATTTTCATTAATTAAATATGGCAAGTTCAGTAGCGACTAGAAAATCAACAGAAATGTGGCTTATTGGACAAACAATTGAGACAATATGTGGAAGAAAGCTACCATCCTATGGTGACGTTCTGCGGCTTATTTTTCATCATCTACATGCCAAAAAGACGTTGAAAGATGCATCTAAAGCTGTTTGCACTGAAGTATTGAAATTTTTGGGGGATGACAAATATACCAACTGCTGACTATCGCGATGTTACGAAAAAAAGAGAAAAGGAGTATTTTAATTATAGAGGACTTCAAAAATCTAAATCTAAACGTTCACAGACACAAATAGATGAAGAAACTTCTTTTCAAGAACGTTTGGACGATTTATTCGATATCGCCCATGCCAATGCTCTGCAAAAAATGACAGTAGAAGAAGACAGCTTTTCTACAAGCTCAACGAGAGAAGGGGAGGAGAAGCTGCATGGGAAGTGTGGAAAAAATATATGCTCTCAAACATTCTAAGAGAAGATCTAGAGATGAAGCATTTTACCGCCAAGTTAAGAAAGAAACTATGAGAAAGAAAATGAACACAACAGTGACTCAATTTTCGTCAAATAGTAGTTCCTCCGAGGAAGAGCCAAGTACATCAAGTACACCAGTCACCATAAAGAAGGAGAAACTTGGTAGTCATAAACCAGCAAAGGTTGTATTAACAGAATTAGCAATGACACTGGACAGAAACAAATTAAGTGATCGCCAAGCAGTATCAGTAGTAGCAGCTACTGCATCTTCTCTTGGATATGAAGTTGATGATATTGTTCTGAGTAGAAGTTCAATACGGAGAAAACGAATATCAGTTCGTCAGCAAATTGCGGATGACATCAAGCAATCATTTGAAACTGATATTCCTCTAACAGTTCATTGGGACGGAAAGCTTATCCAAGATCTTACTGGTGATGATAGTGTGGATAGACTTCCAATTATTGTATCAGGCGGAGGAAAATCTAAGCTTTTCTCAGTACTTAAACTTAAATCTGGCACAGGAGAAAATATTGCAGGTGCTGTGGTCGAAGCTTTGGATGACTGGGGGCTACGAGATTGTGTGCAGGCAATGTGCTTTGACACGATTGCAAGCAACACTGGCGATAAAAAAGGAGCATATACTCTTATTGAAAGCATACTTGAACGGCCGCTCCTCGGACTAGCTTCTCGACATCACATTCTCGAAATAATAATAGCATCCGTCTTTGACAAATGTCACGGCGCTGCCACTGGTGGTCCGGATATCTTGTTATTTAAGCGTCTTAAAAATAAATGGAAGACTTTAGACACAAACAAGTTTGAAATTGTTCAAATCGATGTACGGAAAAGGCCAGTATAATTGAAAATTGCAAGCAACATTTGACTAAATTACAACCTCGAGCAGATTACCGAGAACGCTTAGATTTGACAATCATATACCTTGGAGATGTTCCTCTTGATGGCATTAAATTCCATCAACCCGGAGCGTTGCACCGTGCGCGATGGATGGCGCGAGTGATACAGTATATGCAACAAAAATTTGTCTTTTCCACAAACAAATGGAAGTCACTAGACGTGAACTAGAAGGGATGCAACGTTTTGCATTATATGCTGTTTGATGCTACGTAAATGAATGGATTTTAGCACCCATTGCTTCCTCTGCAACAGCTAATGACCTATCTCTTCTCAAGAAACTTCAATCCTACGATGATAAAGAAATATCTGTGGCTGCATCTAAAGCGCTCTCTCGCCATCTCTGGTATTTGAATGAAGAGCTCATCGGACTTTCTTTTTTTGATGAAGAAACGTCACTGGAAGTCAAGCGAGAAATGTTGAAGGCGCTGGATGTGAATGGCTCTCAAAATCCTTCTAAACGGATAAATTTGAATTTGAATGATCCTAACCTACAAGACAAAACACTAGCTAGCTTCGTCAGTTCAACAACTCGCAACTTCTTCACAAAATTAGCATTGCCAATGGACTTTTTGTACAGAGATCCTGCTGGTTGGAACGCTAATAATGACTACAAAGCTGCTAGCAATTATGTAAAAAATATGAATGTTGTAAATGACAACGCTGAGAGAGGTGTTGCTTTAATTAAGAACTTCAGTGGCCATCTTACGAAAAGTAAAGAACAACTCCAATATATTCTACAAATTGTAGAGCAGCACCGTAAGCGTTTTCCAAACGTAAAAAAATCTACAATAAAAGAGGGACTTAGATAAAGGAAATAAATGGAATAGAAACAAAATTAGAGGACTGTGGATTAGGCCTATAGGGGTAGGGCGGGTCATACTATGCATTTTTTTAAATCAATGGAGAGGGGTGTTCAAATGACATATTTTGGTGTATAGAACACAATTCTGAAGAAAATATTTAATTCTGATAACCCTAACCTACATCATTTTGCAGTTGATTATTATTAAATTGTTGATTATTTTACTATTGTAGTTACCCCAGAATATGTCTTCTCACGTTTTCTATCATGGCTGCTCACGTTATCTCTCATAGAGCATTGTTCTAACTAATTCATATAAACACATATAATGTAATTCATATAATAATAATAATATTTAAATACTCAAATAAAAAGGTGTGCCATTCCACTTAATATTAATTATCATACAGTTTGGTATATGAAATATTTTGACGGTTTTCTGGCGCGCAAACTATGATCAGATTCAAAACATTGCCCTTGCTAGTGTAAGGTATGGCATAGGGCTGAGGCCAACTGCAGCGATAGCAACAGCAGCTCTGATTGACGCAGGAATCATCACAGAAGACAATACAAGTAAAGTGATTGATAAGAGCAAGGTCAAGAGAGCACAGGAGAAGTTGATGAGAGAGCTGGGGAACAGTTCGAGAAGAAGTGCAGGGAGGAGGGGGGGGATCTCTTGCATCCTCTTTGATGGGCGGATTGACCTGACCAATGTGATGATGGAAGCTGAGGGCAGTGACCAATCTTTTCCCGCAAAGATCAAGGAAGAACACTATAGTGTTGTTAGTGAGCCTGGCAGCTACTATCTGTTCCACTTTACCCCAGAGAAAGCAACTAAAGAGGAGTCACATGCGGAGAAGATTGCTAGGGTCCTGTTTGCCTGGCTGAAAGAGAGGGGTTATGATAAGACCTTGTTGGCCATTGGAGGAGACTCAACAAATGTCAACACTGGTGTGAAAGCTGGAGTAATGCGGAAGCTGGAGCTGCACCTGGGGAGAAAGCTGGCCTGGTTGGTGTGCAACCTGCACACTGTTGAACTTCCCCTGCGCCATCTCATTGATTCTGCTACAGACTTTGATATCAATCCAAACTTCACCCGAATCTCTGTTGGCCCTCCACTGATCAAGCTTCCTGACAAGGTCATTGAAGATCTCTCAACTGATCAATACTATGGCTATAAAATTGTCTGTGCAGTCAGGGATGGAGTACTTCCTGCAGGGCTGGCTCTGTTAGAGATAGGACCAGTAAACCACAGCCGCTGGCTCACCACAGCGAACAGACTTCTCAGGCTCTGGGTGTCAAAGCACGGACTTAAAGGAAAGAACCTGAAGATTCTGCAATTCATTGTGGAATTCATCATTGGAGTGTATTACCCATGTTGGTTCAACGTGAAGGTCAAGCACTCCTGGATCGAAGGGCCTAGGCACATCCTCTTTCAGCTGGACTGCCTCAAGTCCCAGAGAAAGGAGATGCTGGATATTGTGATGCCAACTGTGAGAAGATCTGCTTGGTATGCCCACAGTGAAGTCATCCTCCAAACACTACTCTGCTCTGAGGATCAGAAGGAGAGGATTGAAGGGGTGGAGAGAATCCTGGCCATCAGGGGAGAGGGGGACCCGGACACTCAGCTGGGGGACTCCTTTGTTAGGAGCAGAAGGACACCTGACATCAATTGTGATGCTTCCAGCATCGGTGACTTGATCAGCTGGTCAGAAGGTGTGTTAGAGCCACCTCTCACCTGCTCTCTAAGCACCTCAGAGGTGAAAAACTTCATCAACACCCCCATGGAGGTGCGCAACTGGCCTTGCCACACACAAAGCATTGAGAGGGTTGTTAAAATGGTGACTGAGGCTTCTGCTAAGTACTTCTCACAGGAAAAGAGGGATGGAGGGATCAGGGCTCAGGAGACCAGCAGGAAGCTGATGTCCAAGTCTGAGTCAAAGCAGGATTTGTGCAACCTGGCAAAGTTCAAGATGTCAGGAGAATGATCTTTGTAATTATATCCAGTGGTATACATGCAGTTCACCTATTAATAAATATATGTAAAGTTGATTTGGCCTTGTCAATATAAATGATTTACCTTATATCTTTTAATATATTATAAAGGGGTTCAAAAGGGTAAAATTGGCATGGCAATTTAGAAATACAAAATGATGTAGGTTAGAGTTATCCTATCCAAAAAAGCAGCTCATATTTGAATTCCCCATGTAAAAACACATAATTTAGACACCCCTGATGGTAGGATTTCCTTCAGATTCATGTTGTCACCTGAGTACGACCCGCCCTACTATAGGGGATACGACATTAAAAAAAATCACCGATAACAGCTACCTCAGGGGTGGTGTGGAAAAGCTGAAATGAATGATATAATTGATATAAAAAGTGTTAATATAAATAATCCGACTGGAGAATAAAATGAAATGTTTCACCTCCGTGCGGCACCTCTCATTATTATCCGATTTGCATAAGAATTGGGATTTATAATTGTTTAACCATTCTTCACAATATCCAGGGGTCACATATCAAAAATAATAAATTTGAAAATTCACCATTATAGGTTGGACCAGTCTAATATACACTATATATAATTATATATATATATATATATATATATATATATATATATGAAAATTATTTCACGAAGGTAACACGTGAAAAATATTTATGATGAATAAAACCACGAAGGAAAGGAAACACAAAATGGTGCTCAAGCGCTTTCGTCTGAGTGTTCCTGAGGATGTCATTAAACGAAAGCGCTTGAGCACCATTTTGTGTTTCCTTTCCTTCGTGGTTTTATTCATCATATATATATATATATACATACAGTGGTGTAGTGCTGTGGGAACGCGTGGGAACGGCATTCCCTTACTTTGTTTGGTAGACGGAACGGCGTTCCCTCACTATTTCAAATATATCCGAACTTACAAATCTCTAACGTCATGAAATTTTAATTCCCACCCCTAGAAGAAATATGAGAAAGAATCATTAACTGCTTCATTTCTTTTAGCTTCGACTGAGGCAATGCTAGCCTATAAAGATCTGGTGAAACAGTCACCACGGCGTACCAGTTGTTAACTTTTTTTTAGTTAATCATTCCAATTGTTAGCTATTTTTATTGATCGTACTGGATGTCGTATATCTAATGACACTGGAAATACTGCATCTTCAACCTTGGAATATATCCTAATATCCAGTGCATATGACCTCAAAATATCTCTGAAATTAGTCAGATTTCAAAAGATTTCCCGGGGGGCTTACAGTGCCCCCGGACCCCCAGCTGTATGGGCTCGCCGCGCTCGCCATTGACCCCCCGCATCTGAGTAACACTTTCAAAATGCGTTCCCTCACTTCTTTATTTAGCACTACACCACTGTGTGTATATATATATATATATATATATATATATATATATATATGTGTATATATATTATATATATATATATATATATATATACAGGGCGTCCCAAAAAATGTATACACATTTTAAATAATTATAAAGGCAGTGTTTATTAAAATACATTTCATTTTCAAAATGTAATAGAATCTACAGACATTATTTAATTGTTTTGTCAACGCCTGTTTTCAAACTGACGTCCGTTCTGGTCCAGGCACTGCTGATAACGCGAAGCAATGGAATCGCAAACATCACGAAACATTTCGTTTGGTATTTGTGTGCATTCTCGTTCAATGGCTGCTCTCAATTCAGCGACTGTTGCAGGTTTTATGGCGTAGACTTTGTCTTTTAAGTATCCCCATAAAAAAAAGTCTAGTGGTGTGAGGTCTGGTGAACGCGGAGGGTATTCTACGAAACCCCTTCGTCCAATCCACATCCACATCGTGCCAAGTACCACTCGCAATACTCCACTCTTCGGTCCGGATCATCTTCATTAATAGCATGGACTAATCTTGGAATGTAACTTTTCCATTGACAGCGCTTCAAAATGCGTTGGACAGAAGATTCTGAAATTCCTATCTCACGACTCGCTTGCCGCACAGATTTTCTTGGACTTTGGTGATACGTTTCCAGTACTCTTTCTTGCTTTGTGGGGCTTGTCGATGTCCGTGGTCTTCCGGAACGCTTCTTGTGGACATTCTGAACAGTTCCATCGGCTTCAAACTTATCTCTAATTCGAGGGTGGGCGGAAAGTAGCTCCCTATTTTGGATTGGTAAAAAAATACGGATATTATCCATTTATTTCAGAAGAAATAATATGAAAAGGTAGGCATACATGGTAGATTTTCTCTAAAATTCAATGTGGGCTCCAACTCTTTCCACCAGCTTCTGGAGCCGCCCAGGAATGGCGTCCACTGACTTTAGCAGGAACTCCGGCGGGATGGAGGCCATGACTTCCCGAATTCGGTCCTCCAGTTCTTCCAATGTCCTCGGTTTGGTGCGGTAGACTTCTTCCTTTACCCACCCCCAAAGAAAGAAGTCGCACGGTGTCAAGTCGGCGCTCCTGGCTGGCCATTGATGTGGACCACGACGACCCATCCAACGCCCAGGGAAGTGGGCATCCAGCCACTCACGGACAACAAGAGCGAAGTGCGGAGGGGCGCCATCTTGCATAAATATCAGATCGTCGATGTTCTCCCATGTGCTGACAACCGGCCAGACCTCGTTTCGCAACATAGCAAGGTACCGCTCAGCATTCATGGTGTTGCGCAGAAGGAACGGGCCCACAACCTGATCTGAGGTCATACCACACCACATCGTTACACTGAACCGATTCTGCCGTTTTTCAGCGGTAACCATGGGATCCTCTCCTGCCCAGTAGTGACAATTGTGGCGGTTGACAAAGCCTCCGACGTGGAACACCGCCTCGTCGCTCCAGAGGATGTTGCGGAAGAGATGGGGCCAGTCTTCATGCCAAGCCAGCATGATTTCCCCGAACTCCATGCGAATGTCGCAGTCCTCGACCGAGAGAGATTGGCAGTAATGCGGCTTCCACGCACGCCAGTTCAGCTCCTTCTTCAGCACAGTTCGCATTGAGTAGCGGGAGAGTCCACTTTCCCGAGCTGCCTGGCGAGTTGACTTTCGTGGACTCCGTGCAAACATTTCCTGAACTGCCTGCACCGTCTCCTGGGCCCTGGATGTCGAAGGGCGACCACATCTTCGAACATCTGCCACAGACCCCGTGGTCATGAGCTTCGAGTGGCAGTTCTTGATTGTTTTCGGGTCCAATTGGGCACGTGGTCCGTGAATGGCCCGCCACCATCTTTGAACTCGAACGACAGATTGCCAAACTTCGTACCGTGCCGCCAACTGGGCACGCTCCTGCAGTGTTAAATGCTCAGCCATGTTACCCTTCAATCTGAAATGAAAAAAAAAATGAACGTTACAATTCTACCACTTTAGAGAACACACCATAACAATATATCAATACAATCACAATTTATACATAATTTATATGTAATTTAAATTAGGGAGCTACTTTCCACCCACCCTGTACACGTATATATATATATATATATATATATATATATATATATATATATATATATATATATATATATATATATATATATACCGTGTATAGTGTCTTGTTGACGGTAGACCCTCTATAATAAAGGAGCTAAAAAAGCTTTGTAAAAATAAAGGAATAATTACACTAGGCAACAAAGATTTTGTTACAGAAGACCAAATAGGTGCTCCTAGCTAATTTCGTTATGCTGATTTCAAATCTATAATTAGATTTTTTCTATCACGTCTAGATTTTGTGTAAAATGCAAATCACTTTTAGTAAAATTTTCTACCACGTCCAGATTTTGGTTTTAATCGGCTTAATGCCAGTAATATGAAACTTGCTTTTCAAGGTTAAAGCAATTTTTTTGCCAACTATATACAAATTCGAACAATTTTGATAAATAAAATTTATCCCGAGTTGGCAACACTGAGTCAAGAGCATAGTAACGGGCAACGGCCCAACGGTCAGTCGCTACGTGACAAGTCAAGCAGAACGGTTGTTGAAGCTCTCTGCTGATGAGCAAGTGACAGGTTGTGGTGACTTGTGTGTTTTTATAGCATTTGTTTTGTACTACGGTGTGTATTTCTTTTTATTTTGCACATCGTAATAATTACTTTCTACGTTTTTTCAGATATTGTATGGTAATTCAAAATGGCATCAAATAGACGTGCTTGTGTAAATCACCCAGACAACTTCTGCTTTGTCTGTGGACAATATACACCTAAGCCACAACGTAGAAACATAACAACAAAGATTAAACTTGCCTACAAGTGTTATTTTGACTGTAAGTTAGGAGACCAACAGAGGGACTGGGCACCACATATTTGCTGTGCACAGTGCAATGCAATGTTAATAGCTTGGATGAATGGTAAAAGAAAAGCTATGCCGTTCTCAGTCCCCATGGTTTGGCGTGAGCCGAAAAATCACTTCAATGATTGTTATTTTTGTTTGACAAAGATTGCTGGTTTCACAAAGAAAAACAAATCAAAGATCACGTACCCAAACTGCGAATCAGCAATGAAACCAGTACCACATGATGAAACAAATCCACCACCAGTTCCACCAGCAACGATAACAGACAGCAGTTCATCTGAAGATTCTGCTAGTGATATAGAAACAGGATAGATGGCATATATGTTCCAGATGCAAATATTTCCCCACATTTGTTAAGTCAAGCGGAGTTAAATGACTTAGTGCGCGATTTGGAATTACCAAAAGAAAAGGCAGAGTTGCTTGGTTCAAGACTTCAAGAATTTAATGTTCTCCAACAAACACCAAAGTTTCCCATTTCCGCCATCGCCATTTGCAGTTTTCATCATTTTACTTACAGGAAGAAAACGTTTGTTTCTGCCACGATATCAGTGGTCTGATGCAAGGGATTGGCTGTCGCTATGATCCAAAAGAATGGAGACTGTCATTGACTCCTCTAGTAAAGCTAGCCTTAAAGCTGTATTACTGCACAACGGCAATGAAAAACCTTCAATACCTGTAGCACATGCCACTGGCCTTAATGAGACTTATGAATCGATGAAACTGCTGCTAAGACTCATCAAATATAAGGACCACACATGGAATATTTGTGGCGACCTTAAAGTTGTATCATTACTTCTTGGGTTACAGTTGGGCTACACAAAGCATATGTGCTTTTTGTGTCTATGGAACAGCAGAGATGACAAGAACCACTACAAAAAACATGATTGGCCATCTAGAACTGAACATGTTGTTGGTAAATACAATGTGAAACACCCAGCACTTATTGACCCTCAGAAAGTACATCTTCCACCACTTCACATTAAACTTGGCCTCATGAAAAATTTCGTGAAGGGTATGGATCATCAAGGTAGTGGTTTCCAATATTTAAAGGATAAATTCAAAGGAATATTGACAGATGCTAAGCTAGAAGCTGGAGTTTTCACTGGACCACAGATCCGCAGTGTCATCCAGACTCATCGTTTCCATCTAACCTAAATGAGAATGAACTAGGAGCATGGACATCTTTCGTTGAAGTTGTCAAAAATTTTCTTGGAAACCACAAAGCTGAAAACCACCGTAAACTCGTAGAAAACATGCTTAAATCTTATGAAATAATGGGATGCAGAATGTCTTTGAAAATTCATTTTTTACATTCTCATCTTGACTTCTTCCCGGCCAACCTTGGGGCTGTAAGTGACGAGCATGGTGAGCGCTTCCACCAACAGATCTCAGTTATGGAAAACAGATACCAAGGTAATTTCAACCCAAATATGATGGGAGATTATTGTTGGCTCCTGCAGAAGGAGAGCTCGTCATCCTACAAGCGACAAAGGAAGAGGACACACAAAGTTTCACTTAAGAACAGGAATTTGCCTTTCAGTAGTAACAACAAAATACTAACGCGCTTTGGGTGGATGGTTGGGCGCAGGGGTGGTAACTCCGCCAGGAATTCCGCTGCTGTCTGTCTTAAGCCAGAATAAAGGAGGAACGACATCCCTGTTCACTAATTATTTAAGTATGCTTAACATAAAACGTGGCACGCAAAAGTAGCTTAGACGGCTTTCGTAATAGAAGCGGGTGAGAAAAAAAAATGAAAAATAGGGGTTTTCGGTTACACAAAATCTGGACGTGATAGAGAAATTTTGATATCAGATCTGAAATCAGCATCAGCGCTTTAGTAGGAATCAGTAGTTCACGTGTCTGTAACAAAAAAAAAGTTGAAATTTGTTGCCTTGTGTTATTTACAGTGATTAACAGTTAGTTCATAACAAGCGGTAGCTCGCTATCGCCCTCCGGATTTTTTTTCACTACTTCATTTTTTTTATTGGTTGTAGATTTAAAATTATATTATATGAAGCCTCATAGGAAGAAGTGGCTGAGCGACAAAAGTATGGCATATCACATCTATCTCATATATATGGCATATCACTGGATGATACAATTAGAAGCACCGTCGTTTAAATATACAGTACATCAATTTTTTATGATCCACAAATAAGAAGACAGTATTGAGTTTGTTGAATACTATAATATGATGGAATACTTTTTCCCCTCTAACATATCATATCGGAAAATGGTTCACTTGGAGTCTATCTTTATCGTTTATTTTTTGTCATACTTTATAAAATAATATAATTACAAAAACTGTAATGAATCGTAACTGCAAATCGATGAAAGAATGGAGCTTAATATCCCAATTAAATTGGGAGTCCTTTCGGGCTATCCAATCAATCACAAATGTAAAGAGAAAAAGACTTTTTTTTTTCACTTTTTCATGTATTTTTTTTATTATATGAGGCCCTCATAGGAAGAAGTGGCTACTTCATTTTTTTTTATTGGTTGTAGATTTAAAATTATATTGTATAAAGCCCTCATAGGAAGAAGTGGCTAAGCTACAAAATTTTAAAAAACGCCATTACCCTCATTACCCCCACCCCTCTACTCCATTACCCTTCCACCCCCACTGCCCCATTACCCCCACACACAAAAGTAAAAAAGCCATTACCCCCATTACCCCCACCAACCCCATTAACATGAATTAACATGATTGGTAATGATCGCATAAACAGAGAACAGAGTTTATATACACCTAAAAGTTAATTAATTTTCATTAATCAGTAAAGTAACATAAATTCATCAACTGTTGCTGCAAAATAGAAGTCAACATCTTCCTTCCTTCACTAATCAATTTTAAATTAAAAAGAGCCGTTTTAAGCAGAAAACTGAGATTTTTATAAAAAACCTCTGAACAGGTAGCTAGAACAACGTGAAAAAAGTGTTAGCAGCTGACGAGGAAGCTTCTAACAGTGGCTGCATCCTCCAGCGCGGGACACGTCAACGCGAAGAAGAGGCGACGTCAAACCAAAACATCAACGCGCTGGTGGCCAAACTTCCTCAAATCTCCGTGCAGCGGGCTGTCTACGGTTGGCCAGACTGGCAGTCGACGGCCTGTTGCGTGGCACGGTCAGAGTGCCGATCGGCTCCCGGAGCCGGACCTATTCTAGCGTGCTATTTTTCAATTACAGGGAGCAATTGCGTGCTCCCCGAACTACTCTACTCTCTGCGACATTAAGACTAATCCAGGCCCCCTACAACTTACACATGTCACCATAACAAAGACATAGACACAATAGCATGAGACACATACAGAAGTATAATATTAACATATTACAGTACAATGTAGATGGCCTCACAAACAAAATCATGGAGCTTAGGGAATTCGTACACAAACAAAACATTCACATAGCACTTATACAAGAAACAAAACTAAAACGTACACACAAAACACCCACCATCCCTGACTTCACGGCGATCCGTCATGATCGTACTGGGGGTAACGGGGGTGGACTCATCACTTACATACGTAAAAGCATTAGCTACACTGATGCTACCCAAAACATTACAAACACAATACAAGCAGATAACACCAGATAGTTCACCTCAGGTGCCAGCCAATTACAATCCACAGTTACACAATCTGGCCTCTCTCACTAATGTCATCTTAGGAGGAGACTTCAACGCCAAAGACACTAGTTGGTACCTGCACAACCAAAACAACACCAGAGACGCCAACATAGCCACACAACTAAACAGCCTCTTCATTCTTAACAATACAGAAGAACATACACACATACCACATCAAACAAGATACTCAAACTCCTCCCCAGACATAACGTTCTGTTCCCCCTCACTAGCAACACATACACACTGGAGAACAGAAAAACAACTGTCATCAGACCACCTGCCCATCATCATTACAACACATTCTACACTCTGCCCCAACAGCCTTAGGCACACTTACAGAAATTACAAGAAAGCTGATTGAGAACAGTTCAAAATACAGACTGAGGAACAATTCACCACATTAAACAGCACACCCATCATAAACATCAATACAACACTTAAGACATTTAATCAGATCATCAATAATGCAAACAAATACATACCCAAGGGCAACATTAGGAAATACAACCCAAATTACACTAGAGAAATAGCCCACCTCATAAGGCAACGTAACAACCTCAAATATAACACACAAACACCACACACAGAAGCCATAAAACAGCAGAAACAACAGCTCAACACAGAAATAAACAACAAACTCAAAGAAAAGCAAACAGAAACATTCAGGGAATTCATAACAACACTAAACCACTCCACAGATACATCCAGGCTATACAAGACTATAAACAGCATTACCCACTCCAACAGCGGCATTCACACCTCACACGCGGCTATCTGTCGCAGCCAAAATAATATCCCAACATACACACAACAAGTTAACATTTTAGTTAATCACTACGCAAAGAGAGGTCACCTAAACAAAGACAACAACCAGAAACACGCAGACAGACAAACAGCCAGACACAAGAAAACCTACAGACTCGACACGACCATTACACCCTTCAATACAGACCAGACCACCAAGATCATCAAACACATTAAGAATTCGAAGGCTACTGGACCAGACAACATATCTAACATACACCTTAAACACTTGGGCCCACAAGGAATACTAGCTCTCACAAATATCAGCACATATTCATACCAACACTGCATTATTCCTAACATATGGAAACAAGCAGTGGTGAGCTGCCAAAATTTTAACAACCGGTTCGCTAAGCTGCCAAAATTTTAACCACCGGGTTCTGTATAAAAAATTCTGAATTCGGCAATAAAAAATTGACAACCCTTCCCACCCCACCCTTTCGCAATTTTAATTAAATTAATTATCTCGCTATTTGCCTTTTTCAAGTGTCTGCATTTTATGATTCAGCTAGGTATTAATAACTGCATGACAATTAATTAGTATAGTTAATTAGAGAAATAGACGTTTCTAATGAAATCAGAAAAGAAGAATTATTTAATAAAAACCGATGAATCATATTATCTACATAATTAAAATTAAATTGCTCAGTCAACTTTAGCAATAATAAATTATTAGGCAAAACATAAATATCAGTACATCTATGCTTTTAAATTTTTTTTTTTTTAATTTAAACATCTTTACGTACCTTATTATTACTTATTACGGTAATAATTTCCAAATGGCTTCTTGGTTTTCTCCGTAAACTGTCGTTTTGGATACACGAACTCTGGTATCTAAAGCGGATCGATGACTTCTCATCCATGATTTGACATATGTTAACGGGTTCCAGAAACTTAATGGTTTCCCCAACAAATTGATGATCATAAAGCATGATATGTGTTTAGTTGTTAAACTTGCTCTTCTATCACTACAAATAATATTCATCACCGAAAAACCTCTTTCTGCTTCTGAGAACTCTCTTCAGCGTCCAGCAAAAAAGTTAACAACCGGTTCTTATTTTCAAAAAGATTTTAACAACCGGTTCGCGCGAACCGGTGCGAACCGGGTCCAGCTCACCACTGGAAACAAGGTAAAATTATTACACTACTCAAACCAAACAAAAATCCAACAGAACCAGCTTCCTAGTGTATAGACCCATTACTTTACTATGCACACCTTCCAAAGTAACAGAAAGACTAATCTTACAAATCACCAACCCACACAGTCCACTATCGCCTACTCAACATGGATTCAGACTTCACCACTCAACCACGACATTATTCACTAACCTCACGCAGCACATCATGGATGGCATCAACTCCAAACGACCAGCTCAACGTACACTATTAACAACAATAGACATTAGTAAAGCATTTGATGCTATCCCACGCTTCCCTCTCATAAACAAAATACTCAACACAAACATGCACAATAACACCAAACGGTAGCTGAGCAACTATCTTTCAGGAAGATACTCACATGTCACATTTAATGGCAAGTCATCCAAAAACAAGCTTTTTCCGAACGGGGTCCCTCAAGGCTCTGTTCTCTCACCAACACTCTTCAACTTATACATGCATGACATTCCAACACCCATAGATAACAAGCTTACCTTATCATCATATGCAGATGACATCACTCTAACATCCACCCACAACAACATCGACACCGCTACAAATAACCTACAAACATACATAAACAGTATACAAGACTGGCTCACACACAATAGACTCAAAGTAGCGCCCACAAAATCAACCATCACCTTGCTTACAAGCAACACAAAAGAACACCAGGTAATTCCACAGCTTACACTAAACAACATTAACATTCCACACACTCACAGGACCAAAATACTTGGGGTCACATACAACACATCATTATCTTTTGCAAACCACATTCAGGACATTAAAAACAAATGTACGTCAAGACTTAACACTCTTAGGGTACTAACAGGCACAAACTTTGGACACCAGCAGGAAACAACAACACTCATATACAAACAATATATTCGCTCAGTTATGGACTATGCTAGCCGATGCTGGGCACCCATTATCTCAAACACACACATAAATACCTTACAGACAATACAAAACAACGCACTTCGTATCATTACAGGATGCACTCAAACAACACCAATAGAACACCTGCACACAGAAACAAAAATACTGAAAGTTAGGGAACATTTAGACATGAGGGGAACACAATTCATGGCAGCAGCGACAACTAACCCACAACACCCTTACCACTACATGTACAATCATGCACCAACACCTCGCACCATTAAGGTAACACCAGAGAGACATTATAACCAAATACTCCATTCCATACCACGCCCCACAGACATCACACAGTACAGAAAACACATACACACACACCTAACCCACAAAACACTGACACGACTCGGTCCGAATACGGTCCTAGGTGCGAAGCCGCCACCCATTAACAGGTCAGAGATCAGCCTGAGCAGATCGGATCGAGTTAACTTAGCACGATTCCGATGTGGACATCACCCCAACTTACGGACATATAAACACAGACTAGACAACTCCATAGACGACACCTGCCACCTGTGCCAGGACACACCACAAACAATTGAACACATTATGACAGACTGTACCGCTCTAGCACAACAACGAACACAACACAACATCACTAGTGCGCTGAACCTCTGGTTCACTCCGGAGAGGGCGATCGGTTACCTGCGTGCCGCCGGCTTGCTCGATCAGGGTGGGCTGATCGGCTAAACAACAACAACAGCAACAACAACCAACCCCATTACCCCCACCCCTCTCCCCATTACCCCCACCTCCACTCCCCCAATTACCCCACCCACTCTCCCCATTATACTGCTTCCCGCCCTCCGGGCGGGTAGCAGTATATATATCACAGTATAAATGTGAAACTCAAGATTTTCACGGCTGCGTTCTTTTCTGTAGTTTTATCGCGGTGCTGGGGCCTTCGGACCCAGTAACCAGTGACCTAGGACCGGGAAACTTGACAGAGCACATCGTCAGCTCATGGGCTATCAGTTGGTGGTGGTTCCAGAATTTTCCGATGTGCCGTTTAGGCTGTGCACGGTTCCTAAAAAAGCGGACACACACACACACACACACACATTTTAGCTCAACAGTATATTAGATGAAAATGTGCAATATTATGATCAATGATTGTTGACAATAGAAAATGATTTGATGCAGGACAAAAGTTTAATAATGGAATGATGATAAGGAACAATAATTAGGATGACAAAATACGGTCCTTAATAAACAGAAAAAGCCTACTTGCGGTATTACATTAACATAAAATGTGTGAGTCCGAAAGTTGCGATATTGGACGGACACTTCAAATACCCTATGCGGTAAGGCTGAGAGTTTGTCTGAATTTACAGGCTACATAACAAAGTAACCTAGTGAGACGCTGTAAACACTATAAGGAAAGTGAGTCGGGTCTATGTAGAAGTTATACATTCAGTTTATGTGAAGGTGTAGTCTGTGAGACGTGAGATCCTATAAGCGAGATGTTCGTACGATGATGTTTAAAGATGGACTGTTGATTTACTTCACTCCTTAACGGCTCGACGAATGAAAACATTAAAATATAACTTCTTTTCACGGTAGAAACTGATGCAGGTATACAAGAAAAATACCTCGCGCATTTATTACCTTATAAGAGTAAATACAGAAAATCCAACTGTGACAGCGAGAACAAGGAGCTCCTTTGCGATGTTTCCTAACGCAGGTGCAAATCTCTGCTGACTGCAGTGCTGTGTGCACTCTAGGTGTTCATGGCACTTTAGGCATTCTTCCCGATCACACGCCTGTCACAAGGTTGACCTTTTGTGATGACCTTCGACAGCTCGGACTTGAGAAAGTGTTTACCAATAAAATCCGACGGAGGAGGAAATGTTTATGCATTTCTCTCTCTCTCTCTCTCTCTCTCTCTCTCTCTCTCTCTCTATATATATATATATATATATATATATATATATATATATATATCGAGCCGTGGCTCTGCTTTGGAGATAACAGAAGCAAGATTAGGGTTTCCAACCGGGATCCCGGGATCCCGGGCGGAAGATAATAATCTTAAATCCTGGGACAAGCGCAGCTAATCCCAGGATTTTCCGGGTTTTACAAAGTATTCTAAAAATGTTATTTCAATTAGTTTTACATTAATTTTACTACTGTATCTAGAAAATACAAACATAAAGACTATGATGACAAATTTATAATAGCACGAATCACGTTGCGTTGTACAACTCCAATAGTGCCTATAATATGCACTGTACTGTATGATGTTGTGCATGTATGATATAACTGGTATTTTTGATGACTGACTCGGACTGAAGGCGAATCATCATTTGATTTCCCTGAATCGAACGTTTTGTGTTTTAGAGGATTTTAATTTTGGTTATTTTTTTCAATTCAGTGACACACCTTCTTGTTGATATTTTTTTTACTAAAATTATTTAGAAGTATATAAAAGGTGTTGTGGTCGTATAAATTACACTATAATATGATTTATTTTTATTGAAGTGCAAAACTGCAAATTAGCATTGTAGGCATACCCACCTAGGCTATATACCGTATTTATGTTTCTGCAGTTTGAAACTCGGCCTAGGTTCTATTCTTTATTATATTTATCATTATTGTGTTAAAATATTTATATATTTAATATTAACTAACTAATCTAGATTTATCTAAAGTTTAAACATTTTAAGACTTTATTATCATTGTTTTTTATAAATCGGGATCCCGGGATGATGGCTGATTTTTCCCAGAAAACCGGGATAGTGAAAACCCCTTAAAACGAGAAACCCTAATCAAGAGTGACTTGGCGACAGAGCGGCTGCTCACTTACTCAAACAGGTTTCCACCACACTGAAAATCCTTGACGGCCAACACTATATACTGTATATGGAGAGAGAAACAAATTGAACTGGTTTTTTCCAAAAAGGCCCGCGAAAAACTATGCGACTTCCGTGCCAATATAAGCCCGAGTTCACTAAAAGTCGCTCGCACTTTGCTCGTTGTTCTTTCTCGTGAATCTCCACTTTCACGTAGCGCCATTCGATCTCAGCTGGCCTAAGTTCTTCAAGCAACAGTTCACCAACACACGAAGTGAATCACCACTTGAGGCGTCCTACAATTTCATCCAGCCGGAAGCAAACATCATTCTACTGGTATTATCCTTCTGACCCTGGCTTCACTCATCCTTCGCCGCAGGTCGATCGGCGCCCTTTCAACAAATCTATCAACGGGCCCTCAACACCTCGTCCTGCTGGTAGGTCTGTACGTCCTCAGACCATCTCCGTCGAAATCGCAGGTCGGTAAGCCTCTAGACCCTCAATCAGCCTACAATGTTTTGTTAAGGCGTGATAGACTATTCCGGATTCAAAGCTGAAAAGTCCACATATTCTACCAAATCGAGTAGGCCCAAAAATGTCCTCCAATCAGGCAAACTAATTTTCCCATTACGACTAGAGTAGGCCTGTTCAATTATTTTGTTGTATTCAATTATCTTACTGTATTTGTCTCTGCTTGTTTATTTGCTCATTTATGTATTTTATTTTTACTTGCCTAATCCGTTTACTGTACCACACCGTACTTTCATTATTATTGGCTTAATTACTTATTGTTGTGTGTTCACTGCTCCATATATCATTAGCCTACCAAATTTAGTGTTTCTTGTCATTATTGTAGTTACTTAACGCGGATACTGTGCAACCATTTCTTATTGCTAATAATCAGTCATTTGTATGATAATATAGCACAATTACCGTATACAGAATTGTTAATCACTGTGAACAAATAATTCATTTATTTTTCTAATTAAACGCAAAACAACAAAATAATTATTAAATGTTGTTTGTTTGGGCTGTGACCCGAACCCGAACTGGTGAGCCTAATTACTCATTTCAATTTAATTCATAAATTATAGTTGGCCTACTTTCTAGGCCACATCAAATTGGTGATGCGTAGGCCCTATATATATATATATATATATATATATATATATATATATATATATATATATATATATATATATATATTACACACATATACAGTATATATATACCTTCAACTGCAAAGAACACGCAGTATAAATAACGTAAAGAAACGACGCTTGTATAGGAGATATTCCGCGCAAGACGAGAGAGAGAGAACGGAACAAATGAAAAAATGAGGTAACCACCTGGGAATCGAACCCGGGATCTTCCGATTGCCGGTCAGACGCGATACCATTACACCATGGACCTCACTCTTCCAGCACCCCATGGTAGAAGAATTACGGCATTTGGAAGAGTGAGGTCCATGGTGTAATGGTATCGCGTCTGACCGGCAATCGGAAGATCCCGGGTTCGATTCCCAGGTGGTTACCTCATTTTTTCATTTGTTCCGTTCTCTCTCTCTCGTCTTGCGCGGAATATCTCCTATACAAGCGTCGTTTCTTTGCGATATATATATATATAATATATATGTATAGAAACGACGTAAGTATAGAGGAGCGTTCTGCACACGAGGAAGAGAAATAACGAACAAATGAAAAATGAGGTGAACCGCCCTGGAATCGAACCCAGGGCCTTCCGATTGCCGGTCAGATGCGCTACCATCTGACCGGCAATCGGAAGGCCCTGGGTTCGATTCCCGGGCGGTTCACCTCATTTTTCATTTGTTCGTTATTTCTCTTCCTCGTGTGCAGAACGCTCCTCTATACTTACGTCGTTTCTATACATTAATATACTGTGTGGTCATTGCAGTTAAATGTATATATATATATTATATATATATATATATATATATATATATATATATATACTGTAATGAGTCGGATATGTAGAACTTGAATATTTAAAATCATCAGAGTCATCTTGATTTGTGAAGAGTAGAAATATTGATGGCTCCATTGTTAGGTTTGTAGAAAGCGACTCAATGTCAAAGCTATTCATAACAAATTTGTTGGCGTCGTCGACTGAGATTACACCGGTCTGCATGAAAATCGATTTCTTTATTTTGAGTTGTGATTCTGAAGCAGTTCGCTGCGCTGAATTTAAAAATGCTACCAGTTTTTTTCTATCACCCACAGTTTTAAAGTTATTAGCAAAACAATTTTGGGGCGTTTTGTAATTTTTTACCTTTTTTATCTTTAATTAATTTCGTTTTTTCATATTTTTCAGAGAGATAATTCTAACATTACGTCTTTAAAGTTTTAATAATGGCTTCTAGAGGATGTACCCATAGTCCAGACATATTTTGTTATATTTGTGGTCGGTATGTTGTAAAACAAAGGACAAATGTAACGACCTTCATTAAGAGAGCTTATCATGCTTACTTTGGAATTAAATTAGGAGATCAAGACAAAAGTTTGGCTCTACACAAGATTTGTCTTACGTGTGTTGCGGCACCAAGGAATTGGAGCAAAGGTAAAAAGAAAAGTTTGCCATTTGGGATCCCTATGGTATGGCACGAGCATAGAAACCATACCGACGACTGCTACTTCTGTTCTTGCAATGTTAAAGGTTATAATGCAAAGAATAAAGAGAGCCTTCAATACCCAAGTCTTCCATCTGCAATAAGGCCGGTACCCCATGGTCCACAAGTTCCTATTCCCCGCCCACCCGAGAGTCTGGATCAATACAATTCAGATTCTGATTCAGCTCCAAATCCAGACAATGATGATGTTTATGAACAGCCAACAGCTGACCGAGATCCTCCTAAACCATTAACCAAAGCCGAACTAAATGACTTAGTCAGGGATTTGAATCTGCCTAAGGACTCTGAAGAACTTTTGGGATCTAGATTGTAGGAGAACAATTTATTGGCATCCGACACATACTTCGCTTGGTACAGAAATCGTGAGAAAGACTTCGTGCCTTTTTTCGAAGAAGATGGTCCCTTGGTATTTTGCAAGGACATCACAGGATTAGTGTGCAAGCTAGGCATCGAATACCAAACCAGTGACTGGAGGTTGTTTATAGATTCCTCTAAAACCAGTCTAAAAGGAGTGTTACTGCACAACGGTAACAAATATGCATCAATCCCAGTGGCCCATTCTACTCATTTAAAAGAGACCTATGATAACATGAAACTACTTCTGGAAAAAATTCAGTATCAAAATTACAGATAGATATTGTGTGGGGATCTCAAAGTCCTTTGCATGTTACTTGGGCAGCAATCAGGATACACTGAGATGCCACGTTTCATCTGCGAATGGGATAGTCGAGCACGTGACCAGCACTGGGAAAGGAAAACTTGGCCTCCTAGAGAGAATCTTACCCCAGAATCAAAGAACATTTTACATGAACATCTAGTTGAACCAAATAAAATCCTCCTACCACCCTTGCACATTAAGTTAGGCTTGATGAAGCAGTATGTCAAAGCATTGAATAGAGAAGGTGAGTGTTTCAAGTACATTTGTTCAAAATATCCAAAGATTAGCTACGAAAAATAAAGGAAGGTGTTTTTATAGGTCCTCAGATTAGAAAGTTATTGACAGACGATCATTTCCTGAACACAATGACCAATAAAGAAAAAGAAGCATGGCTTGGTTTCAAAGATGTTGTTGAAAACTTCTTGGGAAACTACAAAAGCCAAAATTATGAAAGACTGGTGGAAAATATGCTTAAAAAGTTTTGCGCCTTAGGCTGCAACATGAGCCTGAAAGTTCACTTCTTATTTTCGCATCTTGACCGTTTCCCCGAAAATCTCGGAGATGTCAGTGAGGAGCAAGGGGAACGATTTCACCAGGACATCAAAACCATGGAAAGAAGATATCAAGGAAGATGGCTTACAAATATGATGGCGGATTACTGCTGGTGTCTGCAACGAGATCAGCCAAACGCACAGCATAAGAAAACATCAAAGAAGCACCGGTTTAGTCGTCATTAGTCAGATCTACCTTCGTAGTCTTAAGTCTTTGGAATAAGTCCTGAAATGTTTGCAAGTAAAGAAGGTAAATATATTTTGTTTCTTTCAGTTATTTTTTTATTCTTTCATAAACAAGCAATATGCTTGTCCAAGAGCTAGGAGCTATTTAATTCTGCTTTAATTAGGTTTCACTCTATCACCTAAAGGTTTCGTGCTACAAGGGGTGTTGTAATACCTCATCTGTCCCCAAATGTTAACCACCCATTGATGGGAGGGGATAGAGTATTTTGCTGGGAACGGGACTGCTTGTTATATATATTTACCCTACATTATTATGTAAGCGTTACTGTAGTCTATAACAACAAAATTTATGGTTTAGCATGTGCAATCCAATGTTGGTCTCGATAAGATGGTTCACATTTGGGGATAAATGGGGGATTTATGACACACCCTGTAGTAAGAAAACCATACGTGATAGGGAAAAACTAACTATATTTCTGAGATCAGCGCACTCAAATTATATAGAATCACCAACTAGTTTGTAAAAATCGATCGACAAGTTTTCAAATGTGTACTGGTGTTATTTATCTTTCAGATTCAAATAAAGTGAAAACAGAATATTCATTTCTCGATAATTTAGATGTGTGTGACATTATGAATTTAGCAAGTGTAAGCTGAGAGCATAAGTTCGGTAAGCCATGAAGAATTCCTGGTGTAGATCCCGAAGAGTATATGAATGTATAAATTTCCTTTGTTATTGTATCTTGATTGAGTAGTTTTTTAGAAAGTGATTCAGTTTACCTTCGAGTTTAAGTGAGTTTGTTATTGGAGCTGCGTTTATTTTCTCGAATTTTGTATGATCAGAAAGAAAAAGTATGACATTTATCCAGAAAGGTTTGTATAAATTCGGCACTAAGTACGATATAAAGTCAGCTAACGTTTCAATCTTTCGTCTGATTTAGATCTCTGAATTCATTTCTCTTTCGCTGGTACGAAATATCAGAAAAAAATGAATCCCAAGAAGTATTACTAACGCTTCTTTTTCTTTTTTTCTTCTTAATTTTGTGGTTGGTTTATATCTATTCCTCTCTAGTGAGTAGTATGACCTCAAAATGGACGAGTGCAATGCAATTGCAAATGTTGCAATGATTGCAAGTGCCAACTCCCTCCCCTCTTGTTGCAAGACCCCCTCCCCAGTGTCAACCCCAGGGTTTCAAATAAAAATGTGGGGGAGGGGAGCTCCCCAGCAAGCTGGGGGAGTCCACCTGTCCTCTTTGGGGGGGAAGGTAGGACGTCCTCAACCCCCAAAGGGAAACCTAACCTAAGCCTTAACCTAAGAAGGAGAGAGGAGAGAGTTCTTTATTCCACCGGAGTCCGTCGCATAATGAGCGTCCAGGGGCCCAGCATCTAATATATAGATGGTCAGGAGGTGCCAGTTACCATTTATTTATTTATTTGTTTCTATAGAGATGGCAGATACCACCATTTTAATTATTTATAGATGAGTTTCCAGACACTCCTATATAATTTAATTATATGCAGGGTTACCTGGCTGCACCATTTATTTTAATTGCTTATTTATTAAAGGCACGAAAAACTCTCCTTAAATTGCCGGAACTAATTAAAACATTATTTATTTATTTAATTAATAATAAGAGAAAAATGTAGGATAGGGTACCCTGGTCAAATAATAATCAGCACGCAACTAGCCTAACCGAGGTCAAAAATAAGATTAGCTGGGTGTGCTATGCATCTAATAATAAAAGAAATAAACAGGACTCTTTATATTGCAGATTATTCCAACAACTTAATCTATAAGAATAATATTTAGTTTCATTTACTCTAAAGCCAAGTCGAAAATAGACACTTTTGTCATACATCTCATATAAAATATCTTCAAAATCAGCATTTCTCTTTTTCCAAGAAATACAAAAAATGCCCGAATTGTTCATTCTGACGAAGGACAAGCTCTTCACTCCACCTTAGACCTACAGTTTAACGGGGAATCCGGACCACCACTAGCCCAGCGTCTTAACCACTAGGTCACTGAGGATACCCATTTATCTACCAACCAATTGTACGGAAGGATAATCGTTTACCGCGCTCTGGTTGCAATCGTAAATTTATTTTATATTTTATTTTTCTTTGCATGAATGAAAAGGAATATGATTATCATTATTATTATTATTATTATTATTATTATTATTATTACGATTATCATTATTATTGTACAGAAATGTACACATTTTTCAAAATTAACACACACACACACACACACACACACACACACATATTATGATTTCCCATCGCCAAATCCCTCTGTGATTGCCCATCTACACGTCATAAAACTTCTACAGAAACACACACACACACATACACACACACATATCATAATTTTCCCATACGAAAACGTCCCAACCTAGGAAATGTTTTTTACTATAGCAACCACCAAAATAAGTCAACTAGTTGGTGCTTCAATTAAGCTTTATTATTATTATTAACGGGTCACAAAAATTTCCTACACAATCTGAAGCAATGAACTGAATGACCTTTATCATCCTCTACATATACATTATTAAGAATTCTTATTATATTTAAAATATAATCGTCAGCATTGCTACATACACGTTACTTTACGCTTGCAGACATTATTAAAAATTAATGAAAAATCTTAAAACGCATATCTTAATCTTGTTCACAGAATTTTATTTCTAATCCCCCGAACGGCAAATTCTCCATCGTCCTCCCACAATTAATTTTTTTTTTAATTATTTCAGTTTTAGGTTATTGTAAAATCCTTCATATATATATATATATATATATATATATATATATACATATGTATACCTACACA
Organism: Bathynomus jamesi; assembly: GCA_023014485.1. Classification (NCBI taxonomy): domain Eukaryota; kingdom Metazoa; phylum Arthropoda; class Malacostraca; order Isopoda; family Cirolanidae; genus Bathynomus; species Bathynomus jamesi. The sequence continues at coordinate 217,820 of JAJOZX010002443.1, forward strand.
TATATATTAGGTCATCCCATAAGTAATGCGGCATTTTTTAATTTTTTTTTTCCATTTTTATCATTATTTTACGGATAGAAATCAAACAACTCTTTGAAGTTATTTATATTTAAATAAATATTTATTTAAATATAAATAACTTCAAAGAGTTGTTTGGTTTCTATCGGTAAAATAATGATAAAAATGAAAAAAAAAAATTTAAAAATGCCGCATTACTTATGGGATGACCTAATATATATATATATATCACAGGTAAGATAATAAAATTGGGTGTTTATTATATGGCAAACTTCCCATCGCCCTTCCACAATTAATTTTTAAAATTATTTTCAGTTTTAGGTGATTGTAAAATTCTTCATATATATATATATATATATATATATATATCACAGGTAAGGTACTAAATTGGATGTTTAGTATACGGCAAACTCCCCATCGCCCTTCCTCAATTAATTTTTTTTTAAAATTATTTTCCAGTTTTAGGTGACTGTTAAAGTAGCTAAACAATTTCATATATTTATATATACATGTGTGTGTGTATATATATATATATATATATATATAATGGTAATAAAGCAAATGATTTATATTTATTTAAATATAAATAACTTCAAAGAGTTGTTTGATTTCTATCCGTAAAATAATGATAAAAATGAAAGAAAAGAAAAATTAAAAAATGCCGCATTACTTATGGGATGACCTAATATATATATCACAGGTAAGGTAATAAAATTGGGTGTTTATTATATGGCAAACTTCCCATCGCCCTTCCACAATTAATTTTTAAAATTATTTTCAGTTTTAGGTGATTGTAAAATTACGGCAAACTCCCATCGCCCTTCCTCAATTAATTTTTTTTTAAAATTATTTTCCAGTTTTAGGTGACTGTTAAAGTCGCTAAACAATTTCATATATTTATATATACATGTGTGTATATATATATATATATATATATATATATATATATATATATATATATATATAATGGTAATAAAGCAAATGATTTATATTTATTTAAATATAAATAACTTCAAAGAGTTGTTTGATTTCTATCCGTAAAATAATGATAAAAATTAAAAAAAAAAAATTTAAAAATGCCGCATTACTTATGGGATGACCTAATATATATATCACAGGTAAGGTAATAAAATTGGGTGTTTATTATATGGCAAACTTCCCATCGCCCTTCCACAATTAATTTTTAAAATTATTTTCAGTTTTAGGTGATTGTAAAATTACGGCAAACTCCCCATCGCCCTTCCTCAATTAATTTTTTTTTAAATTATTTTCCAGTTTTAGGTGACTGTTAAAGTCGCTAAACAATTTCATATATTTATATATACATGTGTGTGTGTGTATATATATATATATATATAATGGTAATAAAGCAAATGATAAATAGTATTGTTTTTGGCTCTGAAAGGACGCAACGGTTCGATGGAATTTAGATTGCGGCAGATCGGCGCCTGGTCAGTTTGCTTGATACCTCAGAATACAAATTTTATTTTCTAAACAAAACTTCTCTCTCTCTCTCTCTCTCTCTCTCTCTCTCTCTCTCTATATATATATATATATATATATATACAGGGTGGGCGGAAAGTAGCTCCCTATTTTGGATTGGTAAAAAAATACGTATATTATCCATTTATTTCAGAAGAAATAATATGAAAAGGTAGGCATACATGGTAGGTTTTCTCTAAATTCAATGTGGGCTCCAACTCTTTCCACCAGCTTCTGGAGCCGCCCAGGAATGGCGTCCACTGACTTTAGCAGGAACTCCGGCGGGATGGAGGACATGACTTCCCGAATTCGGTCCTCCAGTTCTTCCAATGTCCTCGGTTTGGTGTGGTAGACTTCTTCCTTTACCCACCCCCAAAGATATTTATGCAAGATGGCGCCCCTCCGCACTTCGCTCTTGTTGTCCGTGAGTGGCTGGATGCCCACTTCCCTGGGCGTTGGATGGGTCGTCGTGGTCCACATCAATGGCCAGCCAGGAGCCCCGACTTGACACCGTGCGACTTCTTTCTTTGGGGGTGGGTAAAGGAAGAAGTCTACCGCACCAAACCGAGGACATTGGAAGAACTGGAGGACCGAATTCGGGAAGTCATGTCCTCCATCCCGCCGGAGTTCCTGCTAAAGTCAGTGGACGCCATTCCTGGGCGGCTCCAGAAGCTGGTGGAAAGAGTTGGAGCCCACATTGAATTTTAGAGAAAACCTACCATGTATGCCTACCTTTTCATATTATTTCTTCTGAAATAAATGGATAATATACGTATTTTTTTACCAATCCAAAATAGGGAGCTACTTTCCGCCCACCCTGTATATATATATATATATATAAGAATCTGTTTCATTTCTGAAATAGATTTATGGAATGGATGTTATATTTGACACGCCCCCAAAATTCGCGGCTCGTTCAATTACAGCCCAATGGGCGGAGTTTGAGAACGAGCTCAGGACCTCTCGTTGGTGGGTAGTCACGCTTACAGGTTATGGCCCACCTAAATTTCACCGACGGCTAATAGAAAACTCGCGATTCGGCTATTAGGTGTGGTTACGATTACGACCGCGTATATAAAAGGGGGCATTTTCATCTGGATTCCACAACAGCTGTATTTATCAGCGAGTAACTACAGAAATATATCGCCATGAATCTTTCTCAGCAGCTTTACTGCCCCCCGCAATTGTATGAAGATGGAGACCTCTATGCAGGGGCTACACTCCACCTTTTCACCGCGACTGACCGTAACGCCCTACTTTCAACACAAAATATTACAGAAATTTGTGACGGAGAGAAAGAAAGAGCCGATGAAGTGGACTTTGAAATGTAGGTAAATAAATTAATTTCTGAATCGGGCAATGTATACATCGTTTCATTCAGTGACAGTGTTAATTTATTTATACAAAGCTATAATAAATGCGGATTGGGAAACTAGTTTGTGATTTAAACGGGCTATGTATATATGACGCGTTCGGTGGAGAAGGGGCGAACGCCACAAAATTCGAAAAATGAGTTTTTTGTCATATAATTATCCTTTAAAACCTTTGCTTTACCTATGCAAAAAATTAGATGTTAGTCTGCACTCTTTCACGGTAAAATTTAGGTTTTAATGTATCTCAGAGAAATTCACTCCGCATCATTGCTTCACATTGAACACATCTATCTACTTTCTGGTCACTCGACAATGCCCTGTGATGCTCAATTTGCCCAAATTGAAAAATATAAAAATAATTACAGCAATATTATTTACACCAAAAAAGATTATGTTACGGCCATAACTACAGCCGTTTCGCAGCGCCTCCTAGTTGTAGAAATGAAACAGGCTGATTTTCTCGATTTTGACGTCCTAAAAACGTGCATTGTCATTAGGAAATCAACAACTACTAAATTTACAGATGCAAGAAAGTTAATATTTGACTTTCAACACAAAGAAGGCTACGTAATATCTACTGCATACCGCACAACCCCAGATAATAGCCATCCCGTCAGACTGCAGAAAGGGAAAAAATCCTACAGTGTCAGTTTATTCAATCTAGCCCAGCAGACACTGCAACCAAAGTATTCCCAATTGCTGCCAATAACTAAGGAAAAAATAAAAGATCTCAAAGAATTATCAGACCTAATGCCTGCAACTGCAGTGAACTATTATACAAGATTGTTAAAGGAACTGGAAGAAACCGAAACAGTTAAAGCAGGTAATACAACATTCGACGAAGAGGACCAAATAATGGATTACACCAGTTAACATCAGAAGCTATCAATAAATAATATTGTAAAATTTCTTGGCGTTTTATTATATCGACATATTACACAACAATATTTTACTCAAATATGTGTTCAAATTCATACAACATTTCAATAAACCGGAAAAATACAAAGGTTTAAAGTTTACAAACTTTAACTGCATTTTGTGGCATAATTCGAAAATGTTGCGTTCGCCCCTTCTCCACCGAACGCGTCATATATATATTATCGTTTCATTCAGTGCAAGTGTTATAATTTATAAAAAGTCGTAATAAAACGAAGTGAAAGGATATTTGCTCAGGGGTCGAGACCCGGTGCCGGCAGACGATGTGTAGCACACGCAGCTAATCTTCCTTCCTGGTAAGTCATTTAGACAGTGAATTTTATTATGCGATGAAGGTGTCCTTTGAAAGTGAAATTTTATTATGCGATGAAGGTGTCCTTTGAAAGTGAAATTTTATTATGCGATGAAGGTGTCCTTTGAAAGTGAAATTTAATTATGCGATGAAGGTGTCCTTTGAAAGTGAAATTTTATTATGCGATGAAGGTGTCCTTTGAAAGTGAAATTTTATTACACGCTTGTTTCCCTGCATGTGACAACTTAAAAATTTATAGAAAATTCTACAGAGGTAAAGTTTTAGAATTACTAAAACTTTAAAGAATTGCCTGCTCTTCCCGGGTTCGAGACCCGATTCTGTCAGACGATGCGTAGCACACCCAGCTAATCCTCCTTTTGATTCAGTTAGGCTAGTTGCAAGCTGTTTATTATTTGCTCCTTCGCGGCCATTTCGTTATATATATATATATATATAGTGTGGAAGTCATAATACATTTTCAAATCGTTACATTTTGTTATAAAATGTTTCATAGGGGGTATCCTCAATTATAGATTAGTTTGCATTAGTACTGAGCTAGACAGGGGTTCGATGCGCAGCACACCCAACTAATAATCCTTTTGAGCCCAGTTAGGATAGTCGCTTGGTGTTTATTATTTGATCCGGGTACCCTAATCGGCATTTTATCTTATTGTAACTGTCTATTCCTATATATATATATATATATATATATATATATATGGAAGTATGTGTTAACAACCCGGTCCCTGGCTCGTTACCCGGTGCTGGCTGATGATGCGTAGTACACCCAGCTAATCTTCCTTTTGAACCCAGTTAGGATAGTTGCTTTGTGTTTATTATTTGACCCGGTTACCCTATCCTACATTTTTTCTTATTGTAACTCTCCCCTCCCATATATACATCGCGGTGTCCTGACATATAATATGCATGCTATCGAATTATATGTCCCTATGTGTGTATATATAGTTATATATACACACGTAAACCTTTACACAATACAGCGAGTGCGCACAAATGGGAACCTTTTTTATCTGTCTGCATACCAATTCATCATTCATCTCAGTGTCGCACAAACCGAATAATTTTAAAAAATTTATAAATCCCCTTCCACGTAACATGTGGAGGATAAATGAAAGAGAGTACATGCCGCAAGTATTGCTAAAATATCCTTGGAAACGATAAGAATTCCAGACAATTTCAGGGACATGTAGCTGTTCGATAAATTGTACAACAACAGGGTCAATCCAGGGCTGAGTGCCGAGTCAATAAAAATAGTACATTCTTTCACTATTTTAAAAATAGATTGCAAACCAATGAATCTCCTCGCCCCCCACAGCGCAGGTTACTGTGCTAGGCATTCTGTAATTAATGTTCCATTAAGTAATTAGAGAGTAAATTTTGTTTATCAAATATTTACGTTTAATATAGTTATAGAAAGTAGGGTAGTGTTTTAGAATTACTAAAACTTTAAAGAATTCCAACGGTCCTGGGCTCGAGAACCTGTGATGGTAGGCATTGCGTAGTATGCATAGTTAGGATAAAAGTATTTCCGGCGTTGTAAATTACTGTACTTGTAACGTCTTGTAACTCTCTCTCCCTCTCTCTCTCTCTCTCTCTCTCCTCTCTCTCTCTCTCTATATATATATATATATATATATATATATATATATTTCCCTGTGTGTATTTCGGTGGAACACAATAGGTTTTAAATTATTGTCCATTCTGTTTCCTTCGTGGCTATTTCGGCATTAATATATATATATATATAATATATATATATATATATATATATATATATTATATATATGGTGTGGTTGTAATAATACATTTTTCTCATATTTTATTGTAAATGTTTCATAGCGGGTATCCTCAATTACAGACTAGTTTGCATTAGTACTGAGCTAGACTTTCTGAATACATTTTGATTTATGAAAAAATGGATTTTAATTAAAAAAGATTCAGTATGAACTAATCATTTTAATTTCTCTTTGAAGGACGGATGCGGAACATGGTCGTGTTATAGCTACTTTTCGCGACAGCTTTGAAGAAAGGCAAATAATCGAGGGCGATTTGGAGGTTTTACGGCGCAGCCAACCCAGTGACATGAATGCGGAGGTCGAGGTATTGGCTCACATCCGGACCAACGAATGCCAGGTCATCGAGGAACTAATGTAAGTTTTTTGTGGTTAAGAACAAAACACATTGTATTTTCATTCAATTTATTCAATGGCAGAAATCATGTTTTAGTACATTTCAGCTTACAGAACTAGCGTCCATTAAATAAGACTAACATTTATGGAGACATTTTACAGTTACAATTATATATACACACGTAAAACTTTACACAATACAGCGAATGCGCACAAATGGGAACCTTTTTTATCTGTCTGCATACCCATTCATCATCCATCTCAGTGTCGCACAAATCGAATAATTTTAAAAAATTTATAAATCCCCTCCCACGTGACATGTGCACGATAAATGAAAGACAGTACATGCTTCAAGTATTAATAAAATATCCTTGGAAACGGTAAGGATTCCAGACAATTTCAGGGGCATGCAGCTGTCCGATAAATTGTACAACAACAGGATCACTCCAGGGCTGAGTGCCGAGTGAATCAAAATAGCACATGCTTTCCCTATTTTTAAAAAAGCTTGCAAACCAATGAATCCTCTCGCCCCCACAATGTCCGTATTGACAATAAGACTACACCAATCTCACGTAGTTGGCAATTTCAATGTTTCATTCTTTGCAAACACACCGATAAATTTGGAGCGTGTGACTCGGTCACGTTTCATTACTCTCTGGAGTGTATTCGCGTCCATTTTAAAAGTCTGTGACAACGTTCCTGAAGTAGTCGAGCTCTATTAGAGCTTGTGATTCAAGGTATACTAGTACACTAATAGCCGCGTCTATAGGGTTGTTGAATTCAAATCTGACTGAGATGTTCCACTTTGTTGTGGACTTAAGTGTGTATTTAGACAAGCAGAGAAATTGGGGATAATATCAAGTGGGTAAAGGTTAAATTGATCGACAAATTCTTTCTGCGTTACGCCAATCCCAAGCTCATCACAGCCACCAGCAATATGAGCCAGATTACTATAAGCTCTCGCGTAGAGCAGGAACACTGCGTCTGATGAGTAGTCCGTAACCATAGTTCCACCCAACACAACGCCATTGACGTATAGAGTTATACTGTATTTTTAAGGCCGAAATTCTCAAATTTAAAGGCGCTCTTTTTATATTTTCCATTCGTCGAAGCGTGATCCTGCATTCCAATTAATAACCTTTTAGGTAGAACTCCCAGGGCCACGTTGTCTAGCTGCTTCGAAGCCAACCCTGCGGGTACCGTGTATAGTTTAATCTGTACTCTGTTAACTGGGTATTTTACTGTTGCGTGTATTAATTTTTTTTCAATTTCTACATATTTCGGCGAACTTAATTTTACTCGCCGTACGCTCAGATATGTTTCCATGATGTGAATCACAACGGGTTTGCGCACTCTTCCTGATCAGGCCCCAGATTTATACAGATCTCAGGATTCGTGAGGGTGAGCTTTAACTTCATATTCGCCCCATTCATAAGCAGTTTCTCCTGGAACGTGAAGTCTGTATACAGACGTCCAAAACACTCGTATATCTTTTTAGAATTTTTAAATTTATCCTTTATACTACTTTCGTCTTTAGTCTGATAATAGCCCTCGGCACTTAAAAAGATATCCTTCGCTTCTTTTGAAAAGTTGAGGACATTTTCCAGATAGGCTCGTAGGTGATAATAACCCGTTGTTGCCGAGATATTCACCTGATTTAAATACACCTCACACTGGCTGAATATGGAATGCAGAAAGTTCATTTCAGGGTAAGCAGAGTAACTATCATCGCAGTCCGTTCCATCTGAACGCAGTTTAGCGTACTTGTTCATGCAGCTTGGATCAAAAAGTATGGGCCACAGCTGGGTATCACGAATTCTAATGGGACACTCGATGAACTAATTGTGTTTAATGGGTTAATTGTAATAAAGCCACTATGCTCAATACCTGTGTAGGGGGAATATCAAAGAGAGACAGCTCCGATTTACAACGTTGTGGACTGCATGGATGGATGAAGCGCGCCATGACGAGTCAGAAATAGTGCCACCCCTCTCGACAAGTAGTAATCAGTCTATGATTCTTGAAAGTATAGGGTTCATTCGCTTAGAACACTTTTTTGATGTCCTTTTACGTTTAGTGCCATGTGTTGGTAACACCTTCTTCCAGACAGCCCTCTTCTTCTTCTTTCTGCCATCACGCATTTTTCTCTTTGCATCTTTGATGATTTCGTCCCGTGTACGTTTTAAATGTTTTTTAGAGCTTTTTTAGGTTTAGTTCCACCCATTATGTCTTCTACCGCGTTAAAACCTGATTGTAACGCCTTCCTCCCTAGGTATCTAGCACCCCTCTTCAACAATGGGACAGCCGTGCGTAGTATGGTTGAAAAAATGGATCCAAGCCTACTCCCACACTGATATCTCACCCCTAGATAGACTGTGAAAGGCCTTCGGGTCATTATAACTGAAAGCGACGAAAGTGTAGCTTCACTGTTAAGCTCCCATCACCGAATGGGAAATTTTTTCCCTCAATCGTTCTTATATATACTGAGATATTGGTTAATAGATTAGACGCAACATTCACATAATGGGGCTTGTCTTATGTAATGCTCAAACTCTTCCTTCTATGGTTGGGAATGTATACAATGAAAGGCAGGCGTGCCTGGGTGTCCCCAACAAATTGATCCTCCACGATATTGCTGTAAATATAGCACACGCCTGGGGAATGCTGCACTCTATCGACCCTCGGCCACAATTGTGAACAGCTCTTTGTCTTTAATATTTCTACTAAGCGTTGATTTTAACTTCAACGTGCGTGCAGGCGTGTCTATGTTTACGACTTCAAAAAATAAATAGGTTGTCAAGTACGACTTTCCAAGATTCTTGTTTAAGACCGGCACAATGTCCGTGGCTGTGTCATAATGACCGAGTCCTAGTGTTAAATTTGTACTATAGTACTGTACCCCACCGAATAGGACTGAACGCATCGTGTTATCTAAGGTTATGCCTAATTTTTCACACTCATCGAATCTTCTAAGGATCAGAAATATGACATGTTCATTTTCAAGAGTTAAAAATTTGGTGGCTAACTAGAATTCACAAACACCAACTTCGTACGAATCACATTCCAATTCAATGGTCCCATGGAGTTCTGTTACAAAGTTGGCCAGAGTGTTGTTAGGATGTACAGACAGAGAAGAAGAGGAAAGGAATGTGACATAGAAGTGGTTAGGCGCCATGTTGCATACTCTTTAAGCTTCATTATTGCATCAGCTTTTATATAGGTGTTGAAGCTTTCTGGGTACACTAGCCATTTCACCAGGTACATTTTTCTCTTTCCTGAACCTTTGCTGCCTAAATTTTTTTCAATTTTAAACACATTTTTCCTAAATTAAATGCCATTTTCTCAAACTTCTCGCGTTAAAAGCCTCCTGCGATTTCTTCCCATCCAAATCTTCAACGTAATACATAATTATCTCGCCTTTAGGTCTCATATCACTAACTTTCAAAATCTCACGTGTCCATCCTTGCTCAAATCCCTTCGCGAATTTATTTCCCGAATGCGATAGCCTTACATTATCATTGATTTTGAAACGTGTAAAGTGTGGCAGCGGTATTCCATCTCTTCTCATATCAGGCTCTGGGCGCGTAGCTCTTTCGAAAACTTCGTTAGGTGTTGTGCCAATCGTGCGATGATGTGAACGGTTGTATGACGAGGCCAATGATTCCAGAATGTTTATATATCTGTATGTGTTTTTATGTGTAGAATAGAGATGCAAGCGTTCCTTTATGGTACGTTGAACTCTTTCAGCTAAAGAGGCCTTATGTACAGAATTGCTAGTGTAGTAACTGATATTAAACTTTGCCAGCATGTCCTGAAAAGCTCCGCCTATAAATTCTTTCCCCATATCCGTACAAAAATAGCCAGGAAGCGTGCTTTCTTTCAACATCAATGTTATGGTGGCTTTAGCAACTGTTTCAGGCGATTTATTTTTCAGGGGAATTAGCCACAGACATGTAAAGAATACATCTATTATGAATAGGATGTAGCAGTAGTCATCATTATACACTGAATATCTTTGCATATCTGTTGAATCCGCTTGCCAAATAAAGTCAATCGAAGCCGCGGTTGTCTTGGCCGTTTTAAACCTTTTTCTTACAGGCTTATGAAGTGTATAAGCATCCTGCTCCGCAAAACCTCTCAATATCTTTTTCCCTACTCCATCATTGTAAACACCTCTGTACAGTCTATTAACACCACCATAGGAGGCTGGGTTAGAAATGTCATAATAGCGTTTTCTTAATATGTTAGCCATTTGCGTATTTTAGAGACACGTGGATAGGTTGGCCGTTTGGTCTTCTTCTCCTCTTCAGAGATGCTAGTGTTGGGGTGATGGCGTACTTAATTGTGAAACGTGCGAGACTTGCTCCAAGTCTTTTAACATCTTCAGATTTCCTATCAATGTTTTGGGGACATTTATTTGTTCTTGTCTTCCTTTAATATGCCTCCATCACGCTGGTGAAGGCCTGTCCCACTTTCTCACCAGATCATGGACAATGTCGACGATATTCGATCCCTGTACCTTTGTTCCTTCAACAATGACCTCGCCTGTATCGGTCCACTGTATAATGGGGTCCTCACTCAATATGTGGGAGACTGCTTTTTAGTACATGCTCGACGTGTTGCGTTTCGTTATTCTTTGGTTGGTCACCTCTAACGTCGCCCCCAGGTCCTATGTCGACTTGCTTATTGTTGCTCGCACTGTGTCTAATAAACACGGGGAGCTCTGTCGGATTCTTATAATCTTCATACTCATGTAGAAATTTCTGCAGAGCCCCTCGGTACAAGATCCTTTTCTCATCACGTTACTTTTCACTCTTTAATAGGGCTAAGAATTCGCTTTCCATTCTTCCAAGCTGCTTTTACGGGGTTCTAGAACCGTGTCTGGATTCTTTGAACTTTGCAGTGAAGCATACATTTCATTATATTAATCTAGTTAGTAAAGATCCCAAAACTGAAAATAATATGGGGAGGAATGATCCCCCTCTTTGTACAATACTTCGCTTTTCCTTCGCCACAGTTTGACTTTTACGAGCGAGCGTACGTTTTATGTTCTTGTAACGATGTAGGCTAGCCTTCTGACGGGGTTTCATTGGTACATTACATTTTATAACATTAAGACAGATTTCACAGATGCATTTTAAAAAGTCGGAGTCGATATTTTTAACGAACATCTGCTGCAATGCCCGGGGCAATCGTTGGTAAATTTTTATTAATTCACGATATTTCTTCAGCCTATTTGTCATTCTGGAATATACACCGTTTCAGGTTCGTTTGGGAATGTATTCGTTCTTAGAAGCACCCTAAACGTGTTTCGCGGGTGAAGTTCACGAAGCAAATATCCGTAACGCTGACTTGTAGCTTCCTTATAAACTTCCAAAAACTCCTTCCGCTGCTTCGGGAACATTTGATTTGGCTAATACCCCAATAAGACTAGATATTGTGTATTTAACGACACATCACGGATGTATCTATTTTTGAAAAATAGATTTTGATTGATGAAGAATACGCTTATGTTAAGATGGTGGGAGAATACTGTAAATGTCTCGGAAACGTTTTATCCATTTCCAACATGAGAACGTCAATTACAATGACTGTGCTCATTTCCGTTTAACGAATTAACTTCATATACGCCTTTGTGCAACAAAATATCATCTTGGTACTCGCTGAACACTGATTGGTACGGCGAATAGCACCATATTACTTATGCACAAATTTTGAGAACATCTTCCTCTTATCTTTAATGATTTTAAGCATAAACACAGTTTTACCACATCCTGTAGGGCCGGATATAATACATATGGATGGGCTTGTGAACATGATTTTTTCTAAAGATTCCATCTCTAACACGTCACACCCATAAGTGGGGCATTTACAAAATATAACAAAATTTAAGTGCTGCTCCTTACAGTATTCTTGTTTTTCTTCTTCCACAGAACCGTGAATGACGACGATGTACAGCACCCATCATCGATATTACGAGACCCCGATGACAGTGTAGCTACAGACTCCACCCCGCTGACGAACCCTCACCAGCGAACCTCCACCACGTGGCAGTTCAAAGCGGAGGCACATGATGAAGAACCTTCCACGTCAGGTATAAACGTGCCAGGAGTGCACCGGTTGCTAGACCCCAGTAATAGAGCCCCAGCCCTCTACGTCTTACGACACAACCCCCACACTAGCTCCTCCTCAAATATACCCCTTATTCCTGTTCAATTCCGGGTATCCTCCACACCAGCAGCAGCTTCTCGTGCTGTGGAGGAAGGTATAACATTCGAACTGGTGCGCACCGCTAACCCCACCCCTGCCCTGACTAGAAATCGGTACGTGGTCAGGGTTGACCCTGGACCCTGTATAGCAACGGTGTTGGACTGCGGCGCGTAGTTGCGTATTGTGGAGTTTGCCCTTCAGAACCGCGACGAACGTGAAGTCCGGACGAGGTTGTCCTTCAGGTTCGGGTCAGATGACGGGATGTAGATGATTTTTGGGTAGTAATACCGTTCAGACGCTTGGCAGCTGTAGACATAGAATATATCTTGGGCCGTATAATGCAGGCCTCTCAAAGTAGTACAGCCTTCAATATGGACAACTTCACGGTAGATATTGACAGAGTATTCCGGGTTGCGGGTCATAGTGCCACACCTTATACTCTTAATTTCAATTCTCAGTCTATTTACAGAAAGCATATAAACGTCGATCGTGGTTGCGGCTTTATAGCAGTAGTCTTAGCCCATATGTTTACTGTACTGAATACCGGTCAAAAATATTTGGTTGCCTACGGTTGTGCAGCGTGCCGTAAACTGGCTTCAGATTGTAAGCTTGAGTTTGAGTGTAATATGGGTCCTGAAGAGCTGAGAAGGGTAGAGCAGGAAATGAATGTTCGTATAGTTGTATTTGGAATGGATGATCGTCGTAGGACTGTGTATGTTTTTAAAAGCTGTGTGAGAGATCGTACAAGACCTCTACTTATTTTAGGATTGTCAGGAACATCGTATCTCCCATCCGTAATATAAGGACTCTCTACGCTAGTTATGATAAAAGTCGAAAATATGGAAGGCATCATGATTTGTGTAAGGGATGTCTCGAGTTTGCGGATGATATAGTGAAACATTGTAAGGAATGCTACATGGTATGTGAGCAGTGTAAAAGCCCCAAATGTGAAAGTCGTGTAGTTGAAGAGAAGAGGGAATGTAATGTGTGTAGACGTACATTTTTCAATAATAAATGCTTTGAGCTCCATAAGTCAATTGGCACTTGCAGGAAAATGAGAATCTGTGAATGTGGCATGTTTCATATGATGATAATTGGGGTAAGTTTGTGCATAAATGCGATGAAATTCACTGTTCTACATGTCATGAAAAATATAAGGCGGATGGAGTGAAGCATGTATGTTATATGAAAGATGCTAAGCCTAAAATAAACCCTGTATAACCGTGTACTACGATATAGAAACTTACACAAACCCTGAAACCAAAGAGGTTATCCACATCTACTCGTAAGCCAGACTATCTGATGAGTGCATGGATGTCGAGTGTGATGAGTGTCACAAATGTGGTAAACGGACAAACGTTTTTAAAACGATTGCACACGACAGCCCTGTGAAACTCTTTGTATCCTATATTGTCAATTAGCGGACAAGTTAAAAAAATGACTGTGTATATTCTTGCCCATAACGGGCAAAATTTGACACACAGTTCCTTTATAAGGAAGCTTGAACACGAGTCATCGGAGATATTTACAGGCGACCCTTGAAAAGGGAACAAACTTATACAAATGCAGATAAGAGGTAATGTTCAGTTTAAAGATACTTTATTATTCACACCTTGTGAACTAGCCAAGCTACCCAAGGTGATGGGTATAGCCGCCGAAGTTTCAAAAGGGTATTTCCCTTACACATTCCTCACAAGCGACACTTTAAATTACGTAGGACTGCCTCCCCCCAAACATTACTTTAACTACACCAACATGAGTGACAGTGAGCGTGAAGATTTTGACCGCTACTACAACAGTTTTAATGAAACTAATCCATACAATATAGCTGATGAATGTGAACGTTATTGCGTGAATGATGTGCGCGTGTTTAGAGTATGTTTCCAGACCTTTTGAAGGAAGTACATAGCCCGTTTCAAATGCGATCCGTTGCAAGTCGCAACCACGATCGCCTCATTATGTTTTACGGTGTTCAAGAATAACTTCATGCCTAAAGACACCAAAGCCGTCATTCACAGAAACAATCCCCGCGGTTATGGGCACAAGGCTATTTATGGGCTCATACACCTACAGCAACAGACCGAGGTATACATAAAACACACCCGCAACACGGGGGACGTACCCATTAAGGTCAATGGTCATGTTTTATGGGTTGAGGGCCTCAGTGAGGATCCAACCACTGGTGAGAAGACTGTGTACTCCTTTAACGGCTGCTAGTGGCATTGATGCCAACGCCCTGAGTGTGCCGTCACAGAGGATATCCATGGACGATCCCCCACCGACAGTCTCGCATGTACTCGTAACCGCGATCAACTTACAGGCTCCCAGTTCACTCACAAGATCGTGTGGGAGCATGAGTATGATGCACGGATGGGAACAGATGGACAAGACCTTGAAGAAATCAGGGCCATCAAACGTTCAATGATGTTGGACCCCCTCAAATGTGATGACAACTTGTTTGGAGGGCTTAGGAACCCATTGAAGCTATACTTTCCGCCTACGGAGGGCGTGAAAATCCATTGCTACGACTTCTGTTCTTTATATCCCTACGTGATGAAGAACAATCCGTACCCCATAGGTGCGCCTGAAAAACTGGTGGGCCCCGCCATGCCAACCATCGAGGGGGTTCTCAGCTAACTTGAGTGAGCGTTACTTTGGACTCTCTTTCGTAGACGAGCTCCCCCCTCGCAAATTGTGGATGCCGATATTACCCGTTGTTATAGATCACAAGCTCATGTTTCCCCTGTGCTTGAAGTGCGCAGAGAACAATGGGGACAGCGTAAGATCAGAGGTGCATATACAAGCCCTGAGCTGTCCCTAGCCGTTCGCCATGGCTACAGAATATTGAAGATATGTGAGATGTGGAGGTTTCCGAAGATACCCAACCTTTTCACGCCATATATAAACGCTTTTTTGAAGGATAAGGTAGAGGTATCAGGGTATCCGCAAGGAGTTGATACCGAAGATGAAAAATCGGCTTATATTCAACGTTACCGTGCCCATGAAGGTATACAGCTTGACCGTTTTCAAATTGTTAAGAATCCGGGCAAGCGCTTTAGTGCAAAGTTGTGTCTAAATAGTCTTTGGAGAAAATTTGCACAGAATACTGGCAAAGGGAACGTTCATTTAGCACAAAGTTATAGTGAAGTCTGGGATTATGCCAACGCTCCCGATAAAGAGATTATGGAGATTGTGAATGTAGGCAGTACTTACATAATAAAGTACAACATCACCGAACTGGCCACAGATACTTCGAGTGTCACAAACATACCTGTAGCCAGTTTTACATCGGCCTACGCACGCATCAAGCTTTGGGGATTACTGCACTCTCTTGAGCGGAGGGTGCTGTACCCTGACACAGATAGCGTAATATTCACAGAGAGGAGGGTGAATACATGCCGCCTATTGGGGAATTCCTCGGAAAGTTGACTGACGAGATCAAGGATGAGTATGGTGATCGTGCATACGCTGACTCCTTGGTATCAACAGGTCCAAAAACTGGCGGGTACGGGTGAGTTTGGGGGAGGGTATGAAATAGACAGTGAAGGCAAAGGGTATCACGCTTAACCATGCGAACCGACGAGTCGTTAACTTTGATTCGTTGAAGGATCTAGGGTGCTTGGAAGATGAGGGCGACCAGCCACCCCAACTGACTGTGGAGACCCACAATTTTCGGGCGCAGAAACTAGGACATGTGAAGGAACTTAGTGGTACGAAGGTATGCCGTAACACCTATAGGAAACGTTACCATGTGCCTGGTACCTATGATACCGTACCCTTTGGGTACCTTAATCTTTGACTGTTTATATAATATATATATATATATATATATATGATACACACAGACCGTGCATGGAACAAGGAACTCTTCTGGGATAATTAAATCCATTATAGTCCGAATAAGTAATGGTAAATGACAAATACCATAGTTTTTCTTTTTCATGATGCTAGCCCGACGTGGGCAACGGGTCACTCGCAAAGAGGTCCCATAAATATAGCTTCCCTCACCAGCTATCTGCAAAGCAGACAGGATCCAGCTTTGAGACATGGATCTAGGGTTTAAAGCAGCCTAGCCCTGCTACATTTAGAACCTCAATATAAGCAAAAGACTCGCTGTCTTCACGTCAGATTGCACGGTCTGTGTGTATCATAAAAAACTCAGGGGACCATTCTGAGTTTATTCCTATCTTGAAACGGACATGTTATGTGCCTTGAAAAGGGGACGCTCAATTCTGCCAGTTGAGGTTTAAGTTTTGTTTTGTGGCTAAAATATAATAGTTACCCCTTTTTCTTTGATGTAATCAATCTGACGTGAAGACAGCGAGTCTTTTGCTTATATTGAGGTTCTAAATGTAGCAGGGCTAGGCTGCTTTAAACCCTAGATCCATGTCCCAAAGCTGGATCCTGTCTGCTTTGCAGATAGCTGGTGAAGGAAGCTATATTTATGGGACCTCTTTGCGAGTGACCCGTTGCCCACGTCGGGCTAGCATCATGAAAAAGAAAAACTATGGTACTTGTCATTTACCATTACTTATTCGGACTATAGTGGATTTAATTATCCCAGAAGAGTTCCTTGCTCCATGCACGGTCTGTGTGTATCATAAAAAACTCAGGGGACCACTCTGAGTTCATTCCCATATATATATATATATATATAAATACAGGGTGTACATAAAGTAAGGATCTATTTTTGTGAAATAATTATTTTTTTCTATTTTTCTTTTCAGAAGCCCTTAGAATGAATACAGAAGAGCGTGTGGCAATAGTAATTTGACGAATCGAGGGAAAGAAATACAATTACATTAGAGAGAAGTTTAGAAGGAGCTTTCATAAGCCGGGGCCAATAGACAAGACAATACGAAAATTGGTGAACAAATTTAAACGAACGGGATCTGTAAATGATGAAGCAAGATCAGGACGACCGTGTATGTCAGATCTTACCGTGAATGCAGTACGCGGAATTATCACTGAGGAGCCACGTACGTCCGTTCGTGCTGCATCACACAGACTCGGCCTCCCGACGTCATCTGTGCACAAAATTCTAAAAGTTAATTTGCAGGAGAAAAGCTATCATTTGCAGGTTTTACATGATTTACATGAGGAAGATTTCCCTCGACGAAGTGCTGTGTGTGCTGATCTCGTAGAACAAATCTGGAATGATAATTTAATGGACAACATTCTCTTTAGTGATGAAGCCACTTTCCATACGTGTGGAAAAGTAAATCGCCATAACTGTCGAATTTGGGCAGATGAAAGACCGAATGATTTCGTCCAAAATTGGGAAAGAGACTCACCTAAAGTTAATGTCTGGATGGGTTTAACAAAATCTAAGGTTTATGGTCCTTTTTTCTTTGCTGAAGCTACAGTTACGGGGCTTATTTATCTGGACATGTTGCAGCAATTCCTTGAACGTCAGCTGATTGGGGATAGGATTGTTAGTACCGTCGTCTATCAACATGATGGTGCTCCTTGTCACTATGCCAAAATTGTTCAGGATTATCTATCTAAATAGACGTTTTCCAAATCGTTGGATCGGACGCGGAAGCAACAGACCTTGGCCAGCGAGATCACCAGATTTAACCCCTTTAGATTTCTTTGCATGGGGCTTTATCAAATCGCACGTCTATCAGACGAAGATTACGAGTCTTGAAAACTTACGTACACGTATACGAACTGCTGCAGATAACATAACCCCGCAAATGCTCCAGAATGTGTTTAGAAATGCTGCGGAACGATTTGAGCTGTTCAGGGATACTGATGGGCGTCACGTCGAATCCTACTCTTAATTAATTATTTAATAAACGTTACCACTTTATCATTTTATGATTGAATTCCATATAATTTCCAAGTGCTTCAAAAAAATAGATCCTGACTTTATGTACACCCTGTGTATATATATATGTTAACCCCTCCGTCTATGGCCTGGGTTGGTTCGAAGTCGACGGGGGTTCTAGTTAGGTGGCAGCAACGGATGTAATATTCGCAGTAGTTTTCTTTTATATTACTCTCCGAGTTCTTCTATAGTGGCTCGGAGGACTCTGGTAGACTTACTAAAATTCTCTGAAGATTCTGGATTCTTCTTATAGCGTATCGGGGAATGTGACTGACTAAGTTCCTGAAGAGAACAAGGCTTCGAAGGAGAAGATAAAGACTATTTCTTACTGGATTTTACTGCAAAAAGGTACATGTAGTGCTCAGCCTTTGAATCTATTTCTGAATAACATATGAAAGATTTTATTTGGGTTTATATACCCCAAAACTGTTTACATCATTATTATTAAATGTTGAAAAGGCTGCATTATTTTGCACAATATTTGAAAATAAAGTAAATCTTTTAGCTGTGGTAAGGTTTAAACGAATAAACAAGATATTTGAAGATGAAGCCATATTTTTATCTTAAACCGCGTATTTTCAGATCTGATGCTATCATGATATGCCAAGTTAACTAGAAGTGGAAACTGAACTATGCATCTTTACACTAAAATATGCATACGAGTAAAAATTAAAGGTTTAAGATTTACAATTAAATGCTTAGGCAAGATGTGACTTCATCGTTTATACGAAGAGAGAATGTATACAAAATATGAACATTGCAAAGCTTAAGCAGGATTCATTATTAAGCGAAATCTAAAAAAAAATGATAAAGGGATTTTAAAAAGGCAAGTCTTCAATTATTTCGCAAAGTAGAAAACAAATCAAAAATCTTATCCAAACTCACGTTGGGCGATTTTGGTCCTTATGTAAAAATGAATACACACACGTACATAAATTTTATTATAGGCATTATATAAAGTTAAATATATACGAATATACAGGATTATATAAATACATGGAACCATATAACACATGAAATTTTTAAATGGATACAAGAACTATATAAATGAATACAAGAATTACATGAAGAATAAGATAGTATAGGAATATGGGAATTATTTATGGTTCATTTTTACAGGGCTCTCTTCTCTAGAATGATATTAATATAATAATGTAACATCCTAACTAATGCTAACTAGATGATAACTATGGGTTTTATAATACAGATTTATATACACAACACAAGTCGGGTGGTTAAGTCTAGTTCACGTGTCTGGGTTCGTACTCTTGGTCGTGCATAAATAGTTTCATGTTGTTCGGTGTCTCTTGTTTTTCTTTGTTCCCAGAATGATCTTTTCACCACAAATATACCGAGGATAATAGCACTTACAATACTGCTACTAACAGCAGATGTTGAGAAAATTGTTACAGGTTGTAGTATTTGTAAGAGGTTATTTTGGTTATCATCCGAAATTTTAAATCGGCTCAATTGATCATTCCATTCAGGGGCATGTAGCTCGGGTAGGATGGTTACAGGTTTTATGGAGAGATTTAAGATTTCTATGACGGATTTAAATTTAATTTGCGACGGGAAGGAGTATGAGTTATTAAGGGTAACCTTGTACGAGTTGTATATTTGGAGGGTTTTTGAACGCAAGGAGCAACCAATTGGTAGCCGAATAACCATAGGTATTGTGACGAGGGAAAAATTCGACGGACACTCGAGAGTAGCGGCAGTCCTGTTCGCGAAAGAAACCCAGATGTCTGTCTGGTCCAATTCGTAGTTGGACGGTTTTAGGGGAATGAAATTTTGTAAATGAACATACCGGGGCATGCCGGTCACGAAATAAGTCGATAAAGCAAGACCTAGTAGTTGGAAGAATAACTGGTTTGAGTGGAGGGAAAACGAGTTGTTTATTTGGTTGCGGGAATCGGCAATGCCGGACGTCGCTATCTGACATCATAGAATAGGCTCACAGATCTTTGGTGAGGAAAAGGTAAGGTGGTACGGTGGGTAAATACAACCGATAGACATTGGAGTTGTTTTGTTAGGGTGTTGGGAAAGGGTGAAATTTATATACGTCATAAGTGAGTACATCGAAAAATGGTATAATTATGAGGTATGTGTAGGGGCGTGGTCCATGTACAGTCCAGGTGTATTCTAGAAATTGGGGGTAATTAGTGTGGTTGAGTGGGAATATGGGTGATAATTTTAATTGTGTCTGGGCGGTGTGAATCAAGGACTGAAGTGTTTCCCATAGTATTAGGGTGGAAAGAGTGATTTTTCCATGGGCTAGCTGGGTTGCACGCAAAACCTTGGAATGAATCGTAATTATTTGTTGTAAATACTTATCGATTAGGGTTACTTGTAGGTTAATTATTTCTATTAATTCTAGATATCTTTTGTGTTCTTTGTATTGAGCTAACAGGGATTCAAGGTATGTGAATCTGTCCGAAAGGGAGTGGAGGAAGCGATTGTTTTCGTATAGTGACCTAATAGTTTGTTCTAACATGTGTCCATTATACTGTCGATTTCGCGCAGAGATTCAATTTGAATTCGTTTCTTTTAATATCTTCTTCGGTTGCTAATCCGAATAAACCCTTGAATATTTTTCCTCCTACATCTATTAGTCCCCTTTTATTTCTTTGATTAAAGTTTTCCGAGTTTTGAGTTCCAGTTTGTATCCATGGTAAGGCTAATATTTCTGATAGGGCGCGTGCTTTAGTTCGAATATTTTCGAAGGTATTTTCTAACAGAACGCGACTAATCTGATCTTTTCCCTGTAAAGAACCCTGGACTTTACTTTCAAACGTTTATAATTGGGTTTGTATCTGAAGGAGATTGATCTTGATTCTAGCAGGGGTTTGCAAATCGATAAAAAGGTTCGCGTGTCCTTCCAAAAATTTACCTTCTGCGAGATTTTCTATAACAACTCCGGTAGAAATTTTAATGTTAGGGCTACAAGAGAAATAATTTGGAAAATTATAAGGGGGACAATTTTATTAATTTCTACTCCTTAGATTATACGGAGCTGGGGGTGGCCGTGTGGATACTTGTGTTTGTGGGCGAAGGGGTCGGCCTCGTTTTGGTGGCAATGGGGAGTCGACCGTTAAGCTCGGATTCTGAGCGGGTTCGTTTCTTATGTGAAGGTTCTAGTTCACGTGGTTGATGCATTGGCGGGCGGTATGTAGGGTCCGTGCGTCGATCATCAATCGGTGAGGGTGGTGACCGAGGAGATGGTGGAGTTGGTGGAGATGGTGGAGTTGGAGGAGATGGTGGAGTTGGAGTAGATGGTGGAGTTCCACTGAGTGATCCTCTCGAAGGAGCTTCTCCAGGGTCTGGGTCCGATGGGACTCTTGGTTCTGGGGCCTCCTCTTGTTCAGAGATTGGCTTGAGTACTGGTGGTATTACGAGGTACCAATCTTCGTCATGGGTAGTGGTTCCCGCTGTGACCACTTCAGTTCTTTGATCCCTGCTCGATTTGCTAATACCTTGATCTTTCGAGGGGTAGGCGGCTCGAACGCCTGGCAGCTGTTTATTGGGAAGGTGTTGTTTGGCAGCTATCTTCAAATTGTCAGCGTGAATGATCTTCAGTTTGGAATGATCCCGGACGTCGAGGATTTCATAACGATTTTTTCCGAGGTTTTTCATAGTCCTATACGGGCCATCCCATTTTGGGTATAATTTGTGATGAGCACCTGGCGGTTTCACGCTCTTCAGATAACATCGCATACCGACGATTATAGTCCGTTGACGGGGATGACGCCTATGTTGCTCTTGCTCCATCTGTAGGTTTCGTTGGTCTAGGGCAGTGGTCGGCGAACAGGGGTAAATTACCCCAAATGGGGTACATTTAAAAATTTTGGGGGTAATGCGTGCGGTATGAGAGACACCATATGCAACAATTTTAAGAGCAATTGGCTTGTTTTTGTTTACTTTGAAGTCTGGGGGTAATTTCATTTTACTCAAATAGATTTTTGGGTAATACCCAAAAAAGTTCCCCGACCCATGGTGTAGGGCATAGCGGATTATGTCGTAAATCTTGAAAGATCGTTCAGCCAGTTGCTGATTTGCTTCTGCCATCTCGGAAGATGTTAGAACTGCCGGGTCGATTTGGTCGGGCAAATCAAAAGGTAGACGCTTGTCGTAGTGATATAGGACGAAAGTAGTATAGCCGCAAAAGGGGAGAGTGCAAGAATGTTGCAGGTTATTATGTAATGTTGCAAATGGGGGTGGGGGTTGTTGCAAATGGGGTTGTTGCAAATGGGGTGGGGGTTGTTGCAAAGGGGGTTGTTGCAAAGGGGGCGGTGGGGGGAAACTTGGAGGCGGCGTTATCCCCCAAGAGAAAGGAGGAGGAGAGAAAGGAGGAGAGGTGTTCACCTGGCAGGAGCCAAGTGCACATTAAGACTTCAGCCGAGTTGGCGTTGTTTTATAGGCTCCTAATCAGCCAGTTGGCGTAAATGGCTTGAGTTGCCAGATACCGCGATACCATTGTATACATTATTATAGACTCCTAATCAGCCAGTTGGCTGTAAATGGTTGTCAGATACCTCTTTTTAGCAGTATTATTGTATACATTATTATTATTATATACGCCTAATCAGCCAGTTGGCTGTAAATGAGTTGCCAGATAGCGCCATGTATTCCGAAGACAGAGTTGCCAGATACCATTGTATACACTATTATAGACTCCTAATCAGCCAGTTGGCTTAGAAGGCTTAAATATTGCCAGATACCGTTGTATACATTATTATATTTCGAATACCGGTAGTAGAAGGCATAACAATAAACAACATTGCATCATTCTTTTTATTATAAATATATAGAAAATAAATATACATTTGAGGAATATGCGTATAACAGAAATATATACACACAATTATGGATATATATATATAAAATAAAATATACATTTCAAATAAATATACACTTCAATAGAAATATGTACATAACAGTACAGGAGAAATATACACACACACAATTATATTGATATATAAAATAAAATATACATTTCAAATAAATATACACTTCAATAGAAATATGTACATAACAGTACAGGAGAAATATCACGCAATATATATATATATATATATATATATATATATAAACACAAATCAATAGAAATATGCGTATAATCGGGGAAATGTCAAGCAAAATATATATACAATTCACTTTTTTTTCAAAACACTAAACTCGGTCTTAATCGAGTTTACAATTACATCATTATTGCTCTGCATTACGCAGTATATGCGGCTTAATAATATTTCACCGCTTAAAGTATAGGGAAACCTGTATTCGATATGAAGGGCTTTCATATCGTTCAGTACTATTTTTGTTCCCACTTTACAACCGGTTGGTAAGTCATCTTTAAACACGTCTAGAATACAATCAAAAGCACGCACAAAGAGTTCATCGTTAGCTACATTATTAAACACAAGTTTATAAGAACGCTTTTCGAGGGTTTATTTCTACCGACTCGAGCTTTTCAATCGTGAACTCACTCAACATAGCGGCAATTGAAATAATCTTCTAAATCGTTACGACAACTGCGCGTTTTATAAAGAAATAGTTCTTCAGGGTGAACGGTGTAGGTGAGCTCAGCCTTGTACCGATCAATTGCTTTGTACCAAAGTTCATGGTATTTCAAAGAGTCTAAACTTTTTAAATAAACATCCAGCACTAGACCATTCTCACCAGTCCTACACTCGGTAAACCCATCGAGCAGAGCGGTGTATGCGTATTCAAGTACTGTATCAAAATAAAGCATGTCCGTAACACGCGCGTCTAATATAGGTTTCAGTTTACGGAATCCGACGATTTCAAACATTCTGTCGAGGATGAAACGGTTTCGCGTAGGAATAAGAGCGTTATTATCAGAAGCATTCTTCCACATCAACCGTATATCAATGCACGGCCGATCGTTATTTATACACAACGTACATGCAACGGCGTATGAGGGTGCGTCACTAATCTGCTCTCTTCTTGTACCTACGTTAGCAGGTATTTTATAACGATCTTCACTCCACTTCTCAACTATCACAAAGATTCTATTCATCTCCTCGATACTTAAATAAACCCGTTTGTTTGTCGGTCTACATTCCGTTTCCAGTACATAACTAATGGTACCGGAATTACGCCTGAACACGCGCAACGATTTCGTCACGGACACATCGTACGAGGCGTTGAGAATGCTGCTCAAAGGAAGTTCCATCGTATTCGAAGAGCGCACGTCCACTCGGCTTAAGCTCTGAGATAACTATGAGCCGTGTGAGGCACGCAGGTAGGCAGGAATGGTTCGACGGGCGGCTGACTCGATGATACGTGAATGGGCTTGTTCCGCAAGTCGAATTGTTGTACCGGTACAAGAATATCACTACCAGCCTACGCACCAGACATTTTGGATAAGAACTAGGAACATTTTACTAAACATCTCCACACTCAGGCGCACTATTTGAGAGGAACATATGTTCATATTTTTCCTTTCTACCCATCAAACGATACTCGTCTCTAAACTCTGTTAAAAATTCACGCAGGGCACTAGCCACAACCTCACTACGAACCTCATCATGATATACGTTAATATAGTGATAAAAATACTTAAGATTGTCCATGATCACGAGATTCACATTTCCAGTCGTAGGGTATGAGTAATCAACATGGTGTAGCATGACGTAATACCGCTTGTCACACCACCCATCAGCAAGACTCATTATCCATACCTGCTGCTTCTCTTCTGCACGCGTTGTTTCTTTTACTTCACGGTGTATGTGAGACTTTATAAAGTTTAGCTCTGCAGTATACCTCAGCACATCGTCTGTGCAACGAAAGCCTTCAACGGTCTCACCAGAACATCCGTAGAGTATTTGTACATCTTGGAACTTCGCACAATCCAATGTGTTTTTAAAAGAGGCATAGGAGGGATGAATAGGAAGTTTTTCGGTATCCACCACATCATGGCACTTTACTGAATACCATTTCGTAAACGTTGTACAAGCAATATTAAAGGTAGCCATTTGAATACACGTCTGATCTGAATACACGTCTGATCTCTCGGGCTTACTGCGGTCGACTGACCACGCAGGGATTCCCAGATAGTAGCATGACTCACGGTCTTACAGTGGGCGGAGCTTAGAACTTTCACCTACACACACACACACACACACACACACACACACACACACACAGACAAAGGAGAAAGTGAAACGCTATTTGAAACATGATTTATTTAATAAACGAGATATTCAAGTTATATATATATATATATATATATATATATTTACAAATAGATACGATTATATACAAGACGTGTGAGTTAGAAGCATCATAGGTATCCAAAGGGTACGGTATCATAGGTACCAGGTAACTGGTAACGTTTCCTATAGGTGTTACGGCACACCATCGTACCCCTAAGTTCCTTCACGCCTCCCAGCTTCTGCGCCCGAAAATTGTGGGTGCCTACAATTAGTTGGTGAGGTTGTTCATCCAAACATACTAGATCCTTCAACGACTCAAAGTTAACAACCTCCCGATTCGCATGGTTGAGCGTAATACCCTTTGCCTTCACGATATATTTCATTTCATCCCCCACCCTGACCCGTACCCCATAAGTCTTAGGTCCTGTTGAGGCAAAAGAGTCGGCGTATGCGTTGTCCCCATACTCATCCTTGATCTCATCAGTGAGCTCGCCGAGGAACTCCCCAATAGTGGGCATGTATTCACCTCCCTCTCTGTGAATATCACGCTATCTGTATCGGCATACAATACTCTCCGCCCAAGAGAATGCATTAGACCCCAAAGTTTTATACGGGCGTAGGCTGTTGTGAAGCTGGCCACAGGTATGTTTGTAACCCTTGAGGTATCTGTGGCAAATTCAGTGTTGTTGTACTTTATTACGTAAGTATTACCTACATTTACGATCTCCATGACCTCTTTATCGGGGGCATTGGCATAATCCCAGACATCGCTATAACTTTATGCCAAATGAATGCTCCCTCTGCCGGTATTCTGCGCAAATTTTCCCCATAGACTGTTTAGACACAACTTTGCACTAAAGCGCTTGCCAGGATTCTTTACAATTTGGACACGATCAAGTTGTATACCTTCGCGGTCGCGGTAACGTTGAATATAGGCAGACTTTTCATCTTCGGTATCAACTCCTCGCGGATACCCTGATGCCTCAACCTTATCCTTCAAAAAGGTGTTTATATATGGTGTGAAAAGGTTGGGTAGCTTCTGAAACCTCCACACCTCATGTATCTTCAGTATTCTATAACCATGGCGCACGGCTAGGGCCAACTCAGGACTTGTATATACGCCTCTGATCTTACGCTGGTGGGGTATATGATTACATTCGCCGTTATCCTCTTCCGCGCACTTCACGCACAGGGGAAACATGAGCTTGTCGTCGATAACGACAGGTAAGATCGGCATCCATAAATTGCGTGGGGGGAGTACGTCTACGAAAGAGATCCCAAAGTAACGATCATTCAAATTTTTTGAAAATTCATTGATGGATGGTAGGCTAGGCCCCACCAGTTTCTCAGGAGCGCCCACGGGGTACGGATTGCTCTTCATCACGTATGGGTATAAAGAACAGAAATCGTAGTAATGGAGCTTCACGCCCTCCGTAGGTGGGAAGTATAGTCTGAAAGGATTTGTACGTCCTCCAAACAAGCTATCACCACATTTGAGAGGATCCAGCACCATTGAACGCTTGATCGCTTTTATTTCCTCACGGTACACCTCGTCTGTCTCCATCCGTGCATCATATTCATGCTCCCACAAGACTTTGTGAGTGAACTGTGATCCTATAAGTTGATCGCGGGTGCGGGTCGATGCAAGACAGTCGGCAGGAGACCTACCGTTCATATCTCCGGTGACTCCGCACTCAGGACGGGGGCATCCATGCCACCAGCAACCGTTAAAGGAGTACACAGTCTTCACACCAGTGACACGGTTTTCACTTAACCCATCAACACAAAAAACACGTCCATTAATCTTAATGGGTACTTCACCCGTGTTGCGGGCGTGCTTTATGTATACACCTGTCTGTTGCTGTAGGTGTATGAGCCAGTAAATAGCCTTGTGCCCGTAACTGCGGGGATTGTTTCGGTGAATAATGGCTAAGGTGTCTTTCGGCATGAAGTTATTCTTGAACACCGTAAAACATAATGATGCGATGGTGGTTGCGACTTGCAGTGGATCGCATTTGAAACGGGCTATGTACATCCTTCTAAAGGCCTGGAAACATACTCTAAGCACGCGCACATCATTCACGCAATAACGCTCACATTCATCAGCTATATTATAAGGGTTACTTTCATTAAAACTGTCGTAGTATCGATCAAAGTCTTCACGTTCATCCATGCAGTCAAAATAATGTTTGGGGGGTGGTGGGCCTACGTAGTTTAAAGTCTCGCTGGTGAGGAAAGTGTATGGGAAGTATCCTTTGGAAACTTCAGCTGCTACTCCCATCACCTTGGGTAGCTTTGCTAATTTACAAGGTGTGAATAATAAAGTATCTTTAAATTGTACATTGCCTCTTATCTGCATCTGTATTAATTTGTTGCCTCTTTTCAATGGATCACCTGTAAATATCTCAGAGGATTCGTGTTCAAGCAACTCCTTATAAAGGAACTGCGTGTCAAACTTTGCCCCTTATGGGCGAGAATATACACAGTCATTTTTTGAACTTGTCGGCTAACTTGACAATATAGGACACAAATAGTTTCACAGGACTATCGCTGACATTCGTTTTAAAAACGTTTGTCCGTTTACCACATTTGGGGCACTCGTCACATTCGATATCCATACACTCATCACAGATAGTCTGGCTCACAAGTAAATGTGGAATTACCTCTTTGGTTTCAGCGTTCGTATATGTTTCTATATCGTAGTATACAGTTATACAGGGGTTATTTTTAGGCTTAGCATCTTTCATATAACATACATGCTTTACTCCATCCGCCTTATATTCCTCCTGGCATGTAGGACAGTGAATTACGTCACACTTGTGCTTAAATTTTCCCCAATTATCCATTGTGTGAAACATACCACATTCACAGATTCTCATTTTCCTGCACGTGCCAATTGATTTATGGAAATCAAAACAGCTATTATTGAAAAATGTGCGTCTACACACATCACAGTCTCTCTTCTCAGCTTCAACTACACGGCTTTCACATTTGGTGCTTTTACACTGCTCACATACCATGTGACATTCTTTACAATGTCTCACTATATCATCCGCAAACTCGAGGCACCCTTACACAAATCATGATGTCTCCCATATTTTCGACTTTTGTCATAACTCGCGTAAAGCCACCTTATATTACGGATGGGGAGATACGTTGTCCCTGACAATCCTAAAATAAGTAGGGGCCTTGTACGATCTCTCACACAGCTTTTAAAAACATACACAGTCCTACGACGATCATCCAACCCAAACACAACTATGCGGACATTCATTTCCTGTTCTACCCTTCTCAGCTCTTCAGGACCCATATTACAGTCAAATTCAAGTTCACAGTCTTCAGCTAGTTTACGGGCATGCTCCACGACTGTAGGCAACCAAATTTTTTGAGTTCGTGTATTTTGTACAGTAAACATACGTGCTAAGAGTACTGCTATAAAGCCGCAACCACGATCGACGTTTATATGCCGTCTATAAACAGCTTGAGAATTGAAGTTAAGAGTATACGGTATGGCACTATGACCCGCAACACGGTATACATGGTCAATATTTACCGTGAAGTTGTCCATATTGAAGGCTATACTACTTTGGCGGCTTGCATTATACGCCCTAATATATATTCTACATCTTCAGCCGCCAAACGTCTAAATGGCACTATCACCCAATAATCGTCTACATCACCGTCATCTGACCCGAATCCAAAGGACATACTCGTCCTGACTTCACGCTCGTCACGATTCTGAAGAGCAAACTCTATAATACGCTCTACAACCCGGCGTAGTCCGCGCTCAATACCATTGCTGTACATGACTCTAGGATCTACCCTGACTCTATACGATTTCTAGTCAAGGCTGGGGTGGGGGCTGCGGACGCACCAATTCCAGCGTATACCATCCTCACAGAACGGGGGGGATGAATTAGCGGATATATTAGCGGAAGGTGCTGCTGATGGGGGCCCTGTTGCGTAGGAGGTTGATGGTTGGGGCTCTATTATTGTAGACTTAACAGAACGGGGGGCGGCGGATGAATAAGGGGATATATTAGGTGCTGCTGGGGGTGTTGTTGCGTAAGAGGTTGAGGGTTGGGGATCTATTACCGCTGCAACAGACGCGTATTTCGGTCGCTTTATACCTGACGTGGGTATCTCATACCTCCGCTTTGGACGTGTTACCGGTATCGCTGGTGAGGGTTCAGGGGAGGAGATCACAACTACACTGTCGTCGAGGTCATCCGTAATGATGGGCTGCTCTACCTCATCGTCATTCACGGTTCTGTGGGAGAAGAAATATAAGGATCAGCACTCAAAATTTGTAATATTTTGTAAATGACTCACTTAGGAGTGTGACGTGTTAGAAATGGACTCTGTAGAAAAATTCAGATTCACGAGCCCATCCACATGTATTATATCTGGACCTACAGGATGTGGTAAAACTGTGTTTATGCTTAAAATCATTAAAGAAAAGGGGGAGATGTTCTCGAAATTTGTGCGTAAAGTTATATGGTGCTATTCGACGTATCAATCAGTGTTCAACGAGTACCAAGATGATATTTTGTTCCACAAAGGCGTATATGACGTTAATTCGTTAAAGGGAAATGAACATACAATCATTGTAATTGACGATCTCATGTTGGAGATGGATAAAACGTTTGCCGAGACATTTACAGTATTCTCCCACCATCTTAACATAAGCGTGTTCTTCATCAATCAGAATCTATTTTTCAAAAATAGATACATGCGCGATGTGTCGTTAAATACGCAATATCTAGTCTTATTCGCGCAACGTAGAGATGTATCACAAATTGGGGTATTAGCCAATCAAATGTTCCCGAATCAGCGTAAGGAGTTTTTGGAAGTTTATAAAGAAGCTACAAGCACGCGTTACGGATATTTGCTTTGCGACCTTCATCCGCGAAACACGTTTAGAGTGCTTCTGCGAACGAATATATTTCCAAACGAGCCTGAAACGGTGTATATTCCAGAATGACAAAGAGACTAAAGAAATACCGTGAATTAATAAAAATCTATCATCGACTGCCCGGGCAATGCAGCAGATGTTTATTAAAAATATCGATGCCGACTTTTTAAAATGCATCTGTGAAATCTGTCTTAACGTTATAAATTGCAATGTATCAATGAAAACCCATCAGAAGGCTCGCCTACGCCGCTACAAGAACATAATACGTGCACTCGCTCGTAAAAGCCAAACTGTAGCGAAGAAAAACGAATTATTGTACAAACAGGAGGGTCATTTCTCCCCATCTTATTTTCAGTTTTGGGTCCTTTACTGACTAGATTAATATAATGAAGAAAGTGGTAGTGATTCCCCACGAGGTGTACGCCTCACTGCAAAGGAATCCAGACACGATCTAGATCCCCGTAAAAGCAGACTTAAAAGAATGGAAAGCGAATTGTTAGCCCTATTAAACAGTGAAAAAACACCTGATGAGAAAAGAATCTTATACCAAGAAGCTCTGCAGAAATTTCTTCACGAGTACGAAAATTATAAGAGCCCTACAGAGATTCCTGTGGTTATTAGGCACAGCACGGGGGACGATGGCGACATAGGATCTATACCCGACGACACAGCTGACCAACCAAAAAGATTAGCCACACAACATATCGAACATGTATTAAAAAATACCCTCCCACTTACATTGAGGAGTAAAGGCTTAAGTCTTTATAATCTATTGAATGAGGATCCCGCCATACAATGGACCGATACAGGGGAGATCATTGTGGAAGGATCAAAGGTACAGGGATCGAATATCGTAGACATTGTCCATGATCTGGTGAGAAAGTGGGATAGGCCATCACCATCAGGATGGAAGCATATTAAAGCAAGACTACAACAAATAAATGTCCCTAAAACGTTGATAGGAAATCTGAACAGGTTAAAAGACTTGGAACATGCAACGCCTGTGACACAATTGAAGGCGCCGTCACCCCCGGCGGTAACACCTTTGAAGAGGAGCAAGAAGAGGTTAAACCAACCCTACCCACGTGCCTCTAAAATACGCAAATGGCTAACGTATTAACTAAACGCTATTATGACATTTCTACCCCATCCTCTTACGGCGGCGTAGATAGACTGTACAGAAGTGTTTACGGAGTAGGAAAAAAAGATGTTGAAAGATTTTTGAGGGAGCAGGACGCTTATACGCTTCATAAGCCTGTGAGAAAAAGGTTTAAAACAGCCAAGACAACGGCTTCCTCGATTGATTCTATTTGGCAAGCAGATTTAACAGACATGCAAAGATATTCTGTGTATAACGATGGTTACCGCTACATTCTATTCATAATAGACGTGTTCTCTAGATATCTGTGGCTAGTTCCTCTGAAAAATAAATCACCTGAAACAGTTGCTAAAGCCACCAAAACGCTAATGTTAAAAGAAAACAGGGTTCCTGGCTATTTTTGTACGGATATGGGGAAGGAGTTTATAGGCCGTGCTTTTCAGAATATGTTGACAGAGTTTAATATCAGCTATTACACAACCAATTCTATACATAAGGCTTCTTTAGCTGAAAGAGTTCAGCGCACCATAAAGGAACGCATGCACCGTTATTTTACACATAAAAACACATACAGATTTCTAGACATTCTGGAATCATTGGCATCATCCTACAACCGCTCACACCATCGCACGATTGGGGCAACACCTAACGAAGTTTTAGAAAGAGGTACGCTCCCGAGAAGAGATGGATCACCACCACCACCACCACCACCACACTCTGTGCGCTTCAAAATCAATGATTATGTAAGGCTGTCGCGTTCGGGGAATAAATTCGCAAAGGGTTTTGAGCAAGGATGGACACGCGAGATTTTTAAAGTTAGGGCTGTGAGACCTAAAGGTGTAATAATGATGTATTACATTGAAGATTTGAATGGGGAAGAAATCTCAGGAGGCTTTTACCGCGAGGAATTGCAGAAAGTTGCGTTTAATTTAGAAAAAAATGTGTTTAAAATTGAGAAAATTTTAGGAAGCAAAGGTTCAGGAAGGAGAAAAATGTACCTGGTGAAATGGCTAGGGTACCCAGAAAGCTTCAACACCTATATAAAAGCTGATGCAATAATGAAGCTTAAATAGTATGCAACATGGCTCCTAACCATTTCTACGTCACACTCCCGTCCTCCTCGTCCCTGTCTGTACACCCTAACAACACGCTAGCCAACTTTGTAACAGAACTCCATGGGCACATTGAATTGGGTCGTGATTCGTATGAGGTGGGGATATGCGAAATTCAGCTGGACACCGTCTTTTTAAATATTGAACATAAAGAAACCGTTTTTACGATTCTTAGAGACATTGACGAGTGTGAAAAAGCTGGGGTAGCTATGGATGAAACTATGCGCATCGCTCGGACTAAGATTACACGGTATTACAGTACAGAAGTAAGACTAGGGCCGGGTCAATATGGTTCGGCCGAGGATGTTGTGAGAGGCTTAAACGTGAGTTTAAGAAACTCAAACCTTACGAATGATTTAGTATATGAAATCGTAAACAACCCTGCACATACACTAATCCTAAAATCAAAGACTAACAGACGTCTTAAAGAACATAGAAAGTTCAAAATTCTAACCAACGGCCGATATAGCGCAGCCTTCCAAAGAGACACATTTCACGAGACACAGTATAACTTGTCCAGATTAATGTATCAATTGAAGATGGAGAAATTGGCTGAAAGGTCCCCAGACATGTGCTATATTTACAGTAATATAGTGGAGCACCAGTTTGTTGGGGATACCCAGGCACGCCTGCTGCGCATTGCTCACATCCCCAACCATAGAGGAAGGAGTTTGAGTATTACATATGACAGGCCCCATTATGTGAATGTCGCAACTAATTTAATAACCAATATCACAATATATATAAGAACGATTGAGGGCGAAAACTTCCCATTCGGTAACGGGAGCTTAACAGTGAAGCTACACTTTCGACGCACTGAGTTATAATGGATAGAAAGCCTTTCACCGTCTATCGAGGGATGCGATACCAGCGCGGTAGTGGACTTGGATCCATTTTTTCATCCATACTACGTACGGCTGTTCCTTTGCTGAAGAGGGGTGCCAGATACCTTGGAAGGAAAGCGCTACAATCAGGTCTTAACACTGCAGAAGACATATTGGCCGGGGCTAAACCTAAAGAAGCTCTAAAAAAACATTTAAAGCGTACACGGAACGAAATCATCAAAGATGCAAAGAGAAAAATGCGTGGTGGCGGGAAGAAGAAGAGGGCTCCCCGGAAGAAGAAGGGGTCACGTGGTATTAAACGTAAAAGGCTATCAAAAAAGAAATGCTGTAAGCGAATGAAACCTATGGTTGACCACTTTTTTGACTGATATAAGCTAAGGATATTGATCTCATGAATCATAGTTTGTTTACCACTTGTCGAGAGAGGAGTCACTATTTCGCCATGGCACGCTTCATCCACCCATGTAGTTCACAATGCTGTAAATCGGAGCTGTCCTTTTTTGAGCTCCCGCCAACCCAAGTTTCTATTGAGCACAGTGACTTTATTACAATTAACCCTTTAAACACAATTAGTTCACCGAGTGCACCTATAGAATTCGTGATACCCAGCTCAGGTCCTTACTTTTTTGATCCAAGCTGTGTGCACATGTACGCTAAGCTACGTATAGCCCATTCTGATGGAACGGCCTGCGATGACAAATATGCTGTATACCCTGAAACAAACTTTCTGCACGCCATATTCAACCAGTGTGACGTATATTTAAATCAGACCAACATATCGGCAGGCACGGGGTACTATCATCTACGAGCCTATTTGGAAAATGTCCTCAACTTTTCCAAAGAAGCGAAGGCTACCTTTTTAAGTGCGGAGGGATATTATCAAACTAAAGATGAAAATAGTATAAAGGACAAATTTAAAAATTCTAAAAAGAAAATATACGAGTGTTTTGGACGGTTGCACACAGATTTCACTTTCCAGGAGAAGTTGCTTGTGAACGGGGTGGATATGAAAATAAAGCTCACCCGCACGAGTCCTGAGATCTGCTTAAATCTGGATGCGAATCAAGAAGAGGGTGCAAAGTCCGTTGTGGTTCACATTATGGACACATACCTCCGCGTACGGCGAGTGAAATTAAGTTCACCAAAACAACTAGAAATTGAGAAAAATTTACTAAACGCTACAGTGAAATATCCTATTAACAGAGTGCAGATCAAACTATATACGGTTCCTGCAGGGTTGGCATCGAAGCAGATAGAAAACATTGCCCTGGGAAATCTTCCTAAAAGGATATTAATCGGCATGCAGGACCACGCTTCGGTGAATGGAAAATATAAAAAGAGTGCCTTTAAATTCGAGAATTTCGGACTTAAAAATATAACTCTATACGTTAATGGCACTGCTTTGGGTGGAACAATGGGTACGGACTATTCATCAGACGCTGTGTTACCTCTTTGTGCCAGAGCCTATAGTAATCTGACCCATATTGCAGGTGATTGTGATGAGCTTGGTAATGGGGTAACGCAGGAAGAATTCATTGATCAATTTAACCTTTATCCGTTTGACATTACACCTGACTTATCTGCTAGCGTAAATACCCATTTAACACCACAGCAGAGCGGTAACATCTCAGTGCGGCTGGAATTCGCCAAGCCTATAGACGCTCCTATTAGTGTACTAGTATATCTCGAATCGCAAGCCCTAATAGAAGTAGATAGATTTAGAAGCGTTATCACTGACTTTTAAAATGGATGCTAATACACTTCAGAAAGTAATGGAGCGAGTCACACGTTCCAAATTTATCGGCGTGTTTGCGAAGAATGAAACATTGAGTTTGCCAAGTACGCGAGAATGCGGTAGTCTTATTGTGAACACAGACATCATCGGTAATGAAGGGATTCACTGGATCGCTGTCTATTTTAAAAATAGACAGCGCCTGTACTATTTTGATTCACTCGGTACTCAACCCTGGAGTGACCCTATTATTGTAAAATTTCTCGCTCAGTTACATATTCCCGAAGTTGTATGGAACCCATTTCGTATGCAGGGATATTTTACTAATGTTTGCGGAATGTACTGTGTCTCATTTCTCATGCATATGTCAAATGATAAAGAATTTATAAATTTTTTAAATTTATTTGACCCGTGTCACACTCACCGAAACGATGAAATGGTATGCAGACAGATAAAAAACCGTTTTCCAATTGTACGTACTCGTTGTATATTATAATGTTTTTGTTCGTATATTTGTAACGGTATATTCGTTTATTGTACTGATTTCTTTCATTTAATAAATTTATGAAAATATATTGTGTCTTCTTATCCCAAAAAGATCGAAAAACACTTACATTATTTCGGTGTGACATTGTTGACTGATCAGTATACCCTCCCTATTCCGAGATTCTTCAAAAGATTGTATAACTCGTGTCAAATCCTCATCGGACCTTAAAGGAATAATGCTTTTAAAACATATACAGAGTATACAGACAGACAGATCCCCATTATGTGAAGATATCTTTGGTTCGAGGAGTGAACGCCATAAAAATTTCGATTTTAGCATAATGGGGAAATAACACTGATTGACATTTTTGGCGAGTATCTATTTGACGAGATACTACAACTCTCCATATATATATAAAATTCTAATTATAGACACTTACATTTCTATGGTAGTCCCTTGCGTCGGGTTGTAAGGAGCGTCACTGCAAATATCTTCTACGGTTTGCGTTGAAAATAATAATTCGCCACAATCAATCGCATTGAAAAGACTAATTGTGGTTAATGCTGCAGTATCACGTTCTTCATACAAGTCTGGGGAGACGTACAGGTCCATGGTGGAGGATGTGTGACACTGCTGACTGATCAGTATATCATCCATATTCCGAGGTTCTTCAAAAGATTGTATAACACGTGTCAAATCCTCATCGGACCTTAAAGGAATAATGCTTTTAAAACATATACAGAGTATACAGACAGATCCCCATTATGTGAAGATATCTTTGATTCGATTACCAATTTCGATTTTAGCATGATGGGGAAATAACATTGATTGACATTTTTGACTAGTATCTATTTGACGAAATACTACAACTCTCCGTATATATATAAAATCGAATTATGGACACTTACATTTCTATGGTAGTCCCTTGCGTCGGATTGTAAGGAGCGTCACTGCAAATATCTTCTACGGTTTGCGTCGAAAATAATTCGCCACAATCAATCGCATTGAAAAGACTAATTGCGGTTAATGCTGCAGTATCACTTTCTTCATACAAATCTGGGGAGACGTACAGGTCCATGGTTGAGGAATGATTATTCACTGATGCGAAAATAGCTACTGTTACTCCCAACTGAAAATATCCCCTTTTATATGCACATTCGCCAAGCTCCGCCCAAAAGACCAGATGTTCGTCGTGATTGGCTGCCGATGTAGCTGGGTGGAGCTATGACGTGTACCATTCCGCTATAACGGGTACGGACGAGTAATTGCATCTTTATATTTTCACTAATAGAATTAATGCTCTTATTCTCCTTTGAAAATTATTTGGTGATTCGTATAGAACTTTTGATATTGATTCCAAATATGGTTTCAGAAGTTTTCTATCACCCATAGTTTTCGAGAAAATAATATTTCCATTTACTCAATTTCCCGCATCATTAGTCACTAATGTAATCGAGAGGGTATAAAGAAATATATCATAATTATATTTTAAAAATAACATTCGGTTTCAACGTTAAACTGTAGGTCTAAGGTGGTCATTACACATAATAAAATAAAGTGGTTGGCAGATAAATGGGCACCCTACGTGTCCTAGTGGTTAAGACGGGCTGTTGATGGTTCGGAGTTAAACTGTAGGTCTAAGGTGGTCATTCCACATAATAAAGAAAGTGGTTGGCAGATAAATGGGTGCCCTACGTGTCCTAGTGGTTAAGACGCTGGGGCTGTTGATGGTTCCACGTTAAACTGTAGGTCTAAGGTGGTCATTACACATAATAAAAGAAAGTGGTTGGCAGATAAATGGGTGCCCTACGTGTCCTAGTGGTTAAGACGCTGGGGCTGTTGATGGTTCCACGTTAAACTGTAGGTCTAAGGTGGTCATTACACATAATAAAAGAAAGTGGTTGGCAGATAAATGGTGCCCTACGTGTCCTAGTGGTTAAGACGCGGGGCTGTTGATGGTTCCACGTTAAACTGTAGGTCTAAGGTGGTCATTACACATAATAAAAGAAAGTGGTTGGCAGATAAATGGGTACCCTACGTGTCCTAGTGGTTAAGACGCTGGGCTGTTGATGGTTCCACGTTAAACTGTAGGTCTAAGGTGGTCATTACACATAATAAAAGAAAGTGGTTGGCAGATAAATGGGTGCCCTACGTGTCCTAGTGGTTAAGACGCTGGGCTGTTGATGGTTCCACGTTAAACTGTAGGTCTAAGGTGGTCATTACACATAATAAAAGAAAGTGGTTGGCAGATAAATGGGTGCCCTACGTGTCCTAGTGGTTAAGACGCTGGGCTGTTGATGGTTCCACGTTAAACTGTAGGTCTAAGGTGGAGTGGAAAGCTTGACCTTCGTCAGAATGAACAATTCGGGCGGAAGCTAACCAAAGGTTATCCAAAGGGTATATATATATATATATATATATATATATATATATATATATATATATGGATGAAATTCACAATAAAACACGAAATGAATGAATGCTGAAAACAAGGAGTGAGGTGAGGTTTTGCTTGATTTGACTCGTAGAAAGGTAAAATATGGTCGACCGAGTTGGGCAGATTCTCGGAAATCCTTTCCTCTATCGGATTATGTTTTGGGTATTTCCAACTTTCTTCGTTTCTTTAAATTTCGTTTTTCAATTTTCTTCGCAGGGATGAAGCTCATGTGTTTCGAATTGCATCGTTCTATAATTCTGTTTTCTATGGTTGGTTGGATAACTACGTTATTTGTTTCGATAAGTTCAACTTCAAGGAAGCTCAAGTTAATGTTATATTTTGCATATAATCCACTATATACATCGATTGTAAAACACTATATACATCTATATTTCAATTAAGTGTGTAATTATTTAATTCATCTACCATATTGTGGTACACAATGCTTAATATATATATATATATATATATATATAGTTTTCTATAATTCTGTTTTCTATGGTTGGTTGGATAACTACGTTATTTGTTCGATAAGTTCAACTTCAAGGAAGCTCAAGTTAATGTTATATTTTGCATATAATCCACTATATACATCTATTGTAAAACACTATATACATCTATATTTCAATTAAGTGTGTAATTATTTAATTCATCTACCATATTGTGGTACACAATGCTTAATATATATATATATATATATATATATATATATATATTTCTATAATTCTGTTTTCTATGGTTGGTTGGATAACTACGTTATTTGTTTCGATAAGTTCAACTTCAAGGAAGCACAAGTTAATGTTATATTTTGCATATAATCCACTATATACATCTATTGTAAAACACTATATACATCTATTTTCAATTAAGTGTGTAATTATTTAATTCATCTACCATATTGTGATACACAATGCTTAATATATATATATATATATATATATTATATATATATATATATATATTTCTATAATTCTGTTTTCTATGGTTGGTTGAATTATGGATAACTACGTTATTTGTTTCGATAAGTTCAACTTCAGGAAGCTCAAGTTAATGTTATATTTTGCATATAATCCACTTATACATCTATTGTAAAACACTATATACATCTATATTTCAATTAAGTTTGTAATTATTTAATTCATCTACCATATTGTGGTACACAATGCTTATTAGAATACATGGTGCGATCTGGCAACTCAGCACCCCAATACAAGGCGTGATCTGGCAACTCAGCCAGAATAGAGGCTTATAAAAGATCGAGAAGCTGGTGAAGACTCATTCCCAGCTCGGCTCCAGCCGAGCAAGGACCTCTGGTCCTTCTTTTTTTGGCCCTTTGGTAAACCCCTTAGTGGCCTCTTAGGTTAGGAAAACGAAAATAATATGCCTTAAAGGCAACTACTCTCTCTCTCCTTCAGGCGTCTCTCTCTCTCTTCTACAGGCGTCTCTCTCCCTCCTTCAGCTCTCTCTCTCTCTCTCTCTCCTACAGGCGTCTCTCTCCCTCCTTCAGCTCTCTCTCTCATGCATGTGTAACTACTGCATGTGTACCTCCTGCATGTGTGCGTATGTGTGTGTGTACCTCCTGCATGTGTACCTCCTGCATGTGTACCTCTCCCCCCTTGGCTGATTAGACGTATATAATAATAATGTATACAATAATACTGCTAAAAAGAGGTATCTGACAACCATTTACAGCCAACTGGCTGATTAGGAGTCTATAATAATGTATACAATGGTATCGCGGTATCTGGCAACTCAAGCCATTTACGCCAACTGGCTGATTAGGAGCCTATAAAACAACACCAACTCGGCTGAAGTCTTAATGTGCACTTGGCTCCTGCCAGGTGAACACCTCTCCTCCTTTCTCTCCTCCTCTCTCTCTTGGGGGATAACGCCGCCTCCAAGTTCCCCCCACCCCCCTTTGCAACAACCCACTTGCAACAACCCACACCCCCTTTGCAACAACCCCCATTTGCAACAACCACACCCCCCCTTTGCAACAACCCCCACCCCCTTTGCAACATTACATAGTAACCTGCAACATTCTTGCACTCTCCCCTTTTGCGGCTATACTACTGACGAAATGAGGGGTGTCCCCGATAGACACATTATAGCCATTGTTGATGGCTGTTTGTACCATGGGAAGGGAATCATCCCATGTACGGGAGGATGCATCAGCAACGTGGCGAAGGGCCTCTAAGTTCTTTCGATTGTGCCTTTCCACTAAGCCGTTTGCCTGCGGATGGTATGCCACAATGTGTGTTTTTAATTTTACACATGTTACAGAGTGATTCGAGTAGTTTGGACGTGAAACTAAGAGCGTTATCCGAAAATAAGATGGAAGGAGTAGTATGATTTTGGATGACGCGTTCCACTAGGGCTCTGACCACAGTTTCAGAGGTCTGGTCTGGAATGGCAGCTACTTCGCTGTAACGCGAGAAGTGGTTTCCCTTAGATGTTTTGGGGAATGGTCCCAGTATATCCATTCCAGTTCTTTGCCAGGGCCTTTGGCATAATGGATATTTATGCATAGGAGCTGTGGATGGTACGTTGCCCTTATGTTTTAAACACGACGGACATTCGACGATGTATTCATGTACCTTTCTGTTCATTTCGAGAAAATGGTATCGCTTCAAAAGACTCATGATGGTGCGATCCGGCCCCATGTGGCCATACAAAGGGGAGTCGTGACAAAGTCCAATGGTTATATCGACGAGATCCTTTGGTATCTCCACGGGGTCGTTTCCATCTTCGTTCCTGAAATGTACGTGCCCATCTTTGAGGTTGTACTGTTCTTTTACCTTCGATGGTTCCTTTTGTTCCAGGCGCGCCCGAATGTTTTGGGTGTGTTCGACCTGTTGTTGGGAGTATTGCAGACACTCGTAGTCGAACACAGGAAGAATTCCTATTTTATTCACTTGGGCGTCGGGCTTGAGCCTCGCCAATCCTTTTGGAATAACTTGAATTTTTCCTGGTTTATATACGATTTTTGCCGCAAAGTCCTGAATCAACAGAGCCCATCTACTCAACCGTCCTTCAAGTAGCTTGGCCTTGAAGAGGTACGTGAGTGGCTTATGGTCAGTCTTGATGGTTACATCGTAGCCATAGACGATATTTCGGAATTTTTTCAAAGCCCAATATACCGCTAGGGCCTCTCGGTCCGTAGTGGAATAATTCCGTTGAGGTGCAGAGAGAAGTTGACTAGCATAAGCAATGGGTAATTCCACGCCGTCTACGTCCTGTAACAGGACGGCTCCTAGTCCATAGGAGGAAGCATCTGTGGTTATGATGAAGGGTCTTGTGTAATCAGGATATTGTAGGATGGGATGACAGGTTAGTTTACCAATTAAAGTTTCAAAGGCATGTTGGTGATCGCATTCCCAGTTAAATTTAGAATTTTTCTGGAACAAATTAGTAATGGGTTTAGCAACATTTGAAAATTGGGGGATGAAATTCCGATAGAATCCGACAAAACCAATAAATGCACGGGCGTCGTCGATGGTTTTGGGTACAGGGTACCGTTCCAGGGCTTCGAGTTTGGCTGGATCAGGTTTAATTCCTAAAACCTGGAATTCGTAATGGCCTCGGTTAGTGGAGATAGCAGTCAATGCCTGAGATTCGGGACTGACCTCCATTTGCCAATAACCGGATGCTAAATAGAGGGATGAAAAAATTCGCTCTCCCTACGTTCAGAATTGTTTCCTGCATGTTATGAATCGGGAAACGGTCCGGGATGGTAATGTGGTTCAGGTGTCTAAAATCTATACAAGGGCGAGATGTTCCGTCCTTTTTTGAGACGAGAATCATAGGAGCGGACCAGGGACTAGATGAAGGCTAAATGACATCCTGCTCTAACATGTCCGTGATGTGTTCCACAATAGTGACTAATTGGGAATGTGGAACCCGATAGGGGGGAATGAAAATGGGTTTGGAATTGGGTTCCAGCTTGAAATCAAAAGGGACCAAATTAGGTCGGTCCAAAGGATCTCCTTTTAGAGCAATCACATCTCTATTTCTTATCAGGAAATCGAGAGTGATTCCATTAGTTTGGGATCCCGTAAGGCTAGTGACTCCTGAAGGGAGTGTTCCAGACATTTCTTATATTCTTCTTTTAAAACTGAAGGGTTTAACTCTAAGGAACTGGAAACACGATTTATCGTACTGGTGGGGAAATCTGAATCTATTTTTAATGTGGAAACAGTTCCTATTTTCTGATTTGAAGTTAATTCTATAGGGCTTTTTCCTTTGTTCAAACAAACAACAGGGATTGCTGAATTCTGACTCTGACTAAGGACTTGGGCAATAAGAACATCTCTTTTGAAATTACTTTTCTCCGTAATCAGAGTACGCTCTGACTCTAATAATTTTCCTTGACTGTCGACTACTTTTGCTAGGAAACAAATCATCTCATAAGGTGCTACTGTTATATGCTCGATAGGGCATATGAAAAATTGTGAATCAGACTCTGGTTCGGCGACTAAAATTTGCCTTATTGGCTGAATTGAAACTGGCTGACTGGAAACTGACTGTGTTGATCCAACTGGATTCAGCAACTGGAACTGATTACCCTGGGGTCTGATTTCTGGAGTGGTTGTCCCTCTGGACGCAACCGGCTGACTTGAACTGCTATCAAGTGGAGAGGGTTTCCTATTTCTTTCGGAAATCTGAACTGGACTAATTCTACTAGCATTAAGCTGTCTGTCATTCTCATGGAGATGGTGTGTGTCCTATTTCGACACTTTACTATGTAGCTTTCCGGCTGGGTAAATCTCCCATTGATTTCGGTTAAAAAAATCCATACCTAATAGGATATCTGTCTGAAAGGTGGCGTCTGTGTCCACTATGCAACATTTCGCGGGGTATACCGTGTTTCCAACTTCTAAATATAATTCAATTTCTCCGTATGTAGGTATAGGTGGGCCCGTAAATCCTCGGAGTTGACAGGAGGGATCCTTAATTTCATATTTGTAATCTGTACTTTCTAGTAATTCATTTGCACATTGTTTCTTAATTAACGTCGCGTGTGCTCCTCTATCTAAGAGAGCAGTTAAATCTTGGTTATCAGCGCTACAATTTATTATTAAATCTAGGAGGTCCGCACCTATTATCCTGATGGGGAGTTTTTGTGTGTATCTGGGTTCATTACTGTAATTTAGTAGGGAGGAGGTTGAACTGCTGCCTCCAATGTAGGGTCTAAAAAAGGGCTCGAATTGTCCTCTATGGGGGGACCTGGGTCATATTCTACGGGATCATCATACTCTGGAGGGTGTTCTTGAAAACTGTAATCTGGGGAAAATGATTCTTCTGCGGGTACTTCTACGTACCGAACTAACCGACCTTGCTGATTGTACTGGGGTTTGTACATGGGGTAATAATGTGATTGACCCTGTGGTCGTAATTTATTTGGTTGGTGATTCGGCTGAGGCTGGGAATGGACTGGTTTCTGGGGATTGGGGGACTTTTGGGAAAGTTGGTGGTTTGGTTTCTGAAGGTGGGGCCTATACCCTGCAGGGGCTTTATCGGCATATTTTTGGCGATCGCCACGGCGATGACCATGTTCGTGACATTGGGAGCAATAAGAGGGATAA
Source organism: Bathynomus jamesi (assembly GCA_023014485.1). Taxonomy (NCBI): domain Eukaryota; kingdom Metazoa; phylum Arthropoda; class Malacostraca; order Isopoda; family Cirolanidae; genus Bathynomus; species Bathynomus jamesi. The sequence continues at coordinate 261,501 of JAJOZX010002443.1, forward strand.
GTGCACTGACTTATCATGTGCCCAAAGCTATCGCAGTTAAAACACTGTGGAGGAGGGCGTGTTTTCTGGGTTTGGGAAACTTGTTTGGGTGGTGTCCCCTGCATTGGCCTCGATTTATAGGGTTGATGTTGGTGTTGTGTTTGCTGCTGCTGAATGTAATGTACGGGGGTTTCTCTACCCTTTCGGTAGTTCTCGTTTGCTAAATCTGGGTAATGTTCCCGTGTTTTATTTATGGCTACACTTACAGGTTTGTCAACATTTAAAAATTCTTGAAACTTTTTTAGGTGCTCCGGGTAGGTTTTGGTAAATTGTCGTTGCTACTATAAGGTTTCTTTGTTTTGAAATGAAAGTAATGCCACATGCATTTTCTGTGGCTCTATGGGCTTCTCCTACGAGTTTATGTGTTCGTGTAATAAAATTGTTTAAATCTTCGTGTTCCTCTTTCTTCCATTTAGCTTGGAAGACTGCTTCTAACGTGGCTAAGGGTTGTGCAAGTGTTATTTCTTTAAAAAATTCTAATAAGTTTTGTTTAAAATTGTCTTATGTTGCAGCTTCGCTAATTGATGGGACGTAGGTGACTCTGTCATGAGCATTCCCTTCTTTAGGGTCGATAAATCTTTTTGCCTCCCTAATTTTTATATCATCATCGGTGATGTTTTCGCGTAAGAAATGTTGCTCTAAAGACTCAATCCAAGGTCTTACGCGTGGTTCAACAAAGTGATTATTTATGGTTCCCTTAAAAATTAAAACAGTATGGGGAAGGTTTACTAGTCTGCCTAAGTTAATGTACGCTGGGGCGGGGGTTTGAGACTGAGACATATTGGCTTGTTCTGGATCTGAAGTTTGTGTGGTTGGGAGTATGTTTGAAGGGCGCGGGGTAGGTGGAAAAATGGGAGTAGGGAAATTTTCGATGTCAGAAAGCGCACCGTCTGAATCGCTCATATGTGAAGGTACTATTAATGTGTTTTAATTAGGTCTGACTTCACCGATCTTAATTTATGGAATGATCACTTAAGGGGTTTTCCTAACTACCCTATCTAAAAAAATACACATTAAATAAATGCACAATAATTTGCCTAACTCGGGGAGAATTTGAAAAGATTGCAAACAAAATAAAAAAATGTAAACAAGATTTCACTCGAGTGTACGTGAAGGTATGGTAATACTATGTTTGGTTCATTAAATAAAATTATACTATACTAACTATAATAGTGAAAATAACTGAAAATAACTCTCTGAAAATAACTCTGTGGATTTTAACTCTGTGACATTAACTCTGTGACATTTATTTCTGTGACATTTGATTCTCTGACAATAACTCTATGACAATTAACTTCTGTGGCAATTAACTTCTGTGTTAACTTCTGTGACAATTACTGTTTCAATAAAAAAAAATGTATCACTGGTGTCTGAAATGTTCACTGTGTTTTTTGTTAATTCTGGTTCAATACTAAATATTAACTGTTATTAATACTGACTTTTCAAATGTTTAGAGATTATTTAAAAAAGAGTTTTGTACTTAACAAGATTTCTACGGCGAAATCCTTCGAGATGTGTCCTGAAGACAGGTCTTGCTGGTCACTTGTTCTTGGATGAAAACTAGGCGTGGAGAAATTGGAGTCGTGACGCACCGGTTCAATTGTGGATGTGACGAACTAGAAGTCGTGACACGCCGGTCAACTGGGTGTTGGTTCTAGTTCCAGGGTCTGGAAGACTGGAAGAATCCTGGATGCAGAAGTTGTCAGTCGTGAAGATCCTGGTTAAAGGGTCGCCAGTTGTTAACCCCTCCGTCTATGGCCTGGGTTGGTTCGAAGTCGACGGGGGTTCTAGTTAGGTGGCAGCAACGGATGTAATATTCGCAGTAGTTTTCTTTTATATTACTTTCCGAGTTCTTCTATAGTGGCTCGGAGGACTCTGGTAGACTTACTAAAATTCTCTGAAGATTCCAGGATTCTTCTTATAGCGTATCGGGGAATGTGACTGACTAAGTTCCTGAAGCGAACAAGGCTTCGAAGGAGAAGATAAAGACTATTTATTACTGGATTTTACTGCAAAAAGGTACAGGTAGTGCTCAGCCTTTGAATCTATTTCTTAATAACATATGAAAGATTTTATTTGGGTTTATATACCCCAAAACTGCTAACATCATTATTATTAAATGTTGAAAAGGCTGCATTATTTTTCACAATATTTGAAAATAAAGTAAATCTTTTAGCTGTGGTAAGGTTTAAACGAATAAACAAGATATTTGAAGATGAAGCCATATTTTTATCTTAAACCGCGTATTTTCAGATCTGATGCTAACATGATCTGCCAAGTTAACTAAAAGTGGAAACTGAACTATGCATCTTTACACTAAAATATGCATACGAGTAAAAATTAAAGGTTTAAGATTTACAATTAAATGCTTAGGCAAGACGTGACTTCATCTTTTATACGAAGAGAGAATGTATACAAAATATGAACATTGCAAAGCTTAAGCAGGATTCATTATTAAGCGAAATCTAAAAAAAATGATTAAGAGATTTTAAAAAGACAAGTCACCAACTATTTGGCAAAGTAGAAAGCAAATCAAAAATTTTATCCAAACTCGCGTTGGGCGATTTTGGTCCTTATGTAAAACCGAATACACACACACGTAAGGGGTTCCAAAAAACCTTAGCCCCCCATTTGCAGCTTACATGTTTACTTATATCGAAATAGTTTTTCGTGATTATAAAAATATATAAAATTCTTTATTTATTGCAGGTATTAAAATTACTCTAGCTGATAAAGTGATGATATAATGGCTTCTCAATTAATTGGTGATTCGGAGAGGCAACGTTTGATAGATCGCATACGAGCAATAACATTTCGGGAAGCTCGTAATGCTGGAGCCACCTTTATAACACGTTCATGGGTTGCCAAAAAGTTGCGAAGAAGTGAGGACTTCATCAAAAGAAATTGGATTAAAACTTTGGATGAATGTGAAATGGATACAACCAAATCTGGGCGCCCAAATTTGCCACTCTCTCAGGAAACAAAGAACATCATTGAAAGCGGTACGCGTAAGCGGAAAAACAGCTGTGCTAAACTTTCTAGAGAGATCGAAGTGTTGAGAGGAAAGATCGTTGTGGTGAGATCATTCGACTGTGGATGATTTCATGCATTTAGCTGTCTCCGATGAATTTTTTGTTTACGTAACACGTCGGCCTAACTACCAAAATGATCGAGTGTGGGCCACAACACCAGATGAAATCGATGACAATGAACATTATCGCGAATTATTAAAAAGTCCCAGACTGTGTTGGTGTGTTTGTTTTGTTCACTGCAAAGAAACTCATGTGGGTGCTGAAGCCAAATGGTCAGAGTTGGGACGGACAGTATTTTCGTGATATTATTCTATCCCAGCATGTCATTCCTTTTCTAAGAAACCCAAACAATGTTATGGATGTCGATCAGGTCACACTTCTGCACGATAAGGCCCCCTGCTTTAAGCATTAGCCACTCAACAGTTGTTGCGGAACCATGAGATCGATTTCTTTGGAAATGAAGAATGGCCAGGAAATTCTCCTGACCTGAACGTCTGTGAACACATTGGATCAGTTATAAAGGACAAGGTTGAATGGCTCTTGTTTCAAGAACCTGCAGCAAATCGATTTTCGAAGGATACAATGACGCAACACATTGAAACTCTTTTAGCAAATTTGCGTAACGATCAAGATCTACAGTATTCACGTCACTTTTGGCAAGCTACCCAAAGCGAATTCAGGCTGTCTTGGAAGCCAATGGCGGGAACACCAAGTTTTAATTGTCTCTCATTAAATGCAGGATTAAATTCTCTTTTGTAAGGTATGTTTAATTTTACTGTATCTCTAATGGTTTAGGCCAGGGGTGGGGAACCGTTTTTCATTGGAAGGCCGCATTTCATTTAACCAAGACCCTATTAGGCCGCATGCTGAGAATTTAACATATACAGTACAACAAAATGTCATATTTTAGTCTACAATCTACATATTTATTAATTTTAAATCAAACTTGAGGGCTTTTATAATAAATAAAAAATAGGCAGAAGGCCGCAACTAGTACCTCAAAAGGCCGCAGGTTCCCCACCCCTGGTTTAGGCCATGGGCGAGGGAGCTAAGGTTTATTGGAGCCCCGTACATACATTTGATTATAGGCATTATATAAAGTTAAATATATACGAATACACTGGATTATATAAATACATGAACTATATAACACATGAATTTTTTAAATGGATACAAGAATTAGATGAAGAATGAGATAGTATAGGAATATGGGAATTATTTGTTTCATTTTTACACACACACATATATATATATATGATGAATAAACCATTAGACGAAAGCGCTTGAGCACCATTTTGCGTTTCCTTTCCTTCGTGGTTTATTCATCATAAATATTTTTCACGTGTTACTTTCGTGAAATAATTTTCATATATATATATATATATATATATATATATATATATATATATATATATACAGTATGTATATATATATTTATATGTGTGTGTGTGTATTGTTAACGATATATTTATTTATTACATATATTTGTTTCAATTCAGGTTTCATTTTCTCCTTTGTGTGCGTGCATATGTACAATCCTAAGCTCCGCCCAGTGTAAGCTCAATCGAAGGGTCACGTGACTCCTGCTACTACCTGGGCATATCCCTACCCCTGTGTGCTCAGTTGACCTCTGCAAACCCTAGAGCTCAAACGTGTATTTTCTCACGTCGACGAAAAATAGTGATGGCTATTTTCGATATTGCGTGTTCGAAGTTTATGAAGTGGTATTCGGTAAGCGGAAGATGTGGTGAATACTGAAAGACGACCTATCCCCTCCTCCTTTGACACTTTTAAGGCTACATTGAATCGCGCGAAGGAACATGATGTTCAAATACTCTATGGATATTCTGGCGAGAGTATTGCCGGATTTCGCGGCACAAACGATGCAATGGACTACGTTGTAGAGCTGAACTGTATAAAAGCGTACATATACCGTGAGGTGAAAGAAACAACACATGCAGAAGAGAAGCAACGGATATGGATAATGAGTCTTGTTGATGAGTGTTGTAACAACCGGTGTTATGTCATGTTGCATCATACCAAGTACGCGTACCCTGCGGCTGAGAATGTAAACCTTGTCATCATGGACAAGCTAAAATACTTTTACCACTACATTCATATATATCATGACGAGGTTCGCAGTGAGGTTGTGGCTAAAGGCCTGTTTGAGTTTTTAATAGAGTTTAGAGGCGAGTATCGATTGTTAAACAAAAAGGATAAATCCGGTCACATGTTTCTCTCAAATAGTGCACCGGATTGTTAATGTGGGGAGAACGTCTAGTGCGCATCAAACATTAACAGCTGAAGTTACCCAATGTGTCGGAAAATTGCCTGGTATAATGGGAATAAGTACTGGCATGATTCATGCTAGAACAATTCCGTACACGATTCAACAGCTTATGGTGTGACTCGCTCCCCCGTCGAGCGATCCGACCAGCCGTGGCTCATAGTCATCGAGAGCTTGAACCGAATGGACGTGCACTCCTCGAATACGATGGAACTTCTTTTGAGAAACATTCTCAATGCCGCGTGAGATGTGTTCGTGACGAAGTCATTGCGCGTGTTCAGGTGTGAAACAGGTGCCATTAACTATGTACTTGAAACGATTTGTAGACAAGCAAACTCGGGTAAACGTAATGTTATTTATTTAAGTGTTGAGGAGATGAATAGAGTCTTCGTGATAGTTGAGAAGTGGGGTGAGGATCGTTATAAAATACCTGCAGGTGTAGGTACAAGAAGAGAACAGATTAGTGATGCCCCCTCATATGCCGTTGTTTGTACGTTGTGTATAAATATCGATCAGCCATGCATTGATATACGACTGATGTGGAAGAATGCATCTGATAATAACGTTCTTGTCCCTACCCGAAACCGATTCATCTTCTAAAGAATGTTTGAAATCGGCGGATTCTGCAAACTGAAGCCTATATTAGACGCGCGTGTTACGGATATGAGTTATTTTGACACTGTTCTTGAATACACCGCTCTGCTCGACGGGTTTATCGAATGTAGGAATGAACAAGGCGAGAATGGTCTAGAGCTGGATGCTTATTTAAAAGGTTTAGACTCTTCGAAAAATCGTAAACTTTGGTGCAAAGGACTTGAGCGGTACAGGGCAGAGCTCGCCTACACTGTTCACCCTGAAGAATTGTACTTCTATATAATGAGCAGCTGTCGTTACGACTTAGAAGATTATTTCAATTACCGCTATGTGTTGTGAAGAAGAGTTCACAACTGGGTCGGTAAGAAAAAACCCTAGCTCGATTGTAAAGAAGTGTTTATAAACTTGTATTTAATAATAATGTGGTGGCTAACAATGACCTCTTTTTGCGTGCTTTTGAATGTATTCTAGCCGTGTTTAAAGGTAACTTGCCAACCGAATGTAAATTGGGCACAAAAATAGTATTGAACGATATAAAAGCTATTTACATTGAATATAGGTATCCCTATAAATTGAAGGGTGAAATAATGTTAAATCGTGTTTACTGCGTAGTGCAAAGCAATAATGATGAAACTGAAGACTCGATTACGTGCGAGTTTAGTGTTTTAGTTAAGCGAAGTAGAACATAAAGCGAATGTATTTTGATGTATATTTATATCAATATATTTAGTTATTTAATATAATTTTGTGTGTGTATGTGCATATTTCCTGTACTAATATGTTGATGATTATACTCCAACGTTTCTTCTATTATTATATATTTATTTTTTGATTATATATATATATATTCCATGGTTCGTATTTCTTATATTATTAATAATTTTTATTGCATTTATTCCTCGTTTTTATAGGACTGTGTATTTATTTGCTATATATTTCTTGAAATTGAATCTAATAATTCGTCTAAATAAACAGAATGTTGTAATGTGTTTTATTTAATTCCTTTGGTTGTCTATATAAACGATATTATTATTTAATTATATGTATATCAAATGGCTGGTTACGCAATCAAAACTGACTGAAGGATTTCTAAGCCAACTGTCAAGGATATCTGAATAGCGCAATCTGGCAGCTGAAAAGCCAACTGTCAAGAATATATGCTTTAATTAAATAAATAGCGCAATCTGGCAACTCAACCCTAATAATGTACACCCGAACAAGCCATTTACGCCTTCTAAGTCAGTTTAAGCCATCTAAGCCAACTAGCTGATTAGGACCTTATAAGACATCGGCGCTCGGATGAATTCTCAGAATTCTCATTATACGTCTGGCTGGAGCCAAGCGAACACCCCTCTCTCCTTCTTAAGTTAAGGCTTAGGTTAGGTTTCCCTTTGGGGGGTGAGGCCGTCCCAACTTCTCCTCCAAAGACCCTCCTCCTTTCTTTTCCTCTCTTAGGTTAAGTATACCCCTTTGGGGGGTGAGGCCGTCTCACCTTCTCCCCAAAGAGGTTAGGTGGACTCCCCAGCTTGCAGTTTGGGGGATTACCCTTCCCCCCTTTGCAACATTGATCAGCACTTGCAATTGCATTGCACTCGTCCATTTTGCGGTCATACTACTCTAGTGTTATCTTTTATTCAAAAAGGTACCTATGAACTTGTGATTTGGTACAATTTAAAATCACTCATTTCAACGCCTTCGTTTAATTCAGAACTGTACATTCTTGTCTTACGTCCTACTGCTATCCACCGGCATTTCAAAAGGCAATTCCATTGCAGAGTAGTTAATTTTGAATTGGCTCTCAAAATGATTGTTTGTTTCATTCACAACCGTGTATCATATCTGATCTAAAGAAATTATCTGTGGGGTCATTCCATGTCAGTTCAACGGCGAAAAAAACTTGACCATCACCGATTTTTTTGAAAATTGGCAGACTTATAGATCTCGTTCAGAAAAACAGAATGACGCTTGTTTCAACACTCTAGGTCATATGGTTCCGGAGATATGCCATTCGAATTTTGTAAAAAAAAGGTTAATTTCCAAGGTCATACCATATTTCAACATGAAATATCTCGGCTTCTATTGCATTTACAGAGACCATTTAAACACTGTTTTAAAGATTTTAAGCAGATCTACAACGTTCTATTCACATTTTACCTCAGTGGTAAAAAAAAAAGTTGATCTTATTTTTTACCTTAGACCTTGTGTAAGTCATTTGATGTCACAACCGATATTTTTCTCCTTTCAACCAATTTTGGATACACATGTCTACCTTAAATTAAAACAAGACTTTTACTGTTGATTAAGTTAGTATAGACGATACAGCCATTTCAGTGGACCATACCCACCTCCATTTTGACCAAGTACCTTTTTTCACCAAATTTTGGAACATCGTATCTTTGGAACTGTTTGAGCTAGAGTATTGAGAAAAATACCATTAGATTTTTCTTACTGAGATATATGTCTGCTAATTTTCAAAAAAATCGGTAATTATCTAACCTAACCTAACCCAGTTATTTGGTCGAATAAGTATCCGTCCCTATTATAAATTTTTTTTTTTTTTGTATATTTCAGAGAATTATATAACAGGTTTTTTAAAATTATATAATTAATTAATTTATATGGGCATTCAAAAGTTTGAAGAACTTCGAACCTGCTATCCTGTTTAAAGGTAAAGCTATGTACGTATATAAGTACCTTATACTAGGCTATAGGTACTACCCTACAGAATAAGTTCAGTTTTAAGAGTTAGATGAGTTTTAATAGAATTACTTAACTTTGTGTATTTATTCATTGTGTACAACAGTATGTACCCATGTGAAAATAAGCTTATTTAAACCTTGGGGCAAGGATTTTTTTGGCATCTGTATTTATTCCAATCTGTAAATCAAACTACACAGTTTTCTTCTTGTAGACCTCTGAAACAAGATCAGTAGGTCCCAAATTTTATTTGTGCCATCTAAGCAAAAATAGCTTTTAACGGTTGGATACAATGAATAATTATAATTGTATTTTAATTAATTGATCCTAAATTCCATTAATTGTAATTGTAATTGATTCAAAATAAAATAAAAATAAAGGTAATTGTAATTGATTTTTGAGCTATAACTGTCGGTAATTGATCAATTAGTGTTAATTGTTAAAAATTATACCCCTAGATCTGGCAGTCATACATCATCCAATGAAAATAAACCTTTGATAGTTTATTTAGTTATACTTAGATATAGATATATATATATTTATAGATATATATTTATTTTAGATATACTGGGTGATCCAGATAAATGGGACCCATAAAAAAAAGCCAAATATTCTTAATATTTAATTCCTTTCATAAAAACTATATATCATTCGAAAGAGTAGAGTTACAAGTTTATTATGAAATATTTATTTTTTTAAAAATGACTCCTTTCAAATGTGCTCCATTAGTTGCCAAGCATTCAGTGTTCTCGCTTGTAAGTTCTGCATCACTTTTGCAAGAGTGTGCGGTGGTATGGCCTGTATCTCATTTGTGATGGCGGCCTTCAATTCTTGCAAGGTCGTTGGGTTATTTCTGTAGACCCTACTCTTTAAATATCCCCAGAGATAATAATCTAAGGGAGAAAAATCTGGAGACCTTGCGGGCCATTCAACGTCTCCAAATCTAGATTAACTCGCCTGGAAACGTTTGACGCAAAACTGCCATGCAGTTCCTCGTGGTATGGCAGGTAGCTCCGTCTTGTTGGAACCAGTGGTTTTCTAGACAAAGATCTCTTAATTTAGGAATAAGGAAATCGGTCAACATTTTTTCGTAGCGATCACCATTTACAGTGACCGTGTTTCCGGTGGAATCCTCGAAAAAGTACGGCCCTATGATCTGAGATGCAGTAAGACCACACCAAACAGTTACACGCTGACTATGCAACGGGACTTCGGTAATATTCAATGGATTTTCTGTTGCCCAGAAACGACAATTTTGTTTGTTTACAGTTCCATTCAAGTGAAAATGGGCTTCGTCTGACATAATCAAAGTTGCTAGAAAATTGGTGGTGTCATTTACCTTTTGTTGGATCCATTGACAGAATTGTCGTCTTCGTGCGAAATCTCCATCGTTTAGTTGTTGCACTGTTTGAATTTTTATGGAAAGAGCATTAAATTTTGCTTGAATATACGGTGTGTTGTTCCATATCCAACTCCTAACAGCTGAGAAGCACTGATGCTTATGTTAGGATTATCCTGTACAATTTCATGAGTTCTGTTAATGATCTCGTCTATCCTTGCTGTGCGCACTCTTCCAGTTGGTTTTCTTTTTCCAATGCTGCCAGTTAGGGAAAATTTCTGACACACCGACGGATTACTTTCTTAGAAGGTGATTTTGACATCTGAAAATTTGTCTTGAAAGATCTTTGAGCTGAAACTACACTTCTTCCATGCTCATAATATTGCTCAGTTATGAAACGCAGCTGTTCCACAGTCCATGCAGTCATCTTGAAGGGTTAGTTTTAACTAACACTTTTATTTTGTTTTGTATCTTATCTTGTCTTGTATTGTCAAAACCTATACAATCCTGTACAAACTTGTAACTATCCTCTTTCGAATGATGCGTATGATTTTATAAAAGGACTTATACTTTAAGAGTTACAGAGGTTTCTTTTGGGTCCCATTTCTCTGGATCACCCTTTATATTTAGATCTATAGAATAGATAGTTATATTTGTGTAATTGTAATTGTAATTGATTCAGACAAAATTAATTGTAATTGCAATTGATCTTGAAATTGTAAAGTACAATACTAACTGTAATTAATATGAAGGAAAATAAAAAAAATTCTAATTGTTTCCATTTTGTATAATTGAACCCAACCCTGGCTTTTAAACTACATGTTTTTTTTTTCCTTTTAGATAAACATGGATTTCAGCAGTTTGAATATGGGCAGGTTCTGTTGTGACCCATTTAAAAAACACAAAGGAAAAGTGAAAAAAGGCATTCGTGCATTGACTAAAAATTTGATTGATCAAAATCCTGAATTGAAACTAACAAATAATCATAAAGCATGTGCAACCTGTCGAAATGTACTAGCAAATCGTCCATCCCCAATGCCTGAATGTGAACCACTTGAAAAATCACCATCCACCTCATCAAGTGCCCCATCTGAGCTAGAAACCGTTGGAGATGTAGTTGAAATGCAGTATGAGCTCAGTAAATTCAATGCTTCATTGGCTACACTTAATGAGACCCCAATAAAACCATGTAAACTCTCTGACAGCGCTGGTTACACAAAGAGAAAGTTGAGGAAAGTAGTAGTAGTTGTGAAAAGAAAGCTTGAACTTGCAACTAAACAACCAATTTCATGCAGTGACTCAGATGATACAGAACTGGAGATTTTTCAACAACTAAAAGAGAAATTTAATCAACTGACAAGTCGAAGTGAAAAACTGACAATTCTTACTATCCTACCAAAAAGATGGACACAAGTAAATATCAGAGAAGAATTTAAGTGCTCAGATTACATGGCTAGGCAAGCAAAGAGTTTGGTGAAGGAGAAGGGAGTGCTTTCAACTCCTAATCTGCGTTTGGGGAAACGCCTGAATAGTGAAACTGCTGCCAAAGTAATTGACTTCTATCATTCGCCAGATGTGAGTAGACAAATGCCAGGGTTGAAAGACTGTTTCTGTAAAAGGAGCTGATGGTAGGCGGGAAAGAAAACAAAAATCGCAATCTTATGCAACCTAAAAGAAGCATTTGAGCTTTTTAAAACAAACCATCCAACAATTAAATTAGGATTTTCAAAATTTGCAGAGCTTCGGCCTAAAGAATGTGTGTTGCCAGGTGCCAGTGGAACACATTCTGTCTGCATTTGCACTAAGCACCAGAATATCAAACTCATGATGGCAGCAATACCCAGTGTTTTCCAGGTGGAGCAGTACCCTCCCGATAAGCCTAGCTCATCAACATGGGATGATGGGCTGGAGACAAATTATATTTGTCACTACAGGCATTGTTTAGCCCTCCTCCAATGTAATCCACCTCGGGAGATATGCTTCTTTGGGAAATGTGATCAATGCCCAAGAAAAGAGAACTTCTTAACTGCAGCCTTCGACAGAAAAGGGCTTGATGAGATTAAATTCAGGCAATGGATTTCAACGGACAGATCAACCAACGCTGCAAACACAAAAACTTTCTGCAGATGAATTCATCCAAAGTTTTCATGAAAAACTAGAAGCTCTCCTGGAACATGATTTCTTTGCAAGAAGCCAAATTAAATTTTTACAAGAAAAGAAAGAAGAACTCAGCGAAGGTGAATTTCTCGTCATCGGTAACTTTGAGGAGAATTATGCTTTTATAGTTCAAGACGCGGTGCAATCACTCCATTGGAATAACTGCCAAGCTACAATACATCCTTCTGTAGTCTACTACCGACAAGACAATGAACTGATGCATAAAAGTTTTGTTGCAATTTCTGACTGCAACCAGCATGATGTAATATCCGGTCACCTCTTCCAAACCCGTCTCATAAATTTTATTAAAGCATCCCATCAAATTACCAAAATCTTTTACTTCAGTGATGGTTGTGCTGCACAATATAAAAATCGCAAGAACTTTATAAACCTAAGCCATCATGAAGAAGATTTCGGAGTTGAGGCTGAATGGCATTTCTTTACCACGAGTCACGGTAAAGGGCCATGTGATGGTATCAGCGGATCTGTGAAGAGGCTTGCGGCCAGGGCTAGCCTCCAAAGAATAGGAGGTGCCGAACCCATCCTTGATCCATTGGCCCTCTACAACTTTGCAGTCACAGCGCTTCCTTCAATCCCTTTCACCTTCGTGACAACAGAAGAGTATGAATCCCACCAACTGATGTTGGAAAAACGCTTCAAAAATGCAAAAACCATTCCAGGTATGCCTAATTATACAATTAATCCATTCCTCACTCCAGAAATATAATTTTAAGCTTTTTCTTGCGAATTTTTGTCATAGAAATTCGCCTCCAATAATCATGGAATTTCAAGGATATAATTTAGTGGGAACTCTGAATAATGATCGAATGTCAAAATATTCTGAAAATATATCCCATTGCTAAAACCTGTTATTTTCAGGAACCCAGAAGATCCATTGTTTCAAGCTAATCAGCGATGGACTGGTAGAAGTCCGCTCGTATTCTTCCTCGACTATATCCAGATCGGAAAGAGTCACCATTCTTCAGAGAAGCAACATCCCATTGGCATCTATGAAAGGCTATTGCTTAGCAGTCTATGATTCCCACCGGTATCTCGCCTGCATCTTAGATGTCAAGCCAGAGAGCACTGAGGTCAACTTGACCTTCCTTCGCCCCCATGAACCTGCACGCTCATTTGTATATCCTTCCCCACCTGATGAACTTCTAGTTGACGCCAGTGATGTGCTGATAATTGTGAGTCCAGTTACCACAAATGGCAGGACATACACTTTGACCCGGTCAGAAATGAAGAAGGCCACATCTATGCTTGAGCATTTAGTAGTGTAACAGCCAACAGGTAATCTTTTTTGCCTCATCGATGTGATTTTTTTTACCAGCCTGTTTTTTTTTCATTGATAATATTAGGTACACATATTGTAAGTTAGTTCAGTGGTACTTAAATTTTTTATTATCATTGTTTATTAAAATCATGATGTTTATTGTACCATTTATTATCTATTAATTATATTTTGTATTTAGGTTAGTATCTTAGCATTCCTATTTAAATTTGAGTCTTATTAGGCTGGACTAAAGTCTCTTATTTTGGTTTTTCTTTCCTACTGTTTGCTGTTGAATAATGATCTTTTTTTTGTCTAAGATCAAATCTTTGGTAGGATAAATAATTACCTTAAAAGGCGCATACAAATACTTTATTATTATTATGAATGTAACAATAATGACTTCCATAAAATATATTGTAAATACCTAATAACTACTTTTTTTAAATATAAAGTTATGCTGATGCCTCTTTTTTCATGATTTCACCCAGAGAGACAAGAATCGGTTCTTATAACTCAATTGGTAAAAATAAAGGAATAGGTTATTTTAATATACATATTAAAAGGCAAATTGTCTTAAAAATAGAAGATATTATAGATATCAGTGAGACAAATCTAATGGTACTTTCTCAACACTCTAGCTCAAACAGTTCCAAAGAAACGACGCTCCAAAGTTTGGTGGAAAAAGGTAATTGGTCAAAATGGAGGTAGGTATGGTCCACTGAAATGGCTGTAGCGTCTATACTAACTTAATCAACACTAAAAATCTTATTCTAGGTTAAGGTAGACATGTGTACCCAAAATTAGATCAAAGAAGAAAAAATCGATTGTGACATCAAATGACCTACACAAGGTCAAATGTCAAAAATAAGATCAACTTTTTTTTTACTACTAAAGTAAAATATGAATAGAAACAAAGTTGTAGATCTGCTTAAAAGGTTTAAAATAGTGTTTAAATGGTCTCTGTAAGTTCAATAAGAGCTGAGGTATTTCATGTTAAAATATGGTATGACCTTGGAAATTGACCTTTTTTTACAAACTTCGAATGGCCATATGACCGGAGCCATATGACCTATAGTGTTGAAACAAGTGCCATTCTGTTTTACTCATCGAGATCTGTAAGTGTACCAATTTCCAAAAAAATCGGTGATGGTCACGTTTTTTCGACCCAAAATTTCGTTCAACTGACATGGAATGACCCTGTGCGCATAAAATTTCTCCATAAAGTGAAAAAAGAACTGGACGAAGAATGACCGGAAAAATGTATGATCATGTACAAATTTAACTTCAGCCATGATTCCTCGTCACTGCCACTCGCAGGTATGTGTGCGATATTTTGATAAAAAAAAGTTTGAGAGGATAGATTACTTATAGGTGAAGCTAAATCAGTTATACTCTCACATCCACTCTTTGAAGCATGCGCAAATTTCTTCCAGAGAAATTGTTAAAATAGTTCTCTTACTTTGATGAAACTAAGGTACAAGTTTCACTCATTTTAAGGGTTCATAAAGTTGTCATACATTTTGATGGCATTTGGCATTTTTTGAAGAAATCAAATTCATTTCTGTATTTAGAGAGGAAATAACTTTAGTTTTACGAACAATTTAGATTACATATTTTTCTCATCACTTCCAAACCTATGTAGTGAGGCAGATAAGTGAATATATTCAGGGGAGTCTTTGAAATAGTGACACAAGCACCAAATTTGGCATGGATACCCCTCTGGGACTTTTTTAAAAAAAAAGCCTGTTAGCCACCTAAAATTCAAAGTGGCCGCCGTTGAAATACTTATTTCACTACAAAATTTGACAGAGTAGTCCGATTTGAATGATCTTGGCATCAAATCATATGTTTTTGACCATGGAGAAGCTGAATTTACAACCTTAAAACTTCTCAGAAGCTTCTTTCTACTATTTGTAGCACATTGACTGAAAATATATGCAGCTTACTAATAATTAACTTTCTTATTTTTGTTTCAGAAGTCAGCCAGGGCGTGAACCGTTCATCGTCTCACAAGATGGCCAGTTTGGCTGAATTACCATCTAAATTGCAAACTGACTGGAACAAATGTTGTCTCTGTCAAATCGAGAAGAAGGACGAAGATCTCAAATCACCACCAACCCACTATCCATGTAGTACTGAACATGATGGCTACTCTATGATTGCGTCAAATGTTCTACTCTTTCAAGCCATCAATGCAATGATCTCCCAATCGTTTTGGATCCAGCAAGATTAGAGGAAGGTGGCGGCATAGAAGAAACGCTGAGAAAGAACAATACAAAATATCATCAGAGCTGTCGACTGATGTTCAACAACACCAAACTGCAACGGCAAGAAAAAGAGTAACTAGTGCTAGTAGTATAGATGAAGGACGCAGCAAGATGCGAAGAACCTGCCATAAAGGTCTACAGTCTGAATGTTTCTTATGCGAGAAGGAAACTCCAGCATCAGAACTGAGACAAGCCATGACCATGCAGCTTAATAAAAGACTGAATAAATGTGCCAGAAACCTAAACGATGGACGGCTTTAGGCCAAACTGAGTGGTGGAGATGTTGTAGCACAAGAGATGAAGTACCATTCTTCTGGCATGGTAGGCCTGTACAACAAGGAGAGGGCCTGCCTGAACAAGAAGTGCCAAGGGTCGCTAGAGAAGGAAGTCAACCAACTACCCACTACTGCACTGGTATTTTCTGAGCTACTCGCCTACATATTGCTTGAGACCAAAACAAAACCAGCAGTGAAGGTCCTGATATATTCCGGCTTGTAGATATGGTCAGCCTGTACAAGCAGCGGCTTGAACAATTGGGGGTAGAAACACCTGAGGTCAACTCAGACTAAAGGACAAGCTGTTGGCAGAAATGCCTGAGCTAGAAGCTCACAAGAAGGGAAGGGATATCTCCTGGCTTTCCACAAAGATGTAGGCTCAGTCCTATCACAAGCTTCCGACTACTCCGAAGCCATTATCCTTGCCAAAGCAGCCAAGATCTTGCGAAGACACATGGTTGCCCACAAGTCCACATTTGATGGAACCTTTCATGGAGGATGTGTTGAAGAAGCCATTGATGATTCCATCGACTTCTGGTAGAAATGCTTCATGAGCACGGCATCAGCATTTCATATGACAGAGTGCTCGAAGTCTCCGCACAGCTCGGAGAAGCAGCTGTCAACAAGTACGTGGAGGATGGGATGGTATGTCCACTAGTTCTGCGAAGAGTGTTGTCCACCACATCTGCCATGGACAATATAGATCACAACCCAACTGCAACGACAGCAACCACCTCTTTCCATGGAACCAGCATTTCAGTCTTCCAGCACCCAACCTCGGACAATAAAGGTGAAAAGCGTGAACCGCTCCAACTTGGAAAGAGCAAGGTGAAGACAGTCCCAGAACTTCCTGACTCCTTCACCAACATCCTCCCTGCGTACTTCACAAAGAAGAATCCTTCTCCTCCCAAAGTCCAAGGTCTGACTGTCCCAGTCGCTGCCTTGCCGAGACCGCAACTGGCTCTTGAGTACGAATGGCTGGAGAAGGTCAGCGTCACCGAAGAAGTAGATGGTGCAGTGAATGTCACTTGTTCAGCCCACCATGCATCCAAGAAGAGAAGTCCAGCATTTGAAGTCAGCATTGCATCGTTGTTACCTCTTCTTCGAGATGAAGCACACTCGATTGCCACAATACGACATATGATGGACAAGATCAAGGACACAGTTGCACTCCTCACCCCAGGTCAAGTTCCTGTCATCGCCGCTGACCAGCCAATCTATGCAGTAGCGAAGCAGATCCAGTGGCATTGGCCCGAGCGTTATGGTGAAGACAATTTTGTCATCATGTTTGGAGGCCTTCATATTGAGATGGCTGCACTGAGGTCTGCTGGAACTCTACTCAAGAATAGCGGATGGACAGGATCCCTCGTTCAGGCAGAGGTGGCCTCTTCTGGAACGGCAGAATCATTTCTGTCAACTTCAAGTGTCACCAGAACACGTTAAATGCACCAGATTACAGCATGCAGTCTCTACAACCTCTAAATTCTCTACTAAGTCTCTAAATTCGCGTTCTCGATGTCAAAAACATATAATTCGTTACCAAAATCATTCAAATCGGCCCACTGTATCAAATTGTGTGGTAAACATAGTATTTCTATACGGCACATAGCGGCCATCTTTAAAAAATGGTGGCCATTTTTAATTTTTAGGTGGCTAACGGGCTTTTTAAAAACAGTAGTCCCAGAGGAGTATTCATGCAAATTTTGGTCCTTGTATCACCATTTGGAAGAGTGTTTCACTTATCTGCCCCACTAACGAGGTTGTCTCGTCCAACGGGATTTTAACGTTTGAACTGGAAGATTGACTGCATGTAGTGAATTCATACTTTTGTAATGAAATTGTATAGTACATTGTTTATGAATGAATGGGCTTCATTAATAAAATACAACATATATTATTGAGTATTTTTATCCAGTACAGTTGGTATACATTTAAATACTCTAAAAGTAAACGGAAAAAGTTAGTTTTACAGGAAGCAACAAACACTAATTAATTAGTTATAAACTACTGTAGTAAAATTGGTATCAAACAATAAAGAGATACACTTAATCCAAACAAAAAAATGCTAAACTAAATTTACTACATTATGTAACAGAAACAAGATTAGCTGTATTTTAAGTGCCGTTTCAGTTAAAAAAAGTTTAAAACCTGTTGCTATTCAAATAATTTCCTTCAATAGTTTTGCCCTAAAGTAATTCATGTATAACCAGTCAACCTGGTAAATTTTAATTTTATAATGTTTAACACTTTCACTGCCATGTTATGGATAAGTGACTGACTTCGCCTCAGAGATTTATAGACCAAGAGGAAACGACAGTCCCTTGTCGTACAACTCCCATCCAAAGATGTAGGCCTATACATTTTACAATTCACCAATGTTTACTGGTTTCCAATCATGAAGACGCACGAACTGTCACATACTACTGTATACCACCTGCCAGTGAAAGTGTTAAGAATGTCAGTAACAAAAGTTTAAAGTTAGCAAGAAAATATATTTACTTTGAAGATGAAAAATGGTTAGTTTTTCTAAACCAAGAAACTTCTTTAACTCTACAAGTTAGATTAAACGAGAATTCTTGTTAAGAACATGTGAAAATAGTTCAACTTCACCAAGTATTTTTTTCGGTGTAGAATTCACATTCATAGAGCAACCCGTGGCTAGGTTTGTTAGGGCACAGCTCGGCAACGCTGAAACTCCTCTGAGTCGTGGATTCAAGCCCCAGAGTTACGCGGTCGTATTTTCTATATCTTATTCCGCGAGGCGACGGGCTGGCCACCCCCTTAACCCTTCCTAGACGGCTATACTTGTTAAAAACAACTTTCGCAGACGGCTATATCATATCCTCGCAAATGTTAAAATAAATGTAAAATTTCAATAATATATGTAGACAGATCCCATTTGGTAACTCCAGGCGGGAAAGGGTTAATTGACTCTAGCTAAGGTAATCATGGTTCGGGCCCCTAATCCTAGGGATATGGGACATTTGGATGTTACCTTCCTTAGAATTCCTATTCATCAACGTAATTCTATTATTATATTGATAACGAATTGGTGTTCGTCCATTCACGAAGTTAGAGCTCAAAGTTACTGTACATGCTAACAAAGAGCCGAAGATACACTCTAGCCTATATACTTATTAATCATCATTTGTTTCAAATCGGTAAAACATATAAGCTGTGTATTGATAAATGAGAGTACTATTTTCAAGACATAACGTAACACCATTTCCCTTAACCATTTTCTGCAGTTAACGTAAAAATACTTTCATCCAATGTAAATAAATGACAGCAGTGAAAGAGGTTGAGCGAAATGAAGAAACTGAGATCGAAGGTTCGACTTCCGATGTTACTGGCTAAGGGCCAAGGGCGAATGCCTGCAAAACCTTCACGGCTCCATAGTAGAAGAAGAGAACCAAAATCAAGGTTCACGGTTTAGGAAACGCCTATACACTCTGCGTTTGAAAGATTGAAGGTCATAGACAGAGGGAGAGATGGATTGAGGAAGATTGTTCCAGAATTGACAGGTTGAGTAGATGAAAGATTGAAAATAACGATTCACCTTTGCGTTAGAGAGTTGGACAGAAAAGGAATGAGAAAGTGTCAGAAGTCTAGTGCTGCCTGCTCTCCTTAAAGGGAGAGGCATGAAGTGAGAGAGTTCAGAACAGCAGTGTCCGTTATAATAGAGATAGTACAGAGAGAGTGAGGCAACATTGCGGCGAAGAGAGAGGGACTGAAAACAGTGAGTGATATGCGGGGAACTGATGAGACGAAAAACCTTTGATTCCACCCAGTCAAGTACGGCTGTGTGGGTAGCCCTGTTCAAAAATCAACTTTTTCTTATTTTCATAGGTTTCTGTACTTTTTCCCATGCTTTTTGACCTGAAAAGGCCGAAAATCACAACCATTTTGACCTAGGTTGTTGGGAAGCATTGCCGCATGGAGCTTTAAGTTTTCTGCCTTGAAATCGGCCAAAAGCACCAGTTCCGGGGTCCCTTGAATCATGTTTTGCACTATAACTTTTTATCTAAACAAGATAGAGCAACAAAATAGGCACCAAATTAGAGTGTTTTTAATCCTCTTTCTAACTTATACAATTATGATAGTCTTGGAACAAGAAATGGCACATTGGTACATACAAAGATTTCAGAAATATCACAAAATTCGTTTTCTCACACTCAAGGCAGACAAGGCGCCTTATTCATGACACAAATTTGAGATTAACATTTTGTCACAAGTCTAATCGATCAAGAAGTGAAAGCATTACATGATGATTAATTTCATAATGACATTTACACAGTCAGTTGTTGAGAGTTTGTTTCTTGAAGCTGTCAAAGCGGCGTCTGTTGAACTCCACAGCTTGAAGGAGATAGTCCCTTTGCTTAGCATCTGTTGTTATGACATTTGCAAAGTCGCTCATCATCTTGACACCACGTTCAGCAATGTTATTCACCGCTTTCAGATTCTTAACATAGTCCAACGCTTTTCTGTAGTCCTCATTCTGTGGCCAAGACGTGACAGGTTCCAGAAGCCACTCGGATCCAATGTTCAGTGTGTCCAGCAGGAAATGTGATTCTGGGCCAATGAGATCAACCAGGGTGGTCTTAGCTGTGACTCTCTGGAATAGAGGCTTTCCTGTTCTGAAGCTGTCTGGCTTCTCAGTGGCATGTAACTGGGCAGCAATGTCGTGCTTCAACGTGTCACTCAATCTACTGCTGAACAGGGCAAATGGCACGACTTCCTGCGTCAGGTACCATTTGTGGTTTTCCATCTTATTAAGTACTGCATCAGCAAGCTCTGGGTCAGTTTTCTTGTACTTCAACATGTCCTGGATTAGACTTAGATCATTCACGGGAGCATCTGCAGCAGACATTGACATCATCCATACAGGAGTGTAGAACAGCGCAAGGAAGGTGTTGAGTCTTTCCAGCTTTGATACAGTGTCTTCGTCGTACTCAAGTTGATCTGCAAACATCAGCATTTTCATGGAGTACAGGTTTCTGGCCATCCATCTGGCCTGATGAATGGCGCCTGGTCGACTCCAGTGAATACTCGAGGAGGCGTTCCTCCAAGAACAATGACTGTCAGTTCAGCCATTTCCCTGTAGTCGGCTCTTGGAAGCCTTTCTGCTGTTAGAATGTCTTGGAGTATTTCTTCACTGTTCTTCTTCTTTTCCTTCAGCCATTTGCTGTTGATAGCCAGCATCTTTGGGTTTTCCTTGGACAAGTCCGTCCAAACAACCTTCAGATGCTCAAACCAGGGATTATCTGGCCCCTTCACCTTCCCAAACAGCTTCTCCCAAACTGCTCCTACTAGGATTTCCAGGATGTGATGTCGACAGGCCAGATAAAACACCTTTTTGTTCAGCATTTTCTCTAGCAGTTTGGCAGCTCCTCTGTGAACTCCACTGTTACTGGATGTAGTGTCAAAAACAAGGGCAGTAACATTATCCGTAAGTTCCCATGTCTCCAGTAAATCCATTGAAGCCTCAGCCTGAGCTGTGCCAGAAGAATTGTCGATGACAGGTACTCCCAATAACTTTCCTTCAGTGTATGAAGGTGGACCAGACACTAGCACAGCTAAAGTCTCTGAGGTACTTCCAGGTTCACTGCCCAAGACATCTTTGAGCAACTTTCCATCCCAGTGTAAGGCAGCGTACTGTGGGGGGTTTTCACAAAATTTGGACATGTGACTCTGGCTGATATTATACCTGGACAGCATTCTGTTGCGACGTGTTGTTGAGGTTGAGATGACGAAGTTATCCAGATCAGCCCATCCAGCTTTCAAGGTGGCAGAAACCATGGCAGTAACTTGATTGTCTGATAAACCAAGACGATCAGCTGTATTGCAGATGACATCACATTCCATGACCTTCCTTGGAAACGTCAAAGTCACACTAGTCACAGTGTCTTGATGGTGAGAACATCCAGGACGAGGCTGATGGTAATCCATGTCCTCTGTGTTAGCGTCGTTGTCAGTTGAGTCACCCCAGGTAATGTCATCCACATGAACAACTGCCTCTTGTTCTGCTGCAGCTGTAAAATAGTACAACATGTTAAGACAGTAATTGTTAAGTACATGCTAAATATCGCAATGGAGTAAAACTTAAAACTTTTTGTAACGTTCAAAGTAATTAGTTTTACCTGTTCTTGTCTATGCTGCAGTCTTTCATTCCTCGCTGCTTGCTGCAGGGATCTTGTCTCAAAAATCTTGTCATGACCAGACATATGACCTTTCCTCTCAGTCTTTTGGTCTTCGTAGAACCTGATATCCTCATCTTTCTTCTCTCTGGATAACAGTCTGTTGTTCTGTATTTCCTGGATTGCATCTGGAGCTCCTATATCGAACAGGCTGTCTAATTCCAGCACAAATGCTCCTCTTTTTCCTCCAGGGTTACTTGCTCTTCCTTTGCTTTTCACCAGAGCACGATGTTTCTCATGTAGTTTCATGAAGAGCTTCATTGCGTTGTACTTGGTCATTGTCTTGATCCTAGCCATCTGCCAGAATGGGATGATAGATTCAACTGTTTCATATGCAAGGTCTTGAACCATGGGCCTCCCTGCATTTTCCGGTAAATTCTGAAGATTAAGGAAATACTGGAACGCCTGTCTGGGGGAAGCTGGGAACCACTGATAAAAGCTGAAGGGTATCCAACCAGGAAAGTTCCAGTGAGAGATCTGGTAGATGGCCCAGTTGACACCTGCCTGTGGACAGTACGTGGAGGTTCTGAGATATCAACTGTGCGCCCACGGAGCTCCCTCAGCTCCTTGCTTAATGCCATTGTGAAGTTGTAACTTGTAGATGGTTTTCTAGATTCTGATTGAGTTTCTGTTGTTTCCTGAAAAATGATAGGTAATTATTATTATTATTATTATTATTATTATTATTAATTATTATTTATTTATTATTATTATTATTATTATTATTATTATTATTATTATTATTTATTAATTTTATGCTCTTTCATTTGATACCTAATTTGTTGCTCTATCTTGTTTAGATCAAAAGTTAAAGTGCAAAACATAATTCAAGGGACCCCGGAATTGGCGCTTTGGCCGATTTCAAGGCAGAAAATTTAAAGCTCCATGCGGCAATGCTTCCCAACATCCTAGGTCAAACTAGTTGTGATTTTCGGCTTTTTCAGGTCAAAAAGCATGGGAAAATGTACA
This sequence comes from Bathynomus jamesi, assembly GCA_023014485.1. Taxonomy (NCBI): domain Eukaryota; kingdom Metazoa; phylum Arthropoda; class Malacostraca; order Isopoda; family Cirolanidae; genus Bathynomus; species Bathynomus jamesi. The sequence goes on from JAJOZX010002443.1 coordinate 284,633, forward strand.
GAAATCTATGAAAATAAGAAAAAGTTGATTTTTGAACAGGCCTACTGTGTGGGTTAAGCCACCCCATACATGAGAAGCATACTACATACAGGGGCAGACAAGACCCCTGTACAGAGAGAGCAACTGAGCTAGAGTGAAGAAACTGCGAAGGCGGTACAGCACACCTAACCTCTTGAAAGCTGGTTTGGAAACAGAGTATATGTGTTCTTTCCAGGAAAGATTACGAGAAAAGAAAACGCCAAGAATGTTAAGAGAAGATGAATAATTGAGTTGTGTATTGTTGAAGGTAAGGGGATAGTCGTTTGGAAGATTGTGACGAGTAAACAGATAAAAGAACTGAGTTTTTGAGGCATTGAGGAGGAGATGTAGGAACAGCACCAGAGTCGTCCAGTGTTGAGTTGGAGGCGAAAGTTTGAACGAAGAGATCAGCTTTGTCAGGAGAAGAGACGGCAACTTAACCGCCGGAATGGGAAAAAGGAGGGAAAGAAGAGGAAACAAAATTGTTGAAGAGGTTCTTATCTAGATGCCAGAAAGAGCGAGAAGAACTAGAATTGGATAGGTTTTCACATTTTTGTCGGATGTAAGAATTTTTGGAGAGTCGAAGAACATATGTTGCACGATTCCGTGCAGAAATATAAGCTGAGTGGAAGTCAGCAAAAAGTTGGCGACGGTACCTTCTGAAAGCTTCGTCTTTCTTGCTGATAGCATTAGAACAAGTAAAGTTAAACCAAGGATTTTTTGTATTTGTAGTTGGGATAGAATATGGAATGTAGCCTCCATGTCCAGAGAATCACTTCCGTGATGCGCTCAGCACACTCGGAAGGGCCCCTGCCACGGAAGCAGTAATCATACCATGGGAAATAACAGAAGTATTGCCTAAAGGTTTCCCAATAAGCGGCGCCAAAATGCAAAGGGCGTCTCCTCTTGGGAGGATCCAAAGGTCGAATTGGAGTGACAGAACAAGAAACAGATATAAGATGGTAGTCGGAGGAGCCCAACGAAGAAAAAGTTTGACAGAGTAAGAAGAAAGATGAGAGGTAAAAAATAAATCCAGAATGGTGGGCCTATCTTCAATGCGATCGGGGATACGAGTAGGGTGCTGTACAATCCGCTCTAGTTCATTGAGGATAGAAAAGTTGTAAGCTAGTTCACCAGTGATGTTAGTGAAAAGGGAGGAAAGCCAAAGGTGTTAGTGAACATTGAAATCTAAAATGAAAATTTCGTCAAAGAGAGAGCGGGATAGAATGTATTACAATTTGGAAGTGAGGTAGTCAAAGAATTTTGGATAGTCAGTAGAATTAGGAGAAAGCTAAACAGCGCAGACGCATTTAGTTTGAGATTGGCATTTAAGCCGTAACCAGAGGATATAAATTTTAGAGGATTCGAGTTCGGGAATAGGAGAGCATTTACGTCATTGCTCACATATACGCAACATTCACCTTTGGAGTGAAACTGAGTATAGAGAAAGTAAGATGGTACAGAGAAGTGGTTACTGTCAGTCATCCCAGACAGCTGAGTTTTTGTGAGGAAAAGATGAGGTTTAGAGGAGGATAGGTGGTGTTCAACAGATTGAAAAGTTGAGAAAAGGTCACGAATATTGCTGAAATTTATGAAAAGTTAATGAGGCAGTAATGTAATTACAGCTCCGTAATTTTGTCAATTAACTTTCTCGTAACAAACATTTACTTGAAAACAAGCATTACTTTCAAATGAAAACCGAAAAGCGCAGACGCAGTAAATAAAATGTTTAATAATTCACAGGCCTGCGATGGTTTTGTTGTCCGAAATATTTTCCATCACGTACAGATTTTTCACAAAATGTCATTTCATATTACATATGTAGGTAATTTTCATTAAATTTTGATTAAAAACTACTGCCTATAAATGCTTATAAATGCTTGGTTTCACCAAGACATCAGGAAGTGGAGAAGAGATATCACAAGAAAACTCAGGACAAATAAAGATGAATATGTAATTGACGTTAGTAGAATGGGCGCAAAATGGGAGAGTGTAATTGCAATGTTGCAAATGTTGATCAATGTTGCAAAGGGGAGAGGGATGTTGCACGGATGGTATGCACCAAAGGGGTAGGGGGTTGTTGAAAAGGGGAAAAGGGATGTTGAAAAGGGGGGAAGGGGATGTTGACAAGGGGTCGGGGGTTATGCAACAAGGGGGGGTATCCTCCAAGCTGCAATGAAGGGGGGAGCTTTGGGGGAAGAAGGGAAGATGACCTCTCCCCAAAGGGTTAACCTTTACCTAAGAGATTGAGAAAAAGGAGGAGGAGGGTCTTTGGGGGAGAAGGTGTGATGTCCTTATACCCTAAAAGGGAAACCCTAACCTAAGCCTTAACCTAAGCAGGAGAGAGATGTTCGCCTGGCCCCAGCCAGACGCATAATGAGAGTTCATCCGAGCGCCCGCTGTCTTATAAGGTGTAAATCAGCCAGGTGGCTGAAGCAGCCAGTCGGCTTAGAAGGCTTAATCTTGCTTAGAAGGCGTAAATGGCTTGTTCAGGTGTACATTATTAGGGTTGATTTGCCAGATTGCGCCACTGATTTAATTGGAGCATATATTCTTAACAGTTGGCTTAGAAATTCGCCAGTCGGTTTAAAAGGCGTAACCAGCCATTCGGTGTACATATAATTAAATACTATCGTTTATGTATATCAACCAAAAGAATTAAATAAAACACCATTACATCATTCTGTTCATTTAGACAAATTATTGGAATTAATTTCATGAAATATATAGAAAATAAATACACAATCCTATACAAACGATAAAATATATATGATAAAAAAATAAAATAAAAAATAATAATATAAGAATACACATTTTTAAACATTGGAATATATATATATAAATATATAATAAAAATAATAATAATATAAGACATACACAGTTTTAAACGATCGAATATATATATATATATATATATATATATATATATATATATATATATTATATATATATATATATATGATAAAAAATAATAATAATAATATAAGAAATATAAAACGATGGAGTATAACCATCAATATAATAGTACAGGAGAAATACACACACACACACACAAATATATTAAACAATTAAATATATTGAAAATAAATATACATCAAAATACATACACTTTATGTTCTACTGCGATTAACTAAAACACTAAACTCGCACGTAATCGAGTCTACAGTCATATCATTATTGCTTTGTACTACGCAGTAAATATGATTTAACATTATTTCACCGCTCAATTTATTGGGATACCTCTACTCGATGTAAATAGCCTTTATATCGTTCAATACTATTTTTGTACCCACTTTACATTCGGATGGCAAGTTATCTTTAAACACGGCTAGAATACATTCAAAAGCACGCAAAAGAGGTCATCTTTAGCCAAATCATTATTGAATACAAGTTTATAAACACTCCTTTCCAATCGATGGTTTATTCTTACCGATTCGAGGTTTTCAATCGTGGACTCTTCACAATGCATAACGGCAGTTCAAGTAATCTAAGTCGTAACGACAACTGCTCATTATATAAAGACATAGTTCTTCAGGGTGAACGGTGTAGGTGAGCTCAGCCCTGTACCGCTCAAGTTCTTTGTACCAAAGCTCATGATATTTCAAAGCGTCTAAACGTTTTAAATAAGCATCTAACTCTAGACTATTCTCGCCTTGTTCAGTCCTATACTCGGTAAACCTCGTCGAGCAAAGCGGTTTATGCGTATTCAAGAACCGTGTCAAACTAAATCATATCCGTAACACGCGCGTCTAATATAGGCTTTAGCTTGCGGAAAAGAACGATTTCAAACATTGTGTTGAGGATGAATCGGTTTCGCGTAGGGACAAGAACGTTATTATCAGAAGCATTCTTCCACATCAGTCGTATATCAATGCATGGCTGATCGTTATTTATACACAACGTACAAGCAATGGCATATGAGTGGGTATCACTAATCTGCACTCTTCTTGTACCTACACCTGCAGGAATTTTATAATGATCCTCACTCCACTTTTCAACTACCACGAAGACTCTATTCATCTCCTCAACACTTACATAAACAACATTCCGTTTACCAGAGCTTGTTTGTCTACAAGTCGTTTCCAGTACATAGTTAATGGCTCCAGTTTTACGCCTGAACAAGCAATGACTTCGTCAAGGACACATCGTACACGGCATTGAGAATGCTGTTCAAAGAAGTTCCATCGTATTCGAGGATTGCATGTCCAGTCGGTTCAAGCTCTGAGATGACTATAAGTCACAGGCGGGCGGATCGGCTCAACCGGAGGTGTGAGCCACACCATAAGCTGATTAATCGTGTACGGCGTTGTTCTAACGTGAATACTTGTATCCCATTATACTGGGTAATTGTTTTGAGATATTTTCCGATACATGAAGCAATACCGTTTTTAATGTTTTAACACTCACACTCCCCAGAATGCGCACCAGACGTTTTCTTTCATTTTCACGAACTTAACACATTTTATTCACACTCCGGCGCACTATTTGAGAAAAACATATGCCCATATTTTTCCTTTTTGCTTAGCAGACGATACTCATCTCTAAATTCTGTTAAATACTCACGCAGACCTTTAGCCACAACCTCACTACAAACCTCGTCATGATATATATTAATGTAGTGGAAAAAACACTTCAGATTCTCCATAACCGTTGCTTCTCTTCTGCACGTGTTGTTTCCTCCACTTCACGGTATATGTAACCTTTTATAAAGTTTAGTCCTACAACATACTTCAATACATCGCTTGTACCACGAAATCGGGCAATGCTCTCGCCAGAATACCCGAAGCGTTCCTTCGCACGGTTTAATGTAGCCTTAAAAGTATCAAAGGAGGGTGGAATAGGGAGCCATTCAGTATCAACCATATCTTCATACCTTGCCGAATACCAATTCATAAACGTCATAAACGTTGAACACGCACTTTTAAAAGTAGCCATCACTATATTTTGTCTCTGTGGGAAAATACTGTACATGTCTGATACCCAGGGCTTGCAGCGGTCAACTGAGCACGCAGGGAAGAGATATGCCCAGGTAGTAGCAGGAGTCACGTGGCCGATCATACAGGGGGCGAAGCTTAGAACTTACTCCTGTACATACGGACACACACACAAAGGAAAATCAACAATTATTTAATAAACGAATTATTCAAGGTGTATATATTTACTTATACGTGTAGTAAATAAACATATCGTTAACAGTAGACATATATAACAGTTAAAGATTATGGCGTCCAAATGGTATGGTATCATAGGTACCAGGCACCTGGTAACTTTTCCTATAGGTGTTACGGCACACCTAGGTACCCGTAAGTTCTTTCACGCCCCCTAATTTCTGCGCCCGAAAATTGTGGGTACCTACAGTTAGTTGGAGTGGCTGGACGCCCTCATCTTCCAAGCACACTAGATCCTTCAACGAATCAAAGTTAACGACACGCCGATTCGCCTGGTTGAGCGTGATACCCTTAGCCTTCACGCTATATTTCTTATCCTACCTCACCCTCACCCGTATCCCATAAATTTTTGGCCCTGTTGAGACAAAGAGTCGGCGTATGCGATGTCTCCATACTCATCCTTGATCTCATTACTTAACTCTCCAAGGAATTCACCAATAGGAGGCATATATTCACCCTCCCTCGCTGTGAATATCACACTATCTGTATTGGCGTACAAAACCCTCCGACCAAGAGAATGCAATAGACCCCAAAGTTTGATGCGTGCGTAGCTAGTTGTGAAACTGGCTACAGGTATGTTTGTAACCCGTGAGGTGTCTGTGGCCAATTCGGTAATGTTGTACTTTATTGTGTAAGTATTACCCACATTCACGATTCCATGACCTCTTTATCGGGAGCGTTGGCATAATCCTAGACTTCACTATAACTTTGAGCCAAATGTACTTTCCCCTTGCTAGTATTCTGTGCAAATTTTCCCCAAAGACTGTTTAGACACAACTTTGCACTAAAGCGCTTGCCTGGGTTCTTTACAATTTGTGAACGGTCAATCTGTATTCCTTCACTGTCACGGTAACGCTGAATATAAGCCGATTTTTCATCTTCGGTATCAACCCCTCGCGGATACTCTGATGCCTCTACCTTATCCTTCAAAAAAGTGTTATATTTGGCGTGAAAAGGTTGGGTAGCTTCTGAAACCTCCACACTTCATATATATTCAATATTATGTAGCCATGGCGAACGGCTAGGGACAGCTCAGGGCTTGTATATACACCTCTGATCTTAAGCTGATTGGTTGTGTAATTACATTCCCCATTGTTCTCCTCTGCGCACTTCACGCATAGGGGAAACATGAGCTTGTGATCTATAACGACGGGTAAAATCGGCATCCATAAATCGCGATGGGGTAGCACATCTACGAAAGAAAGGCCGAAACAGTACCCGTCAAATTTGTTGGGAACACCTCGTTTGTCCGTTTACCACATCTGTGACACTCATCACACACGATCTCTATGAACTCATCACAGATAGCCTGGCTTACAAGTAGATGTTGGATAACAGCTTTGGTTTCAGCATTCGTATATGTTTCTATATCGTAGTACACAGTTGTACAAGGTCTATTTTTAGGCTTAGCGTCTTTCATATAACATGCATGTTTTACTCCAACCGCCTTATATTTCTCATGGCATGTAGAACAGTGAATTTCATCACATTTATGCTTGAAATTCCCCCAATTATCCATCAAATGAAACATACCACATTCACAGATTCGCATTGTCCTGCACGTGCCAATTAACTTGTGGAGCTCAAAAGAGTTATTATTGAAAAATGTGCGTCTGCATACGTCGCCGTCCCTCTTCTCAGCTTCAACTACACGGCTTTCACTTTTGGAGCCTTCACACTGCGCACATACCATGTGGCAATCCTTACAATGTTTCTCTATATCATCCGCAAACTCGAGACACCCCTAACTCAAATTATGAAGCCGTCCATATTTTCGACTTTTATCATAACTCGCGTAAAGGTCCCTTATGTTACGGATGGGGAGATACGTTGTCCCTGACAGCTCTAAAGTAAGTAGGGGGTCTTGTACGTTCGCTTACACAGCTTTTAAAAACATACACAGTCCAACGACTTTCATCCATTCCAAATACAACTATACTAGCATTCATTTCCTGTTCTGCTCTTCTCTTCAGGACCCATATTACACTCAAACTCAAGCTTGCAATCTGAAGCTAGTTTACGTGCACGCTGCACAACCGTAGGCAACCAAATTTTTTGCTTCCGTGTATTTAACAGTGGTGGGCACCGTTAACCAAAAGGTTAACTTCGTTAACCGCTAATCCGTTAACCAAAAAGTTAACTTCGTTAACCGTTAATCCGTTAATTCGTTAAACATGTAACGGAAGTTACCGATAAACCGTTAACGTTAACTTTTATTATAAAAAAAATGAAAAACACAATATATATATAATTTAATTTTCCCTCTTCTTCTCGTTCTCCATTTTGTCCATGAGATGCATGTTGCCCTTCATGAAAATTAGCATATCAAAGTTTTCATCAGACAGGAATGATCTCTTGGCCCTCAGGATGTCCTTGCCCATAGAGAACAAACGCTCCATTGCAGCACTGGAGGGGATGGCTGTGTTGAACTTGATGAACAAGTCTACCAACACTTGCTCACCCAAGAAGGTAGCATCTGTCAGCAAGTCCTTGGAGTTGGTCTCCAGCCAGGTCTTGACCAAGTTCTGGGCCTTGCCCTTGAGTGACCTGTGGCTTCTGCTGCTCTCTTTTGTCTGGATGACAGCACTGAAGAAGTCATCCTCCTCCTCCTCCTCCTCGTTGTTGCTGCCTCCACTGTTGCTGCCCACTTCGTTGGACTGCTGCTTCATGGCCTCCTCGACTGTACCCTCCATGCTTTTCCTCACCCTGGCGACCTTGGTGTTGTCATACTTGTCCAACCAGATGAGGTGAAAACGCTCCCATTGTAAGACATCAATTGACTTAATTTATGTCATCAAAGTGACATGAGAATTGAAATCTTACCTGATCAGTTTTATGGTTCTTGAAATGTATCAAGGAGACTACTAATAAGGTACTCACAGACATATTATAAATATACATGACTTACTTGACATCGATTATTTTTAAATATTCACTAGCACAAACATGTTGCGCAAGAGACAGACTGCAAATGAAACGAATGTAGTTATTTGTTGTAATTGTTACATATATATTATTGAAAGTGCCTTAAAATGCTCGTGATATTTCTTGAAAGAAGTTGAAACATTCAACTCAAATGGCAAATCTTTCCGCCTGATTTTACAGTCGACCATGTTTTGCTCAAACCAATGCCATAAATAACTACCATATTTAGTAAGACACAAATTGTGGCGACGGAAACAAATATATCGCCTGATTTTGCACTGCGGAAATGGAAATTCGTTCATCACTATTAACAGTGGCGGATTAATTGCGCACCTGCTCAGCACTGAAAATAATAGAAACTTTTAAACGTTTATTTATGAATTTTTTGGGTTAACGGACTTGAGTTAACGGAAGTTAAATGTAACGGAAGTTAATTAGTCCGATAATGATTTTCAAAGTTAACTTAAAAGTTAAACCGTTAACGAAAAAGTTAACTTCGTTAATTAACGATTAACGGATTAACGGTTTGTGCCCAGCTTTGGTATTTAACATAGTCATCATACGAGCCAAGATTAATGCTATAAAGCCGCAACCACGATCGGCGTTTATATGCCGTCTGTAAATAGCCTGACAATTGAAGTTAAGTGTATAAAGTGTGGCAATATGACCCGCAACACGGAATACACGGTAAATATTTACCGTGAAGTTGTCCATATCGCTGCCAACCGTCTGAATGGTGTTACTACCCAAAAATCATCTGCACCCCGTCATCTGACCCAAACCCGATGGGCAGCCTCGTCCTGACTTAACGTTCGTTGCGGTTCTGAAGGGCAAACTCCACAATACGTTCAACTACAGGCCGGAGTCCGTGTTCAACACCATTGCTATACATGGTTCTAGGATCAACTCTGACTATATACCGATTTCTAGTCAGGACTGGGGTTGGAGTGGCGGTGCGCACCAACTCGAATGTTATACTATCCTCTACAGCACGAGAAGCTGCTGATGCTGTGGAGGTTGTACCCGGAATTGAACAGGAATAAGCGGGTATATTTTTATTTGAGGAAAGTACTATTGTGGGGGTTGTGTCGTATGACGTAGAGGGCTTGGGCTCTATTACTGATGGTCTAACAACCTTTGCAATCCTGGCACAGTTTATACCTGACGAGGAGGACTCTTCATCATGCCTCCGCTTTAAAATGTCGCGTGCCACAGATATCGCTGGTGTAGTAGGGTGTCAATTTTATCAACTTTTTTCAAATCAATTTTGGTAGTGAAAATATAGTCTTTTCATGTCAAAACTTGGAATTGGGCAACCAAAATGAAATAAAATAACCCTTACCTACATCAATTTTATCTTAAAGTTTCAGAAATTGACTCTTTTACTAAATAATAGGACATAAATTGATTAACTATTCATCTGTCACAGAATTATCCCACTGATCGCATATGGAGTGTTTTCAAGGTCATATAGTTGTTGTACAATGTATAATTCACAACATGAATAGAACTGTCCCTCACTCTCAGTCCTCAGTTGCCTCTTAGATGTCATAGACGGTGGTTTGCTGTTATTGCTCTTGTACCTACTTCATAGTTATTCTACTAGACGAATACTACAGTTTAACTGTAAGTATGGATTATTGATTATTACAATTATTTATTATTATCATATTCTTCTGTCTAATTATGTTGTAATCCCATTAAATATTTTTCATTGAATTTTAGAACATCGAATGACTAAACTTTGAAACAGCGTAATTGATATAAAATACTTAAAAGTTTTTCTTTCTTTTCAGATATTCCTAAGATGCCAAAATTGAAGACAAGAGGTCAGTCGTCATGCCACTTGAGCCTGTTAGCCGGTACAGGCAAGGAGCTTCCCGTATCAGAACTACCAACAGTGAGAGACATGCTGAGACTAGGGTTACTCCTTCGTGAACAAAATACAAAGGATAGAAGGAACTACACAGAGAAAGAGCTCATAAGGGACATGATTCCCCCTCTTCTGCATCAGTGGGAAAAAGCTAATGTGCTATTCAAACCACCTGTACTCAATCAGTATAGAACTATTGAGCTAAAATTAACAAAGCTGTGGCACAAAGCAATTGAGACATCACTTGGTAAAGGAAAACTAGCAAAGAAAAATAAATTTCTGCACACACTTGATACTCTTCTTGACATTTTTAACTGCCAGTGTCCCATAGAGTTGTGTTCTGAAGCCAATTGTTCTCCCTCATGCAGAAGAGAACTTCACCCTCACATTGATTGTCGCTGTCCTCGTGAGAAGAAGATCCCTGTTTTGGAGCTGGCTTTCATAAAGGCGCAGAGAACAAAGGCAGGAGGCCAAGGAAGTATGCAGATTGGTTCGGCAGATTATTCAGAAACCAAAAAACAGATTGTTATTGCTAAGAAAGAAGAGAAAATCCGAGAGAGTGAAGAAAGGAAGAAAAAGAAGAGTGAAGAGGCCACCCAAAGAGATGAAGAGCTCTATCAAGAGGGTTCTCACTTCTTTGAAAGCTCTTCAGATGAACAGAAAGAAGCAACATCAGATGATAGCTCCAAAATGCCATCTGAACCTTCGCCGAAGAGAATGAAATACAACACTAAAGACATCTCAAACATTGCCCTTGCCAGTATTCGCCACCATACGGGGCTACGAGAGACTACAGAGATTGCCACTGCCGCTTGGATAGATGCAGGCTTCATCAGCCGAGAGGATACAACCTTAGTGATAGATCATAATAAGATAAGAAGAGCACAAGAAAAAATAATTAAGGAAATATCTGATCAGCATGAAAAAGATTTGAAGGAGGAAGGTCTATCTTGCCTTTTGTTTGATGGAAGAAGAGATGACACAAAAGTTCTCCTAGAGGTAGAGGGAATGGACAGAAAGTTTCCCGGTCTCATCAAAGAAGAACACTACTCTGTGTGTTCCGAACCTGGTGGCCGCTATTTGTTTCACTTTGTTCCTGAAGCAGAAGTAGAAGGCAAGAAACATGCAGAGGCAATTGCTGATCAAATAACATGTTGGCTTCAAGAAAGAAGATTTGACAGTTCACTGCAGGCCGTTAGTGGAGACTCAACTGCGGTGAACACTGGATGGCAGGGCGGTGTTATGACGCATTTAGAGAAAAAACTTGGAAGAAGGCTTGTTTGGATTGTATGTGATTTGCACACAGGGGAACTACCTCTTCGTCGTCTCATCCAGGAACTTGATGGTCCTACAAAGAGCAACAACAAGTGGTCAGGCCCCCTTGGCAACATGCTAGATGAAGCAACGGAATTAGAAATAAATACAAAATTTCCAAAGGTCCAAGTAGGCCCTCCTCTTCCAGTGTTGTCTGAAGAAGTTATCAAAGACCTCAGCACGGATCAATCTTACGCTTATCGTATTGTTCAAGCAATCAGATCAGGAGAGTTGCCTCAAAATCTGGCTCTCTTGGAGATTGGGCCCGTAAGTCACAGTCGTTGGTTAACTACAGCGATTCGTTTCTGCAGGATTTGGGTTTCCAAACATGCACTGAAGGGCAAAGTGCTACAGAATTTGATGTTGATTGTTGAATTTATTATTGGGTTTTATCTTCCTCACTGGTTCAATGTAAAACTTAATCCAATGTGGATGGAGGGGCCCAACCACATCTTGTTTCAATTACAGCTACTGAGAACCCAAAGGAAAGTAGTGGTGGACATCGTGTTACCTGTGGCGAGAAGGTCCGCTTGGTATGCTAGGCCAGAGGCAGTTTTGCAAGCAATACTCTGCAGCCAATGTACCAAAGAGCGAACTGAGGCTGTGGTAATCATTCTAAAGCTTAGAGGAACATCACTAGATGATGACCAGCTGGGAAACTGCTCTGTTCAGACAAAGAAGGTACCTCCGATAAACGTCAATGCCACGAAATTGTCAGAATTAGTTAACTTGAGTTCGGAAGTTTTGGAGCCACCACTGACAACATGTATAACAAACAAAGATTTAACCCAACTTAAAGAGGCCCCAATGCAAGTGCCAAAGTGGCCTTTTCACACTCAGAGTGTGGAGAGATGTGTGAAAATGGTCACAGAAGCAGCTAGTCAAGTTTACAGTCACGAGAGGCGAGAAGGCTACATCAAAGCGCAAGTATCAAGTCGAATGCTGATGTCAAGGAACCGCAGCAAAAAGGACATGACTGCATTGGTTACTTTCAAATAAAGACTCTGAATGATATCTTATTGCCACTTTAAATGTTGATAGGATGTTTGCGCACATTTGTTATTTTGTTACGAATTTACTGAAAAATGGAATTTTTGAATTAAAATTGATGTAGGTAGGAGTTATTTTTTATTGTTTTTGAAGCAAGGATATTATTTTGTATGCCAAATGATTACATTAAATTGCTACCAAATCACATGATTTTCAATTTAGTCATTTCACCCCCAAAATTGACACCCTACTGGTGTAGGCTCATTAGCGGGGTTGGAGTCTGTGACAACAACTACACTGTCGTCGGGGTCATCTGTAATGTCGCTGATCGGGACATGATGCTGTACCTCATCGTCAGTCACGGTTCTGTGGAAGAAGAAGAAAGACAAGACTGTGGAATAGGACTGTAGGATCACCACTTAAATTTGTATTATATTTTGTAAATGACCCATTTAGGAGTGTGACGTGTTAGAGATGGATTCTGTAGAAAAATCCAGGTTCATGACGCCCTCCACATGTATTATATCTGGCCCTACAGGATGTGGTAAAACGGTGTCTACGTTTAAAATCATTAAAAAGGGAGAGATGTCCTCAAAACTTGTGCATAAAGTTATATGGTGCTATTCGACGAATCAGTCAGTGTTCAACGTGTACCAAGATGATATTTTGTTCCACAAAGGTGTAAATGACGTTAATTCGTTAAAGGGAAATGAATATACAGTCATTGTAATTGAGAATCTCATGTTGGAGATGGATAAAACGTTTGCCGAGATATTTACAGTATTCTCCCATCTTAACATAACCGTGTTCTTCATCAATCAGAATCTATTTTTAAAAAATAGATACACGCGCGATGTGTCGTTAAATACATAATATCTAGTCTTACTCGCGAAACGTAGAGATGTATCACAAATTGGGGTATTAGCCAATCAAATGTTCCCGAATCAGCGTAAGGAGTTTTTGGAAGTTTATAAGGAAGCTAAAAGCCAGCGTTACGGATATTTGCTGCTTTGTGACCTTCATCCGCGAAACACGTTTAGGGTGCTTCTAAGAACGAATATATTTCCGAACGAGCCGGAAACGGTGTATATTCCAGAATGACAAAGAGGCTAAAGACATACAATGAATTAATAAAAATCTATGACTGTCCCGGGTAATGCAACAGATGTTTGCTAAAAATATCGACTTCGACTTTTTATAATGCATCTGTGAAATCTGTCTTAACGTTATAAATTGCAATGGATCAATGAAACCCCCCAGAAGGCTCGCCAACGCCGTTAAAAGTCCATAATACGTACACTCGCTCGTAAAAGTCAAACTGTGGGGAAGAAAAAACGAATTATTGTACAAAGTGGAGGGACATTCCTCCCCATCTTATTTTCAGTTTTGGGTCTTTTACTGACTAGATAATATAATGAAGAAAATGGTAGTGATTCCACACGAGGTGTATGCTTCACTGCCAAGTTCAAAGAGTCCAAGACACGGTTCTAGAACCCCATAAAACCAGGCTTAAAAGAATGGAAAGCGAATTGTTAACCCTATTAAACAGTGAAAAAACACCTGATGAGAAAAGAATCTTATACCAAGAAGCTCTGCAGAAATTTCTTCATGAGTACGAAAATTATAAGAATCCGACAGAGATCCCTGTGGTTATTAGGCACAGCACGGACAATGATGAGCATGGCGAAATAGGACCTGTGTCCGACGACAGAACTGACCAACCAAAGAATAACGGATCGGCCACACAACATATTCAGCATGCATTAAAAAGCACTCTTCCACATACATTGAGGAATAAAGGTTTAAGCCTTTATAATCTATTGAATGAAGATCCCAACATACAGGGATCGAATATCGTAGACATCGTCCATGATCTGGTGAGAAAGTGAGATAGGCTCTCACCATCAGGATTCAGGATGGAAGCATATTAAAGCAAGATTACAACAAATAAATGTCCCCAAAACAATGATAGGAAATCTGAACAGGTTAAAAGACTTGGAACATGCATCGCACGTGCCACAATTGAAAACGCCATCACCCCCGGCGGTAGCAACTCCGAAGAGGAGAAAGAAGAGGCTAAACAACGGTAATCCCTACCCACGTGCCTCTAAAATACGAAAATGGCTAACATATTAAGAAGACGTTATTATGACATTTCTAGCCCAGCCTCCTCCGGAGGCGTAGCTAGACTGTACAAAAGTACTTACAATGATGGAGTAGGGAAAAAAGATGTGCAGAGGTTTTTTCGGGAGCAGGACGCTGATACACTTCATAAGCCTGTGAAAAAAAGGTTTAAAACAGCCAAGACAACAGCGGTATCGATTTACTCTATTTAGCAAGCAGATTTAACAGACATGCAAAGTTATTAAGTATATAACGATGGTTACCGCTACATCCTATTCATAATAGATGTATTCTCTAGATATATGTGGCTAATTTCTCTGAAATATAAATCGCATGAAACAGTTGCTAAAGCCACCAAAACGTTGATGTTGAAAGAAAACAGGGTTCCTGGCTATTTTTTTACGGATATGGGGAAAGATTTTATAGGCCGAGCTTTCCAGAACATGTTGATAGCTACAACACTACAAATTCTATACATAAGGCTTCTTTAGCTGAAAGAGTTCAACGTACAATAAAGGAACGCATGCACCGTTATTTTACACATGAAAACACAGATTTATAGACATTCTGGAGTCATTGGCCTCATCATACAACCGCTCACACCATCGCACGGTTCGGACAACATTTAACGAGATTTTAGAAAGAGGTACACGGACAGAGTCCAATGTGAGAAGAGATGGAACGCCACCACCACACTCTGCGGGTTTCAAAATCAGTGATTATGTAAGGCTGTCGAGTTCGGGAAATAAATTAGCGAAGCGATTTGAGCAAGGATGAACACGTGAGATTTTTAATGTTAGGGCTATGAGACCTAAAGTCGAGATAATGTACTCCGTTGAAGATTTGAATGGGGAAGAAATCGCAGGAGGCTTTTAGCGCCAGGAGTTTGCAGAAAGTGACATTTAATTTAGGAAAAAATGTGTTTAAAATTGAAAAATATTTAGGAAACAAAGGTTCAGGAGAGAGAAAAATGTACCTGGCGAAAAGGCTATGGTACCCAGAAAGCTTCAACACCTATATAAAAGCTGATGCAATAATGAAGCTTAAATAGTATGCAACATGGCGCCTAACCATTTCTACGTCACACTACCGTCCTCCTCGTCCCTGTCTGTACATCCTAACAACACCCTGGCCAACTTTATAACAGAACTCCATGGCCCCATTTAATTTTGTCGTGATTCGTATGAGGTGGGGATATGCGAGATTGAGCTGGACACCCTCTTTTTAAATATTAAGTATAATAACCCGTTTTTACGATTCTTAGAGACTGTAATGAGTGTGAAAAAGACGGGGTAACTCGGGATCAAACCATATGTAGCGCCCTGATTGGGGAAGCACGATGATATTACACTACAGTAATAATACTAGGTCCGCGATGCTATGGTGCGGCTGAGGATGTTGTGAGAGACTTAAACGCAAGTTTAAAAAACTCAAATCTTAGGGATGATTTAGTATACGAAATCGTAAACAAAGAAAACCCTACACATACTCTGACCCTAAAATCACAGGTTCACAGAAATATTAAAGACAAAGGACTGTTCAAAATTATAACCAAGGGCCGATATCGATCAGCCTTCCAAAGAGATACCTTTCACGATGCACAACATGACTTCTCCAGCGTAATGTATCAGATAAAATTGAAGAAATTGAGTGATGGATATACACCCCGAGACATGCGCTATATTTACAGAATAAAGCGGAGCACCACTTTGTTGGGGATAGCCAGGCACGCCTGCTGCGAATTGCACATTCCCAACCATAAAGAGAAGAGCATGAGTACTACATATGACAGGCCTCATTATATGAATGTCGCGACTAATCTAATACCCAACATCTCAATATATATAAGAACGATTAAGGGAAAAAATTTCAAATTCGGTGATGGGAGCTTAACAGTGAAGCTACACTTTCGTGGCATTCAGTTATAATGACCCGAAAGCATTTCACAGTCTATCGAGGTGTGAGATACCAGCGTGGGAGTGGACTTGGATCCATTTTTTCAACCATACTTCGTACGGCTGTTCCCTTGCTGAAGAGGGGTGCCAGATACTTCGGGAGGAAAGCGCTACAATCAGGTCTTAACACGGCAGAAGACATATTGGCTGGGGCTAAACCTAAAGAAGCTCTAAAAAGCACTTAAACCGTACACGGGACGAAATCGTCAAAGATGCAAAGAGAAAAATACGTGGTGGTGGGAAGAAGAAGAGGGACTGTTCGGAAGTAGGGATTACCAGAACGTGGCGTTAAATGTAAAAGGATATCGAAGAAGAAGTGTTCTAAGCGAATGAAACCTATGGTTGACCATTTCTTTGACTGATATAAGCTAAGGACTTTGATCTCATGAATCATATACTGTTTACTACTTGTCGAGAGAGGTGATACTATTTCTGACTCGTCATGGCACGCTTCATCCATCTGTGTTGTTCACAATGTTGTAAATCGGAGCTGTCCCTCTTTGATATACACCCAACTCAAGTTTCTATTGAGCACAGCGACTTTATTACAATTAACCCGTTAAACACAATTAGTTCCCCGAGCGCTCCAATAGAATTCGTGATACCCATCTCAGACCCTTACTTTTTTGACCCAAGCTCTGTTCACATGTACGCTAAACTATGTAGATCCGAATCTGATGGAACGTACTGCGAAGTCAAATATGCTGTACAGTATACCCTGAAACAAGCTTTCTGTACTCCATATTCAACCAGTGTGATGTACAGTATATTTAAATCAGGTCAACATATCACTTATGAACCTATGTGGAAAATGTGCTGTACGTTTCCAAGGAAGCGAAGGATACCTTTTTAACCCTTCGTGGGCTAGGTGGGACCGACTAACAAAGAAGACTATATGGGGTCACCCAGATCCCAAACTTCAATGGTGAATTTCTGCCATATGCTTAAGTTTATATATACTAAAGTTTGTACATATGTTGCCCAGGACACGGCACGTGGAGCCAATTCACTGTGTGTCCCTTTTTTTTTTTTTTTACATTTATTTAAGAATTTTTTAACTTAAAGAATTCAGCACTCAGAAACACTTTTTATATTCACAATATAGATTATAGAATAGAAAGAAATAGAAACATAGAACATATGAAACAATGTTTACTGTACACAGTCATCACATACATAGTTGGAGTGACTTTCGCAAAGAGGCACATCACATTTTGTGCATGACTTTCTCGTCTTCTTATCCATCTTCCTCGGGCACTTTCCACATCTCTTCCTACCTCCTGGATTAGGCCTTGGCTGGGGTGCTGCTTCTACTTCATCCATAAATGCCTCCATACATGCTCTAACATGCTTTGGCAAATATCTACCAGCTGACTCAAAACGTTTCTGGTTTGCTGGTTTGCAGAGCTGTTCTGCTAAGTCGGCCAGAAATTTCCTTCGCCTTTGATTCCCTCGATACACATCGGGGGTTTTCTCCATGAAACAGCAACTAGCATTGTAAGCTGCAACATCTACCATCCAGTAGAAGATAACTAATGGCCATCTGTTTGTTATGCGCTTACATGAGTAAGTTTTGATAAGTTGGTCTAATCGATCAACGGCTCCTTTTGTGGCATTGTAATCTAGAATTACATCTGGTTTGAAAGGTTCTTTCTGCTGCTTTTTTTTGGTCCAAATGCATGGTGCTTAATAACAGAACTGCCTTTCTTATCTTTGGGACATAGCTGCATATCATAAGATGCTGGTCCCTACTAAAGCCAAACTTTGATGAATAGAGCTGACGATCATTTGAGGCTTGAAATGATTTAGGTATTTGACGCTTATTTTTCCTCATAGTTCCTAAGAGTGTTAAATTTTTATCAAGTAGTTCTATGGCAAGGTCAACATCAGTAAACAGGTTGTCAGTGGTAACATTTCTTCCTGACTTCACAATAGTTGAAGTAAGATCTCGAACAACTCTTTGGGCTTGGTGGCGTTCTGTACCTTCAGGACCTTTTCCACTGTATATCTGGCCATTTAGAAGATACCCATTCTTAACGTCGGCCATACTCTAAACCTTTATGCCATACTTATCTGGTTTAGATGGCATGTATACTTTGAATGAGCATTTCCCTCGAAATGCGAGTAGAGATTCATCCACAGTTACATATGTGTTGGCTTTATAGTTTATTTGACATGCTTCAATAAACTTCTGCCAAACTTCAAATATAGGCGCCAACTTGCCTTGTTCACCATTCCTTCGTTCTGCACGAGTAGTCATGTTATCAAATCTTATTGACCTTTTTATTTCTTTGAAACGGTCACGGCTCATAGAAGCACGATAAATTGGTGGACCGGTCTTAGTACCAAATAATTCATCAACTGGGCGGAAGCTATCTTTGTCCAGCCCAGATCTGAGATGAAGTCCTAGCCATGCCATCAGCTCAATAGAATCCAGCTGTTTCCATTTTTCACCATAGAGAGCACCACCTTTTTGATTTGTTGCATCGAGAACCAATTCAACAATTTCATCTGTGATAAAGAAGATGAAAGTAACAGATGCAGCATGCGTAGGTACACTTTCATGAACACCACCTTCTTCACGAACAATGCTTTGCCTCACATTTCGTCTAAGCCGGGGAGGCTCAGTGCACCACACAAAGTTATCTTTCCCTAACACCATATTGTCATCATCATCATCATCATCATCGCTTGCATTGTCACTATCAAAACCACTAAAGTCACTGTCAGAAGATTGTTCAACATATTCATATTCACTAGCATCAGATAAGTCTACTTCTGATTCACTATCATCTGACAAATTTGGTTGGTCTACATCTACATCTCCCTCTCCCACCCTGCTAGGAGCATAAAACGTCGATATTGGAATTGACGTTGCCATTAGAATGAAAATCTAAGAAAATTTATGAAAAAATCTGAAAAAAAATTAAAATAAATTAGTCACATTCCAGGCGAGGTGGGGTAAGGCAGACCCCATTCAAGTTTGCTACCCTGTCACTTCCAAATGGTGACATTTTTCTCTTATATTTTGTGAGTATATACCATACCTACATACAATGAAAGTCATAGATGACCAGGCTCTAAAAATAATATTTGAATGAATGGCAGATTTTTGAAATATGCTACGGGTCCAGTGGACCCCATCAGCCCCGAAGGGTTAAATGCCAAAAGCAATTATCAACTTAACGACGAAAGTAGTATAAAAGACAAATATAAAAATTCAAAAAAAGTATATGAGTGTTTTGGAGGCCTGCATACAGACTTCACATTCCAGAAGAAGTTACTTGTGAATGGGGTGGATATGAAAATAAAGCTCACCCGCACGAATCCTGAAATCTGTTTAAATCTGGGTGCTGATCAAGAAGAGGGAGCAAAGTCCGTTCCGATTCACATTATGGAGACGTACCTACGCGTACGACGATTGAAATTAAGTTCATCTAAACAAATAGAAATTGAGAAAAACTCACTACATGCCACAGTAAAATACCCAATTAACAGAGCACAGATCAAACTATACACGGTGCCAGCAGGACTGGCCTAAAAACAAAATAGAAAACATCGCCATGGGAAATCTACCTAAAAGGATATTAATTGGAATGCAGGACCATGCTTCGGTGAATAGAAAATATTAAAGGAATGCCTTTAAATTCGAGAATTTCGGCCTTAAAAAGATAACTCTATACGTCACTGGCGTTTCATTGGGCGGGGCTATGAATATTGATTATTCATCAGACGCTGTGTTCCCGCTTTGCGCGAGAGCATATAGTAATCTGGACCATATTACAGGTGCTTGTGATGAGCTCGGGTTTGGGGTAACGCAGAAAGAATTCATCGATCAATTTAACCTTTATCGTTTGATATCACACCTGACTTATCTGCTAGTGTAAATACACACTTAAGTCCACAAAAGAGTGGAAACATCTCAGTCAGATTGGAATTTGCCAAGCACATTTGTACGGCAATCCCTTGCGTCGGATCGTAAGGAGCGTCATTGCAAATATCGTCAACGGATTGCGTTGGAAATAATCCTCCCCGATCGTCTGCGTTAAAACGATTAATTGTTGACACCGCTGCAGTGTCTCCATCTTCATATAAATCCGGTAAACTGTAAAGTTCTTGTGAATGACTCATGACGGAGGGAATGTTTATTCACTGGTGAAAATGACTGTTGTAAGTTCCACTGAAAATATTTCCTTTTATATGCATGATCCTCAAGTACTACCCCCAAAAGACTAATAGGTGGTTCGTAAGTTTTCTGATTGGTTGTCAATGTAACTGGGCAGGGCTATGTTAAATTTCTGTACCAATCGTAACACCGATATAACGGACCCACGCTTTGGACGTCCTGATTGACCCCCTTCACGACTAATGGTGTCTTTATCGGTTCATTCTCTCCGTAGATTTAATGATCACATCTCAAGATGTATGAGTGAATTGCTCACTCGCGCGCTCTGTCACAATATTTTTCATTAATATTTGCACCCATACTACTCGATCCTCAACTTTCCCCATTTTGGATAAGGAATGGACAATTTGAACGGCGGCAAGTCGTTACAGGAATATCTTCATTAGAGCCCCTCAGCTCAGAACCACAGGAAACAGTATTAGCGCAGCTAATCTTCATAATCCTGACATAGATCATTACCAGAGACAGCACAGTAACATCGGATGACACAAAGATCATTAGAAAAATAAGAAACCTAGAAGTACTCTACAAGCAGAATGTTTTTGTAGAGATACAACAGAATTTAGTCATTTTTGTACAAAATGAAGTATAATAAAAAGAATAGTTTAAGAGATCACGGGCTTGAGATCCGGTGACGGCAGCCGGCGCGCGGTAAATGATCATCCTTCCGCACAATTGGTTGGTGGAAAAATGGATACCCTGGGTGACCTAATGGTTAAGACGTTGTGTTGCTGGTGGTTCGGATTCCACGTTAAACTGAAGGTCTCAACGGAGTGAAAAAAAAGCTTGACCTTCGTCAGAATGAACAATTCGGGGATGCTAATCGAAGGTTACCAATAAGTAGAACATTTTTAATGCATGAAAGATGGGACAAGGGTAATAATGTAGTAAGTTTTGGGTGAAGTCGCTTGGTTTTTATATGAAGTTTAACACTGAGAAATTTCTGCTACAGTACGGAAAAAAGGGAGGACATAAAATTCCATGGAATAGAAAAGATGATTAGACGCATGGTACAGAACAATCCCCGATGAGCCTGGTGTACCTGTGAGATGGAAATTACAAGAAGCCAACTCACTCCTTCATCAGGCCAACTCGAGAGAAGGTGGCGATAAGTTTGATCTTCGTTAAATGAGGAATCATCGTACGGAACATAAAGTGCCCACCCTCATAGATAAAAAAAAGAATCTGAAATTAAGGTACAGAAAAATGATGCTTTTTTCTTTTCAAAAAATTGTGCAAATGCCTGTATAATAATAATATTAATAATAATGACAAACCTTTTCATTTTCTTCATTTTCATTCATTTCATTTTCATTTCATTTCAATAACAGAGACGCTGTAAAGGATTAACACAAAGATGGGGGACAAGCTTGACCTTCTGAAATGAGGAATCATCGCACATAATAATAATAATAATACACCTTTTTATCCATGCGAAGTACACGCAAAGAAAAATAAAATATAAAAATAAATTTAATGCGAACTGAGATGACTGAAACAAAATTTGGATTCAGCGGAGGCGGAAACGGGTTTATAGAGACGAAAGTGTGTTATCTACGATCTTTCGGAGTAGCCTCGTGGAAAACAGGTGCCGAGTATAATACATTTTTGACAAGAGAGGCTTTCGAAGAAAGGTTTGACAAAAGTAAATAGACACTTTCGGAGGAGTGTTTTATTTATTTCGGATCAATTGTATTTCTTTTAAGGCAAACGTTTATAGAATGATAATACGGTAGAAAAATAAATGTTTTTCTATGAGAATATTTATATTGTTTATTGTGATTTTTCGTATTCTCAAATCAAAGAATAACTGTAACGAGAAGCAGAGCGAGATATCGTTGGTGATCCCCGCTGCTATATAGTTCAAGCGCATTCCAATGTACGCGTACCTGCCTCCAATCCTTCACGTCTCAACATTGTAGTAATGACTAATTTAGAATTAAAACGTTTTGGTTAAAGGAAATTAATAATGTTTGTTTAATAAAGAAGATAATAATAATGTTTAAAAGAAATCTAATTATGTTAAATAATTGCTTGTTTATAAAAATATAGAAATACAAGTTGGCAACACTAAGAATCGGCCCAAGCTATACAGGCTGGGAAGAAATGCCCGCCAGTCATCGGATGGCCTTGGGCTCAAGAAGGTGTTTTTATGTGTTAAGGTGTAGCTGTAACTTTAGAATCTTATTTCGTGTTTCTCTGCGGCAAAAATGTTAACGTTAATTTCCCCCCTCGCATTACCCCGTTTATCTAAAAGCGTTTCGGCATAAATAAGAGTTAACAAAGTGTAATTACTGTATAATTAAATCCCCGCCCTCCTTGCATTGTTCAAATTATAATGCCGCCCACCGGCTCACGTGCTACCCGTATTTATAAGGGACAGCGAAGAGAGTGTGGAGAGAAGGGTAAAGAGAAATTTATAAAAAGTAAAGTAATGAAGTATAATGGAGGAATGGGCCCTTAAATGAATTAAACACAACATTTTGGTGGTTACGCGGTGTTCCTTTATATAAATATAAGGGCTTTCCCACGTCGCCTTTTATTTCCGTCAAAAATTGTTGCTACCCGTATTATAGCTTTAATAAATATTCTGTTTCGATTATTTAAATAGTAAGATGCATTGTGTTAACCCATTTGCAAGCAAATTTCGAATCCCATTCCTTAACAAATCATTGTAATTGTTTTTCAAAATGGCGCACATCATTTTCAAAATTTCTTCTCATAGCGAGCATTTTCCTAATTTTCGCGGTCAAAATTTGGTTTTTTTTCTCTTCTCGTTAGAGTCTAGATTTTCAAACCGCTCCTACTCCAAATTTCTCTGAGTCGTCTTGTCGAAGCCGTTGTAATGTGGAGTCAAAAATTAGAGTCGAAATTCGAGAGTCGTTTGTTTCCTTTTTTCTTCGCGTTGATTCCTTCCTGAGTCCGTTTTCTTTAGATTTCGTTTCGTTCGGGCGGAGAGAGAAATTTCAACATTGGTAATCGCTGCCGATGACTCATTCGTTTTTACCGTTCTTTCCACTTTTATTATTACCTTTTCCTACACTCTACCGATTTTGTGTTTAAAGTCTTTTTGTGTTTACATTTTCGAATTAGTAAAAATTGTGATGATGATAATAATAATAATGATTAGTAAATAAATTTTACACTTACTGAGATGAATTAAATTATTTTAGTTGTAATGACATTGTGACATGCATTTTTATACGGTAAGGTTTAAAATGTTTCAGCTTATAGGTACCGCATTTCTAGGTGTATATAATATGCATATAGTAGCGAATTGTAAAAGAATGAACATGTAACAAAAATTTTCAGAATATATAGTAGGCAGTTTTTAAGATTATTTTTTGACTGAATGTAAATAATGGATTTACAGGCATCGCTTTGTAGTTTTAGTTCGCTTTATAATTTTAAGTTAAGTTTAAGGTTTAAAGTCGAAATATAATCGTTAAAGACACTAATTTATACTGGGTCAAATTCGGACTCTGCAAGTTTATTATGCTTGCCGTATATATAAATTGTGTGAGACTTCAAAGTAAGCAAAATTTGTTATAAAAAGATAAAAATTTGTTTAATTAAAATACAGGAATTGTTTTCGTAAATTCTTTTGATAAATTAATTTCTGTTATTTTAATTTTTTTATATATATTCATTAATTTTTATATTTTTATAGGTGAGCTGATTGTTGTCTATTTTTTTCTTTCATTTTCAGGACAATTCCGAGTGATATTTTAGATGGTTAGGCTGTTTAATTTTTATTTATTCTGAAATTAGATTTTATTGTGTTAAGGAGTGTTTTAACATTTTATTGTAGATATTAAAAAATGAAAAAATTTTTTACATTCGCGCGTTTGCATAGAAAATGTTACAAAAATTGTTTCCCGATGTACTGCAGTTAAATTCGGTTAGGAATATTTGTATACAGTGCCCGCGAAAAGTATCCGATCACCCTTGAAATTTGTATTTTTTACATAAAAAACAATGTTTAAATGTATACTAACCTTATATTAGTATTTTGTCATCTGTCCTTTGGTTTGGATGACTTGTTCTAGACGTTTTGGCATGGATTTAATCAAGTTTTGACAAACTTCCACTGATATTTCCTTGCACCATACCTTTTTGATGGCCTCTTGTAATTTTTCGACTGAGCCAGTGTCGTGGCATTCAACCTTATTTTTTATTATTAGCCACAGATTTTCTATCGGATTGAGATCTGGACTATTACCAGGCCAATCCAAAATATCAAATTTATTGTCAGTAATCCATTTTGTCACTATTTTGGCCCTGTGACATGGTGCACCATCATGCATGTATGTTTTTGTCCTTTGGATTGCCATTGCCATTGGAAGTTTATCCTGTAGCATTGCTAAATACCGTGCACCATTCATAGTTGTGTTCTTCGGAAGAAAATATAAGTTTCCACGCCCATAGTAACCGAAACAACCCCAAACCATCACACTTGGAGGGTGTTTCATTGTCTTTAGGGTGTATTTAGGGTCCATCCTATTTGAGCCAATAGGCCGGCGAACCTTTTTTGGACAACTTCTGAATGTCAAAAATGTCGACTCATCGCTAAATAAAACCTTCTTCCAGTCATCAACAGTCCAATGAATGTATTTTTTACAAAATGCGACACGTTTTTTACGCATTTTTTCATTAATGAACGGTTTCTTAGCAGCATGGCGAGATGGTAATCCGAGTTCTTTTTGGAGCCGCTCCTGGATAGTTCGTTCAGAAACACCAGATAACAAATTATTCATATTAAATTTTATTTCTTTCGCAGTTATTGTTGGGTTTTTCAATACTAAACGTTTCATAAGTTTGTCTGTTCGCGAATTTGTTTTTCTCGGTCTGCCAGATCGTTTTTTAGGGACTGGCGTGGTTAGGCCACCATTGTTCTTAGCCCGTGAAACCCATAAATTAACGGTACTTTGGGATATGTTTAATTCCTTAGCTATCTGTCTCTGTGATTTCCCACATGCATGCAAAGCAACAATAGCACCTCGACAATCACTCTTAAGTTGTTTTTTAGCACACATTATATATAAATTTTATTTACACCACTTTCTGTTAAAAAAAAAAAAAATATCAAGAAATTTACACAAACAGTGAAATCTGACAAATTTGAGACACAGCCACCCGCAACGAAGGCTACCAGAACACTAATTTGAGAATGCGTTGGATAGCTCTCATATCAGCGAGCAACCTCAAAGTTACCAGATGTCGCTAGAACAAATAGAAAGTGAATTACGTGTCTCTGAATATCAAGGGAAAATATTGTATTTTCTTGAGTGATCGGATACTTTTCGCGGGCACTGTAGAGGCTCGCTTACAAACAAAACAAAACGAACACTCTTCATTATGGAATGATTTTTTTTTTTTTTTTTTTACATATTAGGTTGCGTTGTATTTTTTTGGGTTCATATCTTCTTTGTTTAGAATAACGATGAAAATTTGTATAGTTTCACTTGGAAACGATTAATTACTGGAATTCTTATGACTTACAAACCATACTGGGTTTTGTGTTGAAGGAGAGAGTTGTCTCTCAGATGTAATTTATGAATTACGAGTTTTCTTTCTATGAAATTTAGCGTTTCAAGTTGGAATTAATGTATTAAAGTAACTTTTCGGTATTAATATTTAAATTTTTTATATTTAGTGATTCTGTTTTGGAAAATTTTTATTTTTTAAATTTCAGTTGGGTTTACTCAAGCAGTTAAAACTTTAGCCAGAGTGTTCACCGGAGATGGAGCCTTTTAGATTGCCAATAGCGCTGTGGTAATCTCTGTGTGCTTCCTCCAAAGTGTAAGAGGGTTCGTGATTTTCGAGTTGATGACATGAAGTTTCTGTGTTTCATTTTTATCTTTTGTATTTAAATATATCGATGTAATTTCTGAAGGTAGTTTGAATAATAATATTTGTTAAATTATAATAACGGTTACGATGTATGGGCGCTTTTATATTTATACTGTACAGTTTTGTTTCGTTGCGTTTCTGGAATTTTTATTATCTTCTCTGATGTACCTGCCATAAGTGATCTTATTGGTAGCTAGGCTTGATTAAATTTTTGCGAAATTTTGAGATTTGTCATATTTTTTCCGTGAATTTGGCCAGAGCAAATTATAGTTATTGTTTCGAAGTGAAGTGTCAAGAAAATTCGGTAAATTAAATATGACGTGATAATCAGTAGCACTACAAACGTTTCGAATAAATATTTTTTTGTCAAAATTTCGAGAGGCTCGATTTGGAAGCAACTAAGTTGGATCCGAGTTCCATCCATTGAATTTAGTTGACCCGATAGCTGATCGATCACCGATGAGAGAGAGAGAAGAGAGATGAGAGAGAAGAGAAGAGAAACCGAAAGCGCAGGGACTTGGCGCAGGACAGTTTCAAGAGAGAAGAGTGAGAGAAGAGAAACCGAATGTGCAGGGACTTGGCACAGGACAGTTTCCGTCGAAGATGATCTACTGGTATTTTTCGGGCAGTAGATGGTCACGCTGCTCGATGCTTCGCTAAATATGTGTTTTAGCATTTGGTAGGCAAACCACGAGAGTTTGAACGAGTGTCTAAGGCTTTGCTGTCCATACAGACATACAGTAGGTTCGTTGTGAAACCGCCTACGCCGAAGTGATCGTTTGATTATTGCCAGTAAGAGAGCCCCTCAGCTAGACGTAGGAAGAGCAGCGTTCACCGACCAAAGTCGAGATGAGAGAGGTGAGTTTCTTCGTCGACTTCTAGAATTGCAAATTCCGTCCAATTCCGGTGCGTGGTTCCACTTTCAGTATATCTCCACCCTTGATCCTCTTAGAATTGGACGTCTCTCTTTTTTTTTTCGCCATTTGGAGAGAGAGCAGAACCAACCTCAAGCGTGCTGACATGTTGCATGGTGATGCAACCCCTTGCATTCTAGCGAAGTGAGCAGGAGAGCTGCGATTGAAAATTGAAGAAGTCCGTTGACAACTCTGCGGATTGTGATCTAAACAACGTCCAGCTATTATTGTACTAATTATTATGTAATGAAATTGTAAGTAAAAGGGTGCGATTATTGCCCATATCTGTTTGTATTTCATGAAATAGTATGTGCGCTCTGGTCAGTATTTTATATAAACGTTTTCCATTCACGACCCTTTAGGACCCCAAGCGCTCCAGACCTACCTGTGGAACGAGTAACATTTACTCAGCCATTTGAAACCACGGGTATTGACTACACTGGAGCGGTGAATGTGAGTTTTGGAGACAAAATGGACTCAAAGGAATACAAAGTGTACATTGTACTCTTCACTTGTGCTGCAACACATGCCATATGTCTAGACATAGTAGAAGATCTGACAGCAGAAGCTTTTACCGATGCTTTCAGACGATTTTGTGCACACAATTCTGTACCCAAAACTATATGGTCAGACAATGCCACATACTTCAAATCTGATGAAAGAATTATTCATCAGATTTGTGACAGTGAAACAGTACAAACTCGTTTAATCAAACACGATATAACCTGGAAGTACATTCCTCTTAATACACCATGGTATGGTTCCATTTGGGAAAGAAACATACAGACTGTAAAGAACTGCCTTAAAAAGACTAATGGGACCAAACATCTACAACTTTTTGAACTCATGACTATTCTGTCAGAAATTGAAAATGTTATCAACAACAGACCATTAACTTATGTAGGATATGGTATGAATGAGCCAGAACCTCTTACACCAAACTACCTAATTAAGGGAGAAACAGTAAACATGTTATCAGAATATGAACATAATAGTACAGAGGATCCAGATTGGGTAGTAGGACACAAAGAACTCAACACAAAATACCAACATTTGACACAACTCAAAACTCAGTTTATAACAAAATGGAGAGAAGAATACTTAACAAGTCTTAGAGAAAGACATAAACAATTAACAAAACAAAATTGGAATGATTCAGTCAAAATTGGGGACATTGTGTTGATACATGACAAGACTCCAAGACAACATTGGTCAATGGGAAAAGTCTTAGAACTCAGAACTGGTGAAGACGAAATTACCAAGGTTGTGAAACTGAAAACAGCAACTGGTGAAACCACCATAGATATCACATTACTATATCCTTTGGAGTGTGGGGCTAAGTTAGAACCATTACCCCAAAGGATGGATCAGGATACTATTGAGGAGGAGTCTCTCAATGTACCTGATGTAACTCAGATTAAACTAGACAGGCCTCAAAGAAAGACTGCTTTGAAAGCCAGAAAACTCTTACAAGAAAAAATTAAGACTGGTGACTTATAAACCTTACACAAATAATGCAAAGTTAAAATGCTTAATAATTTTACTTTAAATCCATTAATTTCCTATACCTAAGGGGAGTCATACTGATTGACATAACTTTAATTAAACTTGAGAGGTTGGCCTCTTGAACTTTTATATTTAAATAGGTCTTGAGTAACCTTTCTCTTTCTATGTTCCTACTTCATTCCTTTTAACTTATTTCATATGATTTGAAAAACATTCCATAAAAAATTTAATGTACAACATAAAATTTTTTCCTTCGGTTCCCCCAATATATGGAAAAATTATACATGCTTACAATATGGTATATATGGTACCTTTATTTCTTACTTAAATACAAATTATTAATTTATTGAATTAAATAACTTCAAAATTGCATCGGGATTGGCGACATAGCCTATTGGGAATGAAATTAATTGCCATACATAGAACCCCATATGTAGGCATTGGGCCTGCATGACAACAAGAAAACCAAATTTGTTATTTCGTATTCAAAATTCTCCATTGGTGACTCATGAAAATTACTTCAAGAGAAGAGTCAACGAACTTTGCAAAATCAGCAAATTCTTAAAACGACGATTTATATTGGCGGCACTGAGAGCTTGCTTATGTTACAGCGATGCTTTAAGCAAAGGAGACGTATTTAATCTTCCTATAAGTTCTGAGTGAATACCTCATAATATAAAGCTGGACATTGTCAAGGAATGGCCCAGAGACGAAATACAAGCGTAAATCATCAGTAGCTACATTTTAGGTGAGTTCAATATGTATTTTCTACTTTGATATTGCTATTACATCCATAAATTAATCCAAATTTCATTTTAGATTCATTCAATATTCGTGGGTGATAGACAAATTTTTAGGTCATTTTTGAACTCACTGGTAAAAATCCTATAAGATCCATCCATTTTTGTTCACGTGACAAAAAATGTTCTTTTTTGTCATCCAGTGTTATCTGGAGGAATCGATGTAAAAATGTGACGCTTATGTTACGGAGTGAGAGGAAAAACACCAAAATGTTACGAAATTGTTACACGGAATAAAATATTGGATAAGGATCATACTTTATAATAACAAAAAATTACAGAACGAAACAATGGAAAAGGTTTTATTTTTCTTAAAAGTTGGAAAAGTTACGCTAATGTTGCAGATTGAATTCAGTGTTACATAAATGTTACGTTAAAATGTGTAACTGACGTACAACTCTTTTGTAAAATATTTTAGTACTGTACAACACAACTGTGTACAGGGTGACCACAAAGTCACATACAGATATGCTGTAATTTCACTGCAAAGAGGCTTTGTTGCCACCCTGTAAGTAGACCACGCCTTAATTCTCAGTCTCCTCCCTAAACTGTATCCATGTAAACCACAAAACAGAAACTCTGGAAGTAATGTATTATTTTGTCTTGTTACTCTGAGATATTAAAGAGAATAAAGCAGGAACTGTTTACTTTTAAGTAAAACACTTATCTGAGGAATTAAAGGAAACTAAATTAAACAAAGTTAGACAATGAAAACATAATTTTATACAAACAAATTCTTAAATAAAATAATTAAATTGTGGTCAGCTTCATCGCTCAGAAGGTGAAGTTTACAGCTGAAGCGTTATCCATTGCAAACAACTTTTCACTAACTTTACATAAGCTGCAGATTATTAACTGCTACAGTTATTCCAAGATTCCACGATTCCACATGCCCACCAGACTCTACGTATATAAAATTAAGCAAATGAACTATTATAATTGATATAGTTAACAGATCCATTGTACAGGGTGCCCCATAAGTCCGGTCTCATAGGAAAATTTATTTTAAATTAAATTTACAAAAGTAATACATTATAACTAAAACAAATGTTCAGATTGATGTCTTGTTTTGGAACCTTTTTTTTCGTTGCAGGTAAAATAACGCAATGGCTAATATGGAAGCGAGTTACACTCCTCAGGAAAAGGCGGAAATTGTTCTTTTGCATGCTTCTGGACTTAGCCAAAGACAGAGAGCTGAAGATTTTTACCGTCGTCATCCCAATAAACCACGACCTGGAGACAGGGAGTGTTCAGAACAAACCAAGAGCAGGTCGCCCGAGAACTTCATCTGGTGCTGAAAGCAGTATTGATGTACTTTCCAAGATCGTAGTAAGTCCACAACGATCAGTGAGAAGATTGCATATCAAAGTGAACATTCAAAGACATCTTTACACCGAATATTGCAACGTCACCAATTTCATCTAATATATTACTTTTGTAAATTTAATTTAAGATAAATTTTCCTACGAGACAGGGCTTTTGGGACACCCTGTATATATATATATATACAGAGAGAGAGAGAGAGAGAGAGAGAGAGAGAGAGAGAGAGAGAGAGAGAGCCGATATGTATATGTCTTAAATTCGCTGGCATTGTGAAGACTGAAAATCTAAACTTTAGAATCGAAATGGGCCAAAATTCAAAACCCAATAAAATGGAACTATGAAAGAAAGTTAAATTGATTTTTAGGATTTTATTGTAAACGAAAGAATACGAAAAATAGCGATTGTAAATAGAGGAGGAAGTATAACTCCTCTTCACTGCTTTCAATCACGGCCCTATTCCTTATACAAAAGACGTTATTAAATAATGACTTTTCCCAACTTCTGAAGTTCATACAAAATTTTTCTTTCACACACACACACACACACACACACACACACCACGATGGATATATATTCAGAGCCACACTTATAAAACTTTAATGATATATTGTAATACTAAATTTAGTTCCGATACACAAATAACAATGAATAAGTGTTTTACAATAAGATTTTTCGGAATAAAGAAGAAAAATGTAATTATAATTTTTTACTTTTATCAAATCATCTTATTTCTGAGATCAGAAATTTTCTTTATAAATTACTTTATGTTCAAAACTATTTGGCCAGGAAAAATCACCATCTTTGACCCCTCCCCCCTACTTCCATGCCCACCAGGAAAAAAAAACTCTTTATACCCAGTCACATTTAATCAAGCGAGTAATTAGAAAAGGTTTTGAAGTCCCGCCGAGGTCTGGAAACTTCAAAGGTCCAAGAGAGCGTTTTGATGGAAGACATTTTCTAAAATTACTTGGAATTCCAAAGGAACGAGAATAAGCGAAGTTTTAAGGATGCCTCTCGACCAACATGAGAAATAGCTCAGAAGACAAGAGGCTGAAAAAGCTTGTAAAAGATTAAATTAAGTTTCGGAAAGGCACTCGAATAGAAACAGGAAGTTCATCTTGGAAACGATCAAACACCGGTAGGAAATGACACCGTGTGAGTGTGATAAATAAAGGAGAGAGAGAGAGAGAGAGAGAGAGAGAGAGAGAGAGAGAGAGAGAGAGAGAGAAAACACTCTGGCATTATCGAGACACTGACAGATGAAAGTAGAGAAAATTAAATCTTGAAATGTTTATGGAGACCAGAGAAAAAGAAAGAAAAAAATATTTTGGATACTGTAAACATGTGATGCGTCTTTCCTGCACACAACACTCGACTAACTTATTTTCTTAACATTCTTTTACAACCATAACTAATGCGACATCACACACAATTTGCAGGCACACAATAGACGTCGTAGTTACGCAAGACTTGACATATAAATGTAATGTATTGCATTTCATGATACTCTGCCTGTCTGTCTATCTGTCTGTGTGTGTATATACAGTGGTGTAGTGCTGTGGGAACGGCGTTCCCTTACTTTTTTTGGTAGACGGAACGGCGTTCCCTCACTATTTCAAATAAATCCGAACTTACAAATCTCTAACGTCATGAAATATTAATTCCCAACCCTAGAAGAAATATGAGAAAGAATCATTAACTGCTTCATTTCTTTTAGCTTCTTTATAGGCAATGCTAGCCTATAAAGATCTGGTGAAACAGTCACCACGGCGTACCAGTTGTTAACTTTTTTTTACTTAATCATTCCAGTTGTTAGCTATTTTTATTGATCGTACTGGATGTCGTATATCTAATGACAATGGAAATACTGCATCTTCAACCTTGGAATATATCCTAATATCCACTGCATATGACCTTAAAATATCCCTGAAATTGGTCAGATTTCAAAAGATTTCCCGGGGGGCTTACAGTGCCCCTTGTCCCCCCCGCATCTGAGTAACACTTTCAAAATGCGTTCCCTCACTTCTTTATTTAGCACTACACCACTGTATATATATATGTATATATATATATATGTATATATATATATGAAAATTATTTCACAAAAGTAACACGTGAAAAATATTTATGATGAATAAAACCACGAAGGAAAGGAAACACAGAATGGTGCTCAAGCGCTTTCGTCTAATGACATCCTCAGGAACACTGAAGTACATAGAGAGTTACAGCCTATATATAGGTTACAAAAAAAAAAATATATATATATATATATATATATATATATATACATACATACATATACAATAAACGGAGAAATGAAATTAAAAAAAAAAAATATATTAAAAATGAAAAGATTGTGGGAGGGGCATACAACTTTGTAAGGAAACACTATCGATTTTTAGCACAAGATCAAACTACCGATTTTTAGCACAAGATTAAATTAATTGTTTCCAACCAATGTTATAAAAAAAAAAAAAAAAATACAAATTTATACTGGAAATCTGCCCGGGTTTTATCACTCTACCCATCTTGTATATAAAAATAAATTGAAAAATAAAAGTTATTAGAGTGGCATACAAGTTTACCAAAGATTTAGCGTTCTACCCTTCTTATCTAAATCTTTTCTGAAGGAATTCAAAACAACAGGATCGAGTTGAAAAAGACCTTTGCTTATGTTGAAGTTATTTGAAAGTTGGATAATGGCAGACTCAAGAATATTCCTATTAACAATGTTGCTAGAGTGAAATAAAACTGAAGCATTATTCCAATCAATACAGTGGGATAACTCTGACAAATGGACAAAAAGGGCACTGGACGACTGTCCTGTTCTAATGGAATATTGATGCTGTTTTATACGTGTGTGCAAATCCTTTCCCGTCTGACCTATGTAAAAGGAATCACATTGTTTACAACCAATTTTATAGATAATGCCTGAATTATTGGTAGGGCTATTTTTTACTACGATATTTTTCACAATATTGTTATATGAAAATACTACATTAATATCCAAAAGTTTAAGTACATTAACAATGCCTAAAAAGCCCGGGAAAAATGGAAATACTAAAATATTTTTTGACAAAGTACGAGTGTTATTATTGCCCCGATAGAAAGTTCGTTTTGCCTTGTTGAGACAAGATTCCATAAACGCAGATGGATAACACAGATCACTTCCAATACCGTTGATTTTTTCTAATTCGGCATCGATGTATTCGGACTGGCGATCCTAAGGGCGCGGAGAAACATTGAAGAAAAAATGGCCTTCTTAGTGGGGGTGTCATGTCCCGAGTAAAAGTGTACGTAGGACAAATTGTTTGTTTTTTCCGATAGATACTGAACTTAAAACCTGGGCTTTCCCTATGTACACGCACATCCAAAAATGGATATTGAATTGTCTTGTTCCACTTCTAAAGTAAACTTAATGGAGGGGACTTGATCATTTAACTGAAGGAGGAAGTTATCCAGGTCACGATTCATGGGCCAGATACACAAAATATCGTCGACGTACCGCAACCAAGGGATGCCAACCCCCAGGATTCTCGGAATGTAAGTAATTTCGAAAAACTCCATATAAATATTGGAGAGGAGGGGCGACAAGGGGTTGCCCATGGCCATCCCAAAAACTTGTTGATAATACTCGTTATTGAAAGTGAATTTACAGTCTTTGATGCAAAGCTTAATAAGTTCCAAAACAATGTGTGAAGGTAGTGGCAAGTCATACTTATGTAATTCTTTGGAGAGAAAGTCAAGCATATCATCAATCGGCACTTTTGTAAACAATGAACAAACGTCAAAACTGATCAATCTATCGTTAGTTTCAGTACGTGCATTATTCAATTTTTCAGTAAGATCCATGGAATTTTTTACATGTGAATCAGAGATAGTTCCGAGAATGGGGTACAAGACTTTGACAAGCCATTTGGAGAGTTTATAAGTAATAGAGCCCAAAATTAAAAGTCTCATTCGAAATAGTCAGTAGAGTAAAAAAGCAAGCTCAAAGTGTGTTTTGAACCTTTCTTCGAAAAACATTAGTGACGATGGAGAAAGTCCCCTTGGATATGGTATGTCCTTTTTTATTGTTAAAAAACCTTCGGCTTTACAAATTTGCTACAGTCTCGCTTGTTTTGAAAAACAGTGTAATCTCCCTCAGTATTTGTTTAACATAGTTAAAGGCCTTGTTTATAGTGCAGCGAATAGTAGTTACGAAGATAACTTTCCTAAACGTTTTCGCAATAGCCTCTCACAATTAAAAAAAGATGGGGAGCTCCATATTACTAAAGCAGACAAGGCTAACACCATAGTTATTATGGACAAAGTGGACTACCTCAGAAAGATGAACGAGCTTCTCCAGGACCCCGCCACATACAGCAAACTTAGGAAGAACCCGCAGGATGACGTCATCAAATCATTTAATAGTGGCTTGAAACGCATTCTCAAAGATCATAAGGACTTAATTCCACTTTTCATGTCCACTTCACCTTCTCTGCCCTACCTTTACGGTCTTATTAAAACCCACAAACCTGGCAACCCTATGCGCCCCATTATTAGCTCGGTGGGCTCTATTACTTATAAACTCTCCAAATGGCTTGTCAAAGTCTTGTACCCCATTCTCGGAACTATCTCTGATTCACATGTAAAAAATTCCATGGATCTTACTGAAAAATTGAATAATGCACGTACTGAAACTAACGATAGATTGATCAGTTTTGACGTTTGTTCATTGTTTACAAAAGTGCCGATTGATGATATGCTTGACTTTCTCTCCCAAGAATTACATAAGTATGACCTGCAACTACCTTCACACATTGTTTTGGAACTTATTAAGCTTTGCATCAAAGACTGTAAATTCACTTTCAATAACGAGTATTATCAACAAGTTTTTGGGATGGCCATGGGCAACCCCTTGTCGCCCCTCCTCTCCAATATTTATATGGAGTTTTTCGAAATTACTTACATTCCGAGAATCCTGGGGGTTGGCATCCCTTGGTTGCGGTACGTCGACGATATTTTGTGTATCTGGCCCATGAATCGTGACCTGGATAACTTCCTCCTTCAGTTAAATGATCAAGTCCCCTCCATTAAGTTTACTTTAGAAGTGGAACAAGACAATTCAATTCCGTTTTTGGATGTGCGTGTACATAGGGAAAGCCCAGGTTTTAAGTTCAGTATCTATCGGAAAAAACAAACAATTTGTCCTACGTACACTTTTACTCGGGACATGACACCCCCAATAAGAAGGCCATTTTTTCTTCAATGTTTCTCCGCGCCCTTAGGATCGCCAGTCCGGAATACATCGATGCCGAATTAGAAAAAATCAACGGTATTGGAAGTGATCTGTGTTATCCATCTGCGTTTATGGAATCTTGTCTCAACAAGGCAAAACGAACTTTCTATCGGGGCAATAATAACACTCGTACTTTGTCAAAAAATATTTTAGTATTTCCATTTTTCCCGGGCTTTTTAGGCATTGTTAATGTACTTAAACTTTTGGATATTAATGTAGTATTTTCATATAACAATATTGTGAAAAATATCGTAGTAAAAAATAGCCCTACCAATAATTCAGGCATTATCTATAAATTGGTTGTAAACAATGTGATTCCTTTTACATAGGTCAGACGGGAAAGGATTTGCACACACGTATAAAACAGCATCAATATTCCGTTAGAACAGGACAGTCGTCCAGTGCCCTTTTTGTCCATTTGTCAGAGTTATCCCACTGTATTGATTGGAATAATGCTTCAGTTTTATTTCACTCTAGCAACATTGTTAATAGGAATATTCTTGAGTCTGCCATTATCCAACTTTCAAATAACTTCAACATAAGCAAAGGTCTTTTTCAACTCGATCCTGTTGTTTTGAATTCCTTCAGAAAAGATTTAGATAAGAAGGGTAGAACGCTAAATCTTTGGTAAACTTGTATGCCACTCTAATAACTTTTATTTTTCAATTTATTTTTATATACAAGATGGGTAGAATGATAAAACCCGGGCAGATTTCCAGTATAAATTTGTATTTTTTTTATTTTTTTTTATAACATTGGTTGGAAACAATTAATTTAATCTTGTGCTAAAAATCGGTAGTTTGATCTTGTGCTAAAAATCGATAGTGTTTCCTTACAAAGTTGTATGCCCCTCCCACAATCTTTTAATTTTTAATATTTTTTTTTTTTAAATTTCTTTTCTCCGTTTATTGTATATGTATGTGTATATATATATATATATATATATATATATACAGGGTGTTTGAAAACTTTCTGTAGAAATTGTAATGGGGGATAGGCAACACCAAGACAAACCCTTTTCGTCTATAAGTGTATGTCCGCTGACGTCACCATTCGGCGCGAGAGGGCGCCGCTGCAATTGGCTAAAAGGTGAAGTGGGCTAGACTCGCGCTTGCCGCGGGCATTCTTAAATCGGACGTAGTACGCGTAACATGGAGCGCTTCACGACTGCTGAGATGGCTGACATGCATATGGTGTATGGGGCTGCCAATGGAAACGGAAGAGCTGCTGTGAGGTTGTACCGACAGCGCTTCCCAAACAGACGTGTGCCAAACCACCAAACGTTTGCGCATTTGCATCGGCGACTGCGAGAAACTGGAACATACATTCCATGCAAACATGCATGACACTGGTCGGGAGAGAAACGTGCGCACTCCTGACATGGAAGAAGAAATCCTACGGCGATTTGAGGACAATCCAAGCGCAAGCACGCGAGGTGTTGTACGTATCCTCGGTGTGAACCACGACCTGGTCTGGAGAGTGTTGCACGAGCAGCAGTTACATCCGTTTCATCGTCAGAGAGTCCAGGCATTACAACCTCGGGATTACCCTCTTCGTGTGGAATTTGCACGCAGGTTTCTGCAGCAGACAGCGGTGCAGCCTAATTTTCAGGCTTATGTGCTGTTCTCAGATGAGGCCTGTTTCACACGTGAGGGTGTGTTTAACATGCACAATTCTCACGTGTGGGCGCACGCAAATCCACATGCTACACGGGTGCATGCTCATCAAGAACGGTTCGCCGTCGATGTTTTGGCGGGTATCGTCCATGGCAAGTTGATTGGGCCGTACCTGCTGCCTGCCCGACTCGACGGGCGGGTTTATCGGATATTTCTTGAAGAAACGTTGCCGGAACTGCTGGAAGATGTTCCCGTGGCTATTCGTAGACGATTGTGGTTTCAACACGACGGGGCCCCAGCACACTCCAGCAACGATGTGCGGGATTATCTGAACGCCACTTTTGGGGACCGATGGATAGGCCGGGGTGGGCCCGTAGCCTGGCCACCGAGATCCCCCGATTTAACATGCCTCGATTTCTTCCTGTGGGGACACATGAAGAACCTCGTGTACGAGACTCCCATTTACTCAGAAGAAGACCTCGTAGCAAGAATCGCTGTCACCGCTGGAACTGTTCCCGAAATGCCGGGAATCTTTCGACGTGTACGTCGGTCAATGCTTCGACGCTGTCGGGCATGCATTGATGCTACCGGTCGCAACTTTCAGCACCTTCTTTAAATAAACATGCCTTCTTTAAATAAACATGTTACGCGTACTACGTCCGATTTAAGAATGCCCGCGGCAAGCGCGAGTCTAGCCCACTTCACCTTTTAGCCAATTGCAGCGGCGCCCTCTCGCGCCGAATGGTGACGTCAGCGGACATACACTTATAGACGAAAAGGGTTTGTCTTGGTGTTGCCTATCCCCCATTACAATTTGTACAGAAAGTTTTCAAACACCCTGTATATATATATATATATATATATTTTTTTTTTGTAACCTATATATAGGCTGTAACTCTCTATGTACTTCAGTGTTCCTGAGGATGTCATTAGACGAAAGCGCTTGAGCACCATTCTGTTTCCTTTCCTTCGTGGTTTTATTCATCATATATATATATATATATATATATATATATATATA
The DNA here is from genome assembly GCA_023014485.1 of Bathynomus jamesi. NCBI lineage: Eukaryota > Metazoa > Arthropoda > Malacostraca > Isopoda > Cirolanidae > Bathynomus > Bathynomus jamesi. The sequence continues at coordinate 323,500 of JAJOZX010002443.1, forward strand.
TATATATATTAGTGATGTAGCGGATGTCATTTTTTTCACATCCGCGGATGCGGATGCGGATGAGGATGTTTGATTTCAACATCCGCGGATGCGGATGCGGATGTCTACATTTTCGTTATTTTTTAGGATATATTCGAGATTTGTTGTGTTTAACGTATATAATAAGGTATTATATAGAGAGAGCTGTAGCTATAATGTAGTATAATTGATTAATTGTACAATAATTGCTGTACTTTTCTCTGAACATATAAAATAATATCAAGCATCTAACTAATATAGAAATCAATTAGTGAATTCGTCTGCAAATAAATTCGTTATATTTTGTTGAGTTTCAGCCACAATTAGAAACCATAATTGTATTACCAGGATGCGGGACGTGAACCCAACTCAAATGCACCCCACCAACCTCTTTCCCCAACCTCCACCATTATAGAAAGAGATCTTTAATTAGCTTGATAACTATTTATATTAAGTTCAAAGTTTTATTAGGCATATTTATAAATGAGTAATTAAAATAAAGTAAACTAAGATGTTCATCGTTTAATGTTCAAACTTAATTATAGGAAGGTTATACTTAAGGAACATTAACTTTTCTGCCTTTTCTGCTGCCAGTCTGTTTCTCTTTTCATCATATATTAATCCAGCACTGCTAAATAATCTCTCGCTTGGTACGTTTGTTGGAGGACAGGCTAAATGTTTCCTTGCAAGTTTACTCAAGTATGGATAGATATTCTGCGTATTTTTCCACCAACTAATAGGATTGTCACATGCAGCCAGGCGTTTTTCTTGGTGATAGCTCTCGATCATTTTTACTACATCGTTTGACATCGCGTAGGTCTCGTCATTGCTGCTTGACTCAAGAAACTGAGAGACAGATTCTGTGATAGATTTGCTTGTTGAAGGTGTTGGTTCTGTCACTGAAACTTTTATTCTTTTGGTGGGTGGCGAAGCGACAGATTCAAGAGATTGAAGCTCTTCAACTGCTTTGCCAAGTGATGATTTAACTTGTTCTAATGTACTAGGTGAAAATAACTTAGCTTTGTAACGTGGATCTAAGTAGGTTGCAAGAGAGTAACTTCATACAAGAACAGCCTCTCGTCTTGTCGCTTGCATCACTTTTGCGCACAATGAACTAGTTCTATTAATATAGTAGAATTTGATAATTTCCGATTATTAATGACGTTTTATCTCAACGGTCCACATCCGCACGACATCCGCAGTCCAAAGTGCGGATGCGGACGCGGACGCGGATGCGAGAAAATGTGCGGATGTTCCGCGGATGCGGATGTGACCTACATCACTAATATATATATATATATATATATATATATATACACAGTATGTATGTATATATATACACAGATGATGATCAAATTATTAGAGCCACCCCTTGAAAAACACATTTTCATTATAATATGGTGTTTTTAGTTTAAATAATAACCTTTTAAGTATGCAGACAGTATTCCAAATTGTTATCACATGTAGTGTTCTCTACCTAAATAACAAACTGGGGATAGGGGTTAATTTGGGGAGTAGGGGGAGGGGAGTATGTGAAAAGTGGGTTCAGTAGTGTTTCAGCTGTGAACGTGGAAAGTTGTGTCAAGTGGTCAGGTGCGTTAAGTGTATGTTAATTAATGATAAGTTATTATATTTAAACCATTGTACGTGGAATATGCACTCATACACCCATATGATATTGTTTACAGGAATAACTTTTATGTACTGTAGGCTACCCAACATGGGTAAGAAATGTGATCATTCGCCAAAGAAGAAAGGTAGAATGCTCTCGCTGCTGACTGCAACTGATTATTCTCACAGAAAAATAGCCCGAGAACTGAATGTGTCACGTGCGTGTGTTGACAGGATCGCATCAAAAATTAAAGTTGAAGGGGACAATCCAGAGCTGACTCCAAAAAGAAAGGGTAAATGCGGTCGGAAAAGGATAACTACACCTAGAGCCGACAGATGCATTGAAAAGAAACTAGTAAATAATAGGAGAAGCACTACTAACAAACTTAAATTGGAGCTGGAGAAGGAAAACATCAACATTTCGACAATGACCTTTAGAAGGCGTGCCAGGGAATTTGGATTGAGTAGTCGCCGGCCAAGGGAAAAACCAAAATTGACTCCAACAATGATCAAAAAACGCTTAAAGTGGGCTAAATACTACTCAAAGTTCACTGTAGATGACTGGAAATCGGTAAGTCACAAAATTTTACTGATCTTTTATGCTTATTTTGAGTAAAATGTATTATTTTGATATTTGTATGACAAGGCACATTTCATTTTGGTTGCAATCATTTTCTATTTTCATTTGCAGGTGTGATTCAGTGACGAATCCACATTCCTAGTCATGTCTGATAAATTACAGTACGTTAGGCGACGTGTTGGTGAGGAATATCATCCAGAATGTGTCGTAAGTACGGTTAAGCATCCAACATCTGTCATGATATGGGCAATGATAAGCTGTAAAGGTACTGGACGAATTTACATTGTTGAGGGTACTATGAGGCAGAACCAATACCGAAAGGTTTTGGAAACAAGACTTATTCCACAGATCGCCGATTGGTTTCCAAATGGTGAGCCATTCCATTTTATGCAAGATTCGGCCCCATGCCACACTGCAAAGTCAGTTAAAAGTTTTCTGGCTGCAAAGAATATTCCTCTCGTGGATTGGCCAGGAAATTCTCCAGATATGAACCCTATCAAAAACCTATGGGAAACAGTAAAGCGTAGACTGAAAGGCGAGGAAATAACAACTCGAATATAGTTAATAGAACGAATAATTGCCGTTTGGAACCGTGATCCTGAGATACAGGCCAGCTGCAAAGTGTGTTAGAGAGTATGCCTAGACGGGTTGCTGCCTTAATTAAGGCCAAGGGAGGACCCACTAAGTACTAAAAGGTAGAGTGTATATAAATATATTCTGAAATAAAATAAGTGTTTAAATTAGCCAAATTTTACTATTATTATCATTAGAAATAAACTTATACAAGAAAAACTATTTTTTATGTAGTGGCTCCAATAATTTGATCACCCTCTGTATATATATATATATATATATATATATATATATATATACACACAGACAGTGCATGGAACAAGGAACTCTTCTGGGAAAATTAAATTCACTATAGTCCGAATAAGTAATGGTAAATGACAAACACTAAAGTTTTTTCTCTTTCATGATGTCAGCCCGACGTGGGCAACGGGTCATTCGCAAAGAGGCCCCAAAATATAGCTTCCCTCACCAGCTATCTGCAAAGCAGATAGGATCCAGCTTTGGGAAAGGATCTAGGGGTTACAGCTACACCTAGCCTACTATATCCAGAACCTCAATATAAGCAAAAGACTCGTTGCATTCGCATCGGATTGAATACATCAAAGAAAAAGAGGTCAGTACATATTATGAAAAGATTTGTTTCCTAACAAGAGTAGTAAACGGGGAAGGAAAACTATTAGAGTCCTTTTACAGGACGTAGATGGTGTGGAATTACCCATTGCTTACGCCAGTCAGCTTCTCTCTAGACCTAACGGAATTGTTCCACTGCGGACCGAGAGGCCCTAGCGGTATATTGGGCTTTGAAAAAGTTCCGAAATATCGTCTATGGCTACGATGTAACCATCAAAACTGACCATAAGCCACTCACGTATCTCTTCAAGGAAAAGCTACTTGAAGGTCGGTTGAGTAGATGGGCTCTGCTGATTCAGGATTTTGCGGCAAAAATCGTATACAAACCAGGAAAACTTCAAGATATTCAAGACGGATTGTCGAGACTTATCCCCGACACCAAAGTGAATAAGATAGAAACTCTCCCTGTGTTCGACTACGAATGTCTGCAATACTCCCAACAACAGGACCAACACACTCAGGACCTCGTGGAAATACCAAAGGATCTCGTAGATATAGACGTCAGATTTTGTCACGACTCACCTTTGTATGGCCAAATGTGTCCGGATCGCACCATCAAGAGCCTTTTGGAGCGATACCATTTTCCAGAAATGAACGAAAAGATACATGAATACATCGCTGAATGCCCGTCTTGTTTAAAACATAAAGGCAACGTATCGTCCACAGCTCCCATGCATAAATATTCAGTATGCCAACGGCCCTGGCAAAGAACTGGAATGGACAAACTGGGACCATTCCCCAAAACATCAAAGGGAAACCAGCACATCCTTTTGTTTGCGGACCACTTCTCGCGTTGCAGCCAGTGCTGGACTTACCTATAAGCTAAATAAGCTATAGCTTAGGGCCACACACCCTCGGGGGCCTCATTTTTTTAAATATATTTTTATTTTATCATTAGTTTTTATTCTTTAACACTAATTCATCAAAAATTATATATATATATATATATATTATTTTTTATTTATCATTAACATTAATATAAAAAATAATAATTATAGTAATAATGACATTATTTTAAATTTTTTTACCCGAATTTTTTTAGAGAAGGGCCTCAAATTTCATATAGCTTAGGGCCTCAGCAGGTGAAAGTCCGGCCCTGGTTGCAGCGAAGTAGTTGCCTTTCCAAACCCAGACCTCGGAAACTGTGGCAAGAGCCCTAGTGGAACGCGTCATCCAAAACCATGCTACTCCTTCCATCCTAATTTCGGATACCGCCCTAAGTTTCACTTCCAAACTGTTCGAGTCACTCTGTAACGTGTGTAAAATTAAAAACACACATTGTGACATATCATCCGCAGGCAAACGGCTTAGTGGAAAGAGACAAATCGGAAGATCTTACAAGCCGTCCATCCTCCCGCACATGAGATGATTCCCTCCCCATGGTGCAAACAGCCATCAACAACGGCTATAACATGTCCATCGGGGACATCCTTCATTTCGTCCTATATCACTACGACAAACTGCTACCTTTTGATTTGCCTGACCAAATCGACCTGGCAGTTCTAACACCTTCCGAAATGGCAGAAGCAAATCAGCAACTAGTTGAACGATCTTTCAAAATTTTTGACATAATCCGATATGCCCGAGACCAGAGTTTTTCAAACTTTTTGAAGTCACGGTACCTTTATTTAAAAAAAAATTCACGGAACCTTGACCAACAGGTAAAATTTTAATGATATAAATAAAATGGTTATAAAACACAATTCATGCTCACTGCAGTTTATTTATGTAATTTACAAGAAATTTACAAGAAAAAAAAAGAATTTACTTTTATTGACCTATTTATTTTAAATTCCCCTCCCCACATTACTGTCAACATAAAAGAAATTATCAGTATAAAAAATATCATGTTTATTGTAAAATTAAAGTTTTCAATGCAAAATAATTAAAAGTGAGTAATTTTACAGTTATTGAGGAGTAATTTTAATAGTTAATCAAACAAATAAATGTTCAGACTTGGATGTTCATTGACAATGACTTATATTTTCGTTAGCAAAGATCTTTAGAAAACATCACCATATATTTCTATAATATGCATTGTGAAAGCTATCACAAATTTACACTGCATTTAATAACATTACTGTGATCATAACTTCCGTGAACTGAGAAAACTAAACCTAAAAACCGAAAAACTCACCAAATCAATCAGACCAGTGCTTGTGGTCATCAGCCGTGTTTTGTTTACAAAATGGGCTCCTGTTTCTTACTGTGGCTGCAAGAGGGCAACACTTATTCTGGATATCTCATCGTTTGAATTAAAATTCTCTCTCTTGCCCACTCTCTCTTTGCCTACGCCTTTCAAAACACAATCACTGAATTCGCAGAATATATATCGTACATTCATCCATGCCAGTTGTTATTATTTTATCTTACCGATCTCTCCTTCTCAGTCTCTCATGACATGCCACACGGAACCCCATCAAGTTCTCGCGGAACCCTACGGTTCCGCGGAACACAGTTTGTAAACCCCTGCCCTACACCAAAGAAACCAACAGATGGAGCAAGAACAACATAGGCGTCATCCCCGTCAACGGACTATAACCGTCGGTATGCGATGTTACATAAAGAGTTTCAAACCGCCAAGTGCTCATCGCAAATTATACCCAAAATGGGATGGCCCATATTGGATTATGAAAAACCTCGGAAAGAACCGTTACGAAATCCTCGACCTCCGAGACCATTCCAAACTAAAGATCATTGACGCTGATAATTTGAAAATAGCTGCCGAATAACACATTCCCAAACAACATCTACCAGGAGTTCGAGCCGCCTACCCTTCAAAAGATCAAGGTATGAAACAAATCCAGCAGGGACCACAACCCGAAGTAGTCACCGCAGAAACCACTACCCGTGACGAAGATTGCTACCTCGTAACAGTGGCGTACTAAGGAGGGTGTGAGGGGGGCGGTCCGCCCCGGGTGACAGCCAGGAGAGGGGTGCCATCGGGAGAGTTGAAATATCAGTACAAGGTTTCAAGCCAAATGAAAAATTCGCCAAAGTAAGAAAAAAAATTTAAAAAATTTCAAACTATTACAACAGCTTAATGTTAATTTCCACTATAAAATAAGTTTTTATTTTTTTTGGCAATACAAAATTTACAAACGAAAAAGTAAATATTTGATAAAAATTACATCGAAAGGCCAACGTTTGTTGACGTTTTAGTTATCAGTTTGTTGAGCATAGTTTGTTGAGCATAGCCAGCTGGCTGCAACTGACATTCCAAGTCTTGTTCACTTGACACTGTGACTCCACATACATGAGGTATGTTTCATTAAATAATTATGATAAAGCATAAACCAGAATCTTCCTTTTCGTGGTCACAAAGAGGACATATCATCAGCAAACAAAGGAAACTTCATGGAATTGGTAGAGTTGCTGTCAAATTATGATCCAGTTTTGAAAGAACATTTTGTAAGGATTAAGCATTCTATTCCATCTGAGAGGAGAGTGGCCTCGTATTTATCTCCAAAGATTCAGAATGAGTTCATTTGCCTTTTGGGGAATTACGTCAAAGAGAAAATAGTGGCTGATATCAAGAAAGCAAAGTATTTTGGGATTCTTTTTGACAGCACTCCTGATGTGTCCCACACTGATCAGATGTGTGAAGTGATCAGATACGTCCATAATGTGACAAAGTTGAAGTAAAGGAAACATTCTTGGGCTTCTTCCCTATTGCCGGAAAGACTGCTGCTGAGCTCACAGGGGATATCCTGAGTAAGGTATGTTGATTTTCAGCATTTTGTTTGGATATCGACTTTGGACTAGTCGAGATAGTCAGGGCTTAATATAATAACTGACAAAACATTTCAGATCCCTAGCTTTAACAGTTTTTTGAGGAAACCGTTTCAAAAATCGTCAAAAAATCGTACCGAAAAATACCGCATTTTCGCAATTTTCGGCGGAAAAAATCATGCTATTTTCATAAAAAAAATCCTGAAAAAAGTTACAATTTTATTGAAAAAAGTAAAAAAAACATGTACAGAGTCAAATAGACACATTTAGATCCCAAGATCATCATAATTTTCACTGTAAGAGCCCTTAGAAGCAAAGGAAGGCCTCATCTGGCGGCTTAGGGCTTTAGCCAGAATGTGTTTGTGCCTTGATTCGAGTCCATAAACGGTATGGGAAGCTTCAGATGTCAGCTTCACGGCCCTTTCAACACTCTGAGAATGTGAAGGCAGATCAGGCAGCTCCAGCTTGGTGCCATTCAGCAATGCTTCTTGAAGCTCCTGGTCGGAAAAGTCTTCTCTGAGAGCAGGTTCACAGATGCCACTTTGAGAAAGGTTGATTAGTTCTGACCAGTGGGTAGCTTCAATGTTGATGGCTGTGATCTTCTTCAGCCTCTTCTTGGCTGGCTTCCCACTTCTGAAAGAATAATAATTAATTTATTTTTTATTCCAGTTTAAGATTTAATCCCTATTAGTCTCAGAATTGCTGATTTAATTTAACTTAAATTAAAAAAAAAAAACCGAGTTCTATAAATCCCCATAATCGAATTTTTTTTCAGAAAGAAGGTAAGATTATTTCCATTATCAGAGGGAGGGGGGGAATTGGGATAAGAAAATGTGAAAAAAATTCGATTATGGGGATTTATAGAACTCGGGCCTTTTTTTTATTAAATAAATCCCCATAATCAAATTTTTTTTTCACATTTTTTTAAAATTAATAAATGCTTACCTGATGGACAGAATTTTCTTGAGAGCAGCTTCTCTCACTTCCAAGTCATCAGACTTCATCATGGAGTACAGCGCATTCTCGGGCAGCAAGGCAAAAGCATTGTACTTCAGGTTCTTGAAAGCAACACCCTGGATTTCTTCAGACTGCTGCTTGATCCTCTGGATCATGTTGAAGATGTTCAGCTGCTGATTGTGGAACTTGCTGTCCCTTTTGATCTCAAACTAACTGATTGCATACACTTCCTCAATGAACTTGATGGCCTGGTAAAGCTTATCCTGTAGTTCTGGAGGGTAAGCACCTCTGGTCCACAGACACATCAATCTAATTGCCAAAGTCAACCATCTTGCATGGTTTAATGGTCCAATTTTCCAGGCAGCAAATTTGGGTTGACTTTGCCCCTGGAAATTCCAAGCACATACTCCAAAAGAAGCCTCTGGTCGCTACTGAGATCATTCAGTGTCTCCTCAGCAAATTCCATGTCATCCAGGGGTCCACTGAGTTTGGTGAATTCCACTTGTGGCAAATCTTGGTAGTCAATTTCACAGAGTTTTCCCAGCGGACCAGTGAAAGCAGTGGGACTTTTGGTACTGCCATCAAGATGCTTGAAAACAGCTCTGAAAGGAAGCTCATTCTGATGGAGTGAACAGCTAATGGTGTGAAATAACTGTACTGAATAACTTGGCGGAGGGTAGGAGGCTCTGTTTTATCCGCTGGCCACTGAATTTTTTGGCACTATCACTTCGAGTTAACACTGCAGACTTCCGTTTTTTACCCATTTTTATGAAATATCTGAAAATAAACACAATTAAATGAACGCATCATAAAATAACTTAATTTAATACACATTTTATAGGTAAATATCATTAAAAAATACAAAATAATACACTAATAAACATCTATAATGCATTTACAATAAGTTTCAAGCATCATTTTGTTAAAAAAGCCGAATTTTAATTGATTATTTTCATGAAATAAGGTCCGATATTTTGTTCGTTTACATTGCGCGAATGCCGCGCGCGCGATTTTACGCGTAAAATTCGGCAATTTTACAACTTAAAAATAATTAACAATCCTCAAAAAATACAATGATTTTCACAAATATGAGTTGGTGCAACGTTTTTTATACATTAATACCTTTCTATCTAGACTAGTCCAAGATCACAGTTCCAAAATCAACCTACCTTAATCCTGAGACATCTGGAGAGAGATGGACTGGACATAAACCTCTGCCGTGGTCAAGGATATAACAACGCTGCAACTATGGCTGGGATTCATGGTGGAGTTCGGTCAAAGATCGGAGAGATTAATCCAAAGGCTTTGTTTGTGCCTTGTGCAAATCATTCTCTGAACCTTTGCGGAGTGCACTCATTTGGAAGCGTTTCTTCATGTGACTTTTTTTCGAACCTTGGAGAGAGTCCCTTCTTTTCAGTCTCAACTCATCGATGGGAAGTGCTGATGGAGAATGTAGGCATGACAGTCAAAAGACTTTCCCAGACAAGATGGAGTGCTCATTATGACGCTGTGAAACCAGTGAAGGCAAATTTTGAAAAGCTGACCTCAACCCTTGAAGTACTGTGCGATCCCAAAGAAGAGGATCAGCTCAGATTTTGCTGGCTGCTGTATGTGATTTCTCTTTTTTGAGTTACCTTTCTTTCTGGTGTGAAGTCCTGGAAGAAATTAATCTCACACAAAAGTATTTGCAAACAGTTGGAATCAGCCTTGAAAAGTGCATTGTGAAGCTCCAAGCTCTAAAACTGTTTCTTAAAGATCAGCGCAATGAAATTGTGGAGAGGGCCATTCATTATGCAACTACAAAGTGTGAGGAAATGGACATTTCTATGGAGAGAAGAGGGAGAGTAAAGCTCTGAAAAAGGATGCCAAGAGAGATGGCAAAGGATGCTAGTCTCACATTGCCAGAGGAAGTAAAAAGGGCTATGTTTGAATGTCTTGATCGCTTTCACCAAGCATTGGAGATTCGTTCTAAGGCAATGGATCAAATTCTGTCAATCTTCGCTGTTATTCAGCCAAACACTTTGGTTGTTGCAACAGACGAACTTCGGAAGTATATTCCAAATTTGACTCAGATTTTCGATGAATTCTCTGATGAAGATAGTGTGGAAATTGAATGACTCCGGAGGCATTTGGAAGCTGCCAAAATCAGCGTTGAAGAGGCAAAGAAATGGACAGCATTGCAGTTTCTGGAGTTTATTGTGAAATGGGATTTTTGTGAATCTTTGCCAAGCTTGTCACTGAGTTTGAGATTCTTTTTGACTGTCTGTGTGTCTATTGCTTCATGTGAAAGAAGTTTTTCCAAATTGAAATTGATAAAAAATTTCTTTCGCTCGACCATGAGTCAGACAAGATTGACAAATATGGCTTTACTTTCAACTGAACATGAATATGCAAAGAAGGTGAATTTTGATGAGGTCATTGATCAATTGGCAGAAATTAAGGCTCGAAAGCAGAGATTGTGAATCCTCTCTATTAACCTTTGAAGAATAGGCTGAGCGTTGAGCCTGGATTTCCTGTGTTTTTTGTATAAAATAAAATGCAGTATTACCTGTTCACTGAATTTTTAATGTCCTGCATTTTTCTTATTTCCAATTTGCTTATGACAGTACTGTACTGTTTAAAAATCTACTTGCAAACATAATATATTTTTCTGTGTGTTTAAATTTTAAAATTATTTATGGGGGGTGCCAAAGGAAGGATCCGCCCCGGGTGCCAAATACTTTAGGTACGCCCCTGCCTCGTAATATCACCAGTACTCGAGCCAATCTCTGAAAAAGAAGAGGGCCCAGACCCGAAAGTCGAATCAAAACCAGACCCTGGAGGAACCCCTTCTAGAGGATCACTCAGTGGAACTCCACCCTCTCCTCCAACTCTACCATCTCTTCCAACTCCACCATCTCCTCCTTCACCACCCTCACCGATTGATGGTCGACGCACGGACCCTATATACCGGTCGCAAATGCATCAACCACGTGAACTAGAACCTTCACGAAAAAAACGAACACACTCAGAATCCGAGCTTAATGTTCGACCCCCACTACCACCTAAGCGAGGCCGACCACTCCGCACACAAACATCTACACGACCACCAATAGCTACGTGTAATTTAAGACGTAGATATGAATAAAATTGTGCGTCCTCATACTGCCTGAACTAGACTTAATCACCCCGACTTATGTTGTATATATATATCTCTATTATAAAAAACATTAGTTATCATCTAGTTAGAAGTAGTTAGGATGTTATATTTTTTCATTAATATCATTCTAGAGGGTAGAGCCCAGTAAAAATGAACAATGAATAATTCCTATATTCATATAATTTCTTTTATTCATTCATATAATTCTTATATTCATTCATATAATTTTTATATTCATTCATATAATTCTTATATTCATTCGTATAATTCTTATATTCATTCGTATAATTCTTATATTCATTCGTATAATTCTTATATTCATTTTTACACAGAGTCCAAATTCGCATAACGCTGACACGAGTTTGGATAAATTTTTTAGTTTCTTTTTATTTTATTTTTGCTGAATAATTGATAAATTATTTATTTTTAAATTATTTAATAATTTTTTTTAGATTTAGCTTAATGATGTAATCTTGTTCAACTCTGCACTGTTCATTTTCTGTAGGTATTCTCTCTTCGTTGTAAAAGATGAAGTCATGTCTTGCTTAACGTTTAATTTTAAATCTCAAGCATTTAATTTTTGCTCATTTGCATGTTTAACTGTAATTCAATAAAATGTATATTTCAGTTTCCATTTTTAGTTAACTCGGCAGATCATGATAACATCAAATCTATCAATATGCGGTTTAAAATAAAAATATGGCTTCATCTTCAAATATCTTGCTTATTAGTAAAGACATTGCTGCAGCTAAAATATTTACATCAAAGAAAAAGGGGTAACTATTGTATTTTTAGCCAAAAAACCAAAACTTAAACCTCAACTTGCAAAATTGAGCGTCCACCATATTGTATTCAATCCGACACGAATACAACGAGTCTTTTGCTTATATCGAGGTTCTGGATATAGTGGGCTAGGTGTAGCTGTAACCCCTAGATCCTTTCCCAAAGCTGGATCCTATCTGCTTTGCAGATAGCTGGTGAGGGAAGTATATTTTTGGGGCCTCTTTGTGAGTAACCTGTTGCCCATGTCGGGCTAACATCATGAAAAAGAAAAAACTATGGTATTTGTCATTTACCATTACTTATTCGGACTATAGTGGATTTAATTTTCCCAGTTCTTTGTTCCATGCACGGTTTATGTATATCATGAAAGAACCTCAGGGGACCATTCTGAGTTCAATTCCAACATGAACCGGACATGTTATGTGCCATGAAAAGTGGACGCTAAATTTTACCATTTCAGGTTTAAGTTTTGGTTTTTTGGCTAAAAATACAATAGTTAACCCCTTTTTCTTTGATGTATTCAATCCGACGCGAATGCAACGAGTCTTTTGTTTATACTGAGATTCTGGATATAGTGGGCTAGGTGTGGCTGTAACCCCTAGATCTTGTCCTAAAGCTGGATCCTATCTGCTTTGCAGATATCTGGTGAGAGAAGCTATATTTTTGGGGCATCTTAGTGATTGACCCGTTCGTTGCACACGTCGGGCTAACATCGTGAAAAAGAGAAACTATGGTGTTTGTCATTTACCATTACTTATTCGGAATATAGTGAATTTAATTTTCCCAGATTTACTTGTTCCATGCACGGTCTGTGTGTATCATAAAAGAACCACAGGGAACCATTTTGAGTTCAATCCCATATATACGAGGGCCACTCAATATATTTTGCCCCACCTTTTTTTTTCTTTCCAAGTTTCCCTGTAAGTTCCAGAAATTTTGTACACAAGTAGTTACATTCCTTTTTTTACAAGTTTTTATTTTTCCCCATAGTCACCATCCTTTTCTACGGCCTTCTTCCACCTCGAAACAAGGGCCTTTATTCCTTGCTGGTAAAAGTCCGCTGGGTTAAGCGGGAGCCACCTCTTAACCTCCTCAACAACCTCATCGTCACTCTGAAACTTTCTTCCACGAATAGCATCCTTCATTGGCCCAAACAAATGGAAGTCTGAAGGTTTCAGATCCGGGCTGTATGGAGGGTGAGGTAACACAGTGAAGCGCATTTTTGTGATGGCCTTTCTTGTTTGCAAACTGTTGTGCGGTCTTGCGTTATCGTGCAAAAGAAGGACGTGTTCCAATTTTCTCTCCGGTCGAACTCGCTTTATACGTCTCTGGAGTCTGTACGGTAGCAATATAGGCCTCTGGGTTGATTGTTTGTCCTTTCTTCATAATGTCCATCAGAATCACACCTTTCATGTCCCAGAAGATGGTGGCCATAACCTTTCCTGCAGAGGGAGCCATTTTGAACTTTTTCTTGCGTGGGGAGTCTGGGTGATGCCACTCCATGGATTGACGTTTTGTTTCAGGTTCAAAGTGGTGTACCCAAGTCTCATCCCCAGTCACAATTCGTGAAAGAAAGTCATCCCCTTCTGTCTCGTATCGAACCAACGACTCGGAAACAATTTCTTTTCTTTGGGCTTTGTGATCTTCAGTCAGTTGGAGAGGAACAAATCATGAACACCCTTTTGAGTATTCCAGTTGTTGAATTATCGTATTTACACTTCCTTCACTAATTTCTAGCTCCAGTGATAGTTCCTTGTATGCGACGCGTCGATTTGATCGAATGATGCTATTAGCACGTTGCACAGTGCGAGGTGTCACAGCCGGTGCCGGACGACCGCAGCGTGGCTCATCATCGAGGCTGACTCTCCCTCTCTCCGATGATCTCACACGTTTAGACCAGCGTCCAATTGTGCTTCGATCAACAACGGCATCTCCGTAAACGTTTTGTAGACGTTTGTGAATATTTCCAACTGTTTCCTTCTCTGCGGTTAAGAAATTGACAACAGCTCTCTGTTTACGACGCACATCACTGTCAGACGCCTTTATCGAAACAGCGTTAACCATTGGTTTTATACAAGGGCGTTTCAAAGCGATTTTATACAAAGAGGGGAGGTTCAAACAGGAAAACCCCGGTTATGTAAAGCGCAGAAAGTTTAAACTTACGGCCCAGAAGACATTTCAGCCCCATGGCCTATTATTTGGCTAAGACAAAAGGGTGGGGAAAAATATGTTGAGGGCCCCTAGTACATATATATATATATATGTATACATATATGTATATGATGAATAAAACCACGAAGGAAAGGAAACACAGAGTGGTGCTCAAGCGCTTTCGTCTAATGACATCCTCAGGAACACTGAAGTAAATAAAGAGTTCAAGACTATATATAGGTTACAAAAAAAAAGTATATATATATATATATATATATTAAATATAGAAATAAAAATTGTGGGAGGAGCATACAAATTTGTAAGGAAAACTACCAATTTTAGCATTTTGCCCGAATTCAGCACAAGATCAAATGGATTGTTTACAACCAATTTTATAGATAATGCTTGAATGATATATAGGTCACAAAAAAAATAAATAAATAAATTGAAAAATAAAAATTGTAAGACGAGCATACAAATTTATAAGGGAAAATTACCAAAGGTTTAGCACTTTGCCCTTCTTGTCTAAATCCGTTCTGAAGGAATTCAAAACAACGGGATCGAGTTGAAAAAGACCTTTGCTCATGTTAAAGTTATTTGTAAGTTGGATAATAGCAGACTTAAGAATATTTCTATTAACAATGTTGCTAGAGTGAAACAAAACTGAAGCATTATTCCAATCAATACAATGGGATAACTCTGACAAATGGACAAAAAGGGCACTGGACGACTGTCCCGTTCTAACGGAATATTGACGCTGTTTTACACGCGTGTGCAAATCCTTTCCCGTCTGACCAATGTAAAAGGAATCACATTGTTTACAACCAATTTTATAGATAATGCCTGAATTATTGGTAGGGCTATTTTTTACTATGATATTTTTCACAATACTGTTATATAAAATTGGTTGTAAACAATGTGATTCCTCATGTATTCCTCATGTCCACACCTCATGTATCTTCAATATTCTATACCCATGGCGAACGGCTAGGGCCAGCTCAGGGCTTGTATATACGTCTCTGATCTTAAGCTGGTTGGTTGTATGGTCACAATCACTGTTATTCTCTTCTGCGCACTTCACGCACAGGGGAAACATGAGCTTGTGATCTATAACGACGGGTAAGATCGGCATCCATAAATCGCGAGGGGGGAGCACGTCTACGAAAGAGAGTCCAAAGTAGCACTCATTCAAGTTAGCTGAAAACTCCTCGATGGTTCGATGGTGGGGACCCACCATTTTTTCAGGTGCACCTACGAGGTACGGATTGTTCTTCATCACGTAGGGGTATAAAGAGCAGAAGTCGTAATAGTGGAGTTTCACGCCCTCCGTAGGCGGAAAGTATAGCTTGAATGGGTTTGTGCGCCCTCCAAACAAGCTGTCACCACAATTGAGAGGGTCCGACACCATTCAACGTTTGATGGCCCTTATTTCTTCACGATACTGGGCACCTATTTCCATCCGTGCATCATACTCATCCTCCCATACGATTTTGTGAGTGAACTGGGAGCATATAAGTTGATCACGGTTACGGGTCCATGCGAGCCTGTAGGCGGGGGATCTTCCATAAAGGTCCCCTTTGAAGGCACATTCAGCGCGCGGGCATCCATGCCACCAGCAGCCGTTAAAGGAATACACAGTCTTCTCACCAGTGGCTGGATCCTCACTTAATTAAGCTGTCAACCCAAAAAACACGACCATTGACCTTAACGGGTACTTTACCCGTGTTACGGACATGTTTTATGTATACCCTGTCTGTTGCTGTAGGTGTATGAGCCAGTAAAGTAAATAGCCTTGTGCCCATAACTGCAGGGGTTGTTTTTGTGAATGATTCCTAAGGTGTCTTTAGGCATAAAGTTATTCTTGAACACTGTAAAACATAATGAGGCGATCGTGGTCGCGTCTTGCAGCGGATCGCATTTGAAACGTGTTATGTACGTCCTTCTAAAGGCTTGAAAACATACTGTAAGTACACGTACGTCATTCACACAATAACATTCACATTCATCAGCTATATTATATGGATTAGCTTCATTAAAACTGTTGTAGTAGCGGTCAAAATCTTCACGCTCACTATCACTCATGTTGGTGTAGTTGAAGTAATGTTTGGGTGGAGTAGTCCTACGTAATTCAAAGTTTCGTTAGTGAGGAATGTGTAAGGGAAATACCCTTTTGAAACTTCATCGGCTACGCACATGACCTTGGACAGCTTTCCTAATTTACGAGGTGTGAAGAGCAGGGTGTCTTTAAACTGTACATTAACTTTTATCTGCATCTGTATTAGTTTGATGCCTCCTTTCAAGGGATCACCTGTAAATATCGCAGACGACTCGTGTTCAAGCAGCTCCTTATAAAGGAACTGTGTGTGTCAAATGTCGCCCCCTTATGGGCAAGAATATACACAGTCATTTTTTTGAACCTGTCCGCTAATTTGACAATATAGGATACAAAGAATTTCACAGGGTTGTCGTGTGCATTCGTTTTAAAAACGTTTGTCCGTTTTCCACATTTGTGGCACTCATCACACTCGATCTCCTTGCACTCATCACAGATAGTCTGACTTACGAGTAAATGTGGAATGACTTCTTTGGTTTCAGCGTTCGTGTAAGTTTCTATATCGTAGTACACGGTTATAGAAGGGCTATTTTTAGGCTTAGCATCTTATACATAACATACATGCTTCACTCCATCCGCCTTATATTTTCCATGACATGTAGAACAGTGAATTTCATTGCATTTATGTTTGAAATTCCCACAATTATCCATCATGTGAAACATGCCACACTTACAAATCCTCATTTTCCTGCAAATACCATTTGATTTATGGAGTTCAAAGCAATTATTATTGAAAAATGTACATGTACACACATTACATTCCCTCTTCTCGGTTTCAACTACACGACTTTCACATTTAGGGCTTTTACACTGCTCACATGATGTCTTCCATATTTTCGACTTTTATCATAACTGGCGTAGAGAGCCCTTAAGTTACGGATGAGGAGATACGATGTTCCTGACAATCCTAAAATAAGTAGAGGTCTTGTACGATCTCTCACGCTGCTTTTAAACACATACACCGTCCTACGACGATCATCCATTCCAAATACGGCTATACATGCATTCATTTTCTGCTCGGCCCTTCTAAGTTCTTCAGGACCCATATTATACTCAAACTCAAGCTTACAATCTGAAGCCAGTTTACGGGCACGCTGCACAACCGTGGGCAGCCAAATTTTTTTTCCCAAGTATTTAGCACAGTGAACATTTGAGCTAAGATTACACTGGTCTAGAAATTTTGAAAAAGTTTGTGCTTCGGAGATAAAATGTGTTTCTTATTATGGATTTTGGGGTGCTGAAAACGAATATGACCATAAAAACAGTCGATTGGCTACAGTTTCCAAGAAAATTTAAGTTACACATTTTGCGTATATGTATACCATATATTAGTAACATACCTGTATAATGCAGTCACTTATATTGATTCAACCCGTCGCTTCTTTGCTTGTCTCTTGTATTCAACTTCTGGAGCATCTCTTGTTATTGTTCACCAGTAGTCTGCTAACAATGATGGACTCCATTTCCCCTGGTAGCTTTTCTCCATCGCTGAGATATCCTGGTGGAAACGTTTACCATGTTCATCGCTGACTGCTCCGCAGTTGGCCGGAAAAAATTCCAGGTGCGAATGGAGGAAATGTATCTTTAAAGACATATTGCAGCCCATTTTTTGATAGGAGAACAGCAGGTTTTCCACCAGCTCCCTGTAATTGTCAGCTTTGGTATTTCCGATAAAATTGGTTGCTACTAACCGGAAAGCATTCCACGCTGTCTTCTCCTCACCACCTAGGATACGGTCGAACTCCTCATCTCTAAGAAGCTCGCGGATCTGTGGACCAACAAATACACCCTCCTTGATTTTTGCTTCACTGAGCTTTGGGAATTTACCACCGAGGTACTTAAAAGCTGCCCCCATTTTATCCATAGCCTTAACAAAATTGTTCATGACGCCCAGTTTGATGTGTAAGGGTGGTAACAAAATCTTGCTCGATTCTACAAGTGGAGGATACTGAACATTTTTTGTTCCAGGTTCCAATGAGTGTCGGAGTGGCCAATCCTTCTTGATGTAATGAGAAGTCCTAGCCCGACTATCCCATTCACACAGAAAACAGCAATACTTAGTGTAGTCCGGCTGCAGTCCAAACACGATAGCAACAACTTTCAAGTCACCACAAACCTGCCACTGATGTTTGTCATAGTTTATGCAGTTCAAAAGTTGCTTCATGTTGTCATATGCTTCCTTCATGTGGACTGCATGACCAACTGGAATTGATGGCAATACGTTGCCAACATGCAACAAAACAGCTTTTAGACTCAACTTCGATGAATCAATGAACAGTCTCCACTCATCAGAATTGTGAATAATGTTGAGAGCTGCCATCAGACAATCGATGTCGTTGCAAGCTATAAGGTCACCTTCCATGATGAAGAATGGGACAAAATCTTTTTGACGGTCACGAAACTTACTCTAACATTTTCAACGAGGAGATTCCACTACTGCAATCTGGAGCTCAACAGCTCTGCCTTACTCTTTGGCAGTTCTAAATCTCTGATAAGGTCGGTTAATTCATTCTGAGTTATCATGTGCGGTTTAGAAGATGTCAAGTTATAAACAAATTCAGGGTCTTGTGAAGTTGAAGGCTCACAAGTTTCGCAGGTTCCTTCATTCTCCTCGTCCTCTGACTCCAGGGAGAATGAGTGTGGGGGCTCAGGAACGGGTAGTCCTTCGCCGTGAGGTACAGTGCGTATAGCAGAGGGTATATTCAGATATTGTAAAATCCACTTTTTCTTCTTGCAAATACCTTTCTTGACTGGAGGCACCATGCAGAAGTAACAATTGCTGACATGATCTGTTGGTTCCCTCCACACCATTGGCACTGCAAAAGGCATAGATTTCCTTTTCCGATTCAACCACTGGCGAAGGTTTGTTGCACAAGTATTGCAGCATATGCGTGGGGCCCAGCTCTTGTCCTGATCTCCAATCTTACAGCCAAAATAAACATGATAGGCTTTCCTAATCACGGCGGTTATAGCACGCTTTTGTGATGCAAAAGTCAATTCTCCACAAACATAACAGAACTTATCTACACTGTTCACGCAATTACGAGGCATCTTTGTTCAAATTAGGCTGAAAAAAATTCGGTTTCAAAAGCAAACACTAAAAAGAGTTTGACAAGGGTGCACTGTATGACTTCCGCGAATGAACTGATGCTGTGGCGTAATATGTAGACGCCTGTGACACATCGACGCCTTGACTCTACGGCGCATGCGCGTAGTTATATTTTCTTTATTTTAATAAATTAATGTAATTACATTGCATTTTAATAATTTTAAATTAGATAAGGTTAAGTTAGGTTAGTATTCCATTTATATTAATATCAAAAACATTATGGGAAGCAATGTTAAAATGATCCAATCTATTTTTTAATAAATAATTACGAATACATAATGTAATAAATAAATTTAAAATTACATTTTATTGTATGTATATATATATGTATATATTTACATTAATTTATTAAAATAAAAAAATATAACTACGCGCATGCGCAGTAGATTCAATGCGTCGATGTTTCACAGGCGTCTACATATTACGCGACAGATGCAGTCCAGTTAGTAGGGTGTAGGGTTGCCTGATATCTTTATAAATAGAGCCGATTGGCAATTTTAGGCATCATTTTCGTATTCAGTGACCAAAAATTAGTAAAGATTGACTACTTTTATTTCCCAAGCATTTTGGCTGTAGACCACTGTTATTGCTATAAAACCACAACCACGATCGACGTTTAAATGCTTTCTGTAAATAACCGGAGAATTGAAATTAAGAGTATAAGGTGTGGCACTATGACCCGCAACCCGGAATACTCTGTCAATATCTACCATGAAGTTGTCCATATTGAAAGATGTACCACTTTGAGAGGCTTGCATTATACGGCCCAAGATATATTCTATGTCTACAGCCGCCAAACATCTGAATGGTATTACCACCCAAAAATCGTCCCCCTCATCTGATCCGAACCTGAAGGATAACCTCGTCCAGACTTCACGTTCGTCGCAGTTCTGAAAGGCAAACTCCACAATACGTTCAACTACGCGCCACAGTCCGTTGGTATAGAGGGATCCAGGGTCAGCCCTGACGACGTACCGATTTCTAGTCAGGGCAGCGGTGGGGGTAGCGGTGCGCACCAACTCGAAAGATATACCATCCTCCACAGTATGAGAAGCTGCTGTGTTGGGAGTACCCGGAACTAAACAATGGGGCATATTTGAGGAAGGTATTATTGTGGAGGTTGTGTCGTAAGAAGTAGACGGGTGGAGCTCTAATACTGGGGGTCTGACAACCGGAGCAATCCTGGCACGCTTTATACCTGACGTGGAGGGCTCTTCATCATGCCACTGCTTTGAACTGTCGCATGCTACAGGTGTCGCTGGTGAGGGTTCGTCAGCGGGGAAGGGTTCTGTAGCTGTACGGTCATCGGGTTCGTCTGTGATATCGATGATGGGGTGCTGTACATCGTCGTCATTCACGGTTCTGTGGAAGAAGAAAACAAAATATAAGGAGCAGCACTGAAAATTTGTAATATTTTGTAAATGACCCACTTAGGGGTGTGACGTGTTAGAGATGGAATCTGTAGAAAAATTCAGGTTCACAAGCTCCTCCACATATATTATATCTGGCTCTATAGGATGTGTAAAAATTGTATTTATGCTTAAAATCATTAAAGATAAGGGGGAGATGTTCTCAAAATTTGTGCATTAAGTAATATGGTGCTATTCGACGTATCAGTCAGTGTTCAACGAGTACCAAGATGAAATTTTGTTCCACAAGGGTATATATGATGTTAATTCGTTAAAAGGTAATGAGCATACAGTTATTGTAATTGACGATCTCATGTTGGAAATGGATAAAACGTTTGCCGAGACATTGACAGTGTTCTCCTACCATCTTCACATAAGCGTATTCTTCGTCAACCAGAATCTATTTTTCAAAAATAGATACATGCGCGATGTGTCGTTAAATACACAATATCTAGTCTTACTCGCACAAAGTAGAGATGTGTCACAAATTGGGGTATTAGCCAATCAAATGTTCCCGAATTAACGTAAGGAGTTTTTGGAGGTTTATAAAGAAGCCACAAGTCAGTGTCATGGTTATTTGCTTTGTGACCTTCACCCGCGAAACACGTTTAGTGTGCTTCTAAGAACCAATATATTCCCAAGTGAACCTGAAACGGTGTATATTCCAGAATGACACATAGGCTGAAGAAATATCGTGAATTAATAAAAATCTATCAACGATTGCCGCGGGCACTGCAACAGATGTTTGTTAAAAATATCGACTCTGACTTTTTAAAATGCATCTGTGAAATCTGTCTTAATGTTATAAAATGTAATGTGCCAATGAAACGCTCTCAGAAGGCTCGCTTACGTCGTTACAAAAACATAATACGAGCGCTCACTCATAAATGTCAAACTGTGGGTAAGAAAAAGCGAATTATTCTACAAAGAGGAGGATCATTCCTACCCATCTTATTTTCAGTTTTGGGTTCTTTACTGACTAGATTAATATAATGAAGAAGGTGGATACGATTCCGCACGAGGTGTATGCTGCATTGCAAAGTTCAAAGATTCCAGAAACGGTTTTATAACCCCGTAAAAGTAGGCTTAAAAGAATGGAAAGCGAGTTGCTAGCCTTATTAAACAGTGAAAAATCACCTGATGAGAAAAGGCTCTTGTACCAAGCGGCTTTGCAGAAATTTTTTCATGTGTACGAAGATTATAAGGATCCTACAGAGCTCCCCGTGGTTATTAGGCACGGCGCGAGTAGCGCTGAGCATGGCGACACAGGACCTGGGCCCGACATTAGAGATGACCAACCAAAGAACAACCGAACACACACATCGAACATGTGTTAAAAAACAGTCTCTCACATACATTGAAGAATAAAGGCTTAAGTCTTTATAATCTATTGAGCAAGGACTCCGTCATACAGTGGTCCGATACAGACGAGGTCATGGTTGGAGGAACAATGGTACAAGGATCCAACATCGTTGATATTGTTCATGATCTGGCGAGAAAGTGCGACTGACCTTCACCAACAGAGTGGAAGCATATTAAAGCAAGACTACCACAAATAAATGTCCCCAAAACATTGATAGGTAATCTGAAGAGGTTAAAAGACCTGGATTAACTCTCGTATGTGTCACAACTGAGTACGCCATCGCCCCCAGCAGCAGTGTCTCTGAAGAAGAGAAAGAAGAGAACCAACGGCCAACCTTATCCACGTGTCTCTAAAATACGCAAATGGCTAACATATTAAGTAAACACTATTATGACATTTCTAACCCCGCCTCCTATGGTGGCGTTAATAGACTGTACAGAGGTGTTTACGGAGTAGGGAAAAATGATGTTCAGCGGTTTTTTCGGGAACAGGATGCTCATACTCTTCATAAACCGGTGAGAAAAAGTTTTAAAAGGCCAAGACAACCGCGGATTCGATTGACTCTATTTGGCAAGCGGACTTAACAGACATGCAAAGATATTCACCGTATAATGACGGATACTGCCATATCCTACACATAATAGATGTATTCTCTAGATATTTGTGGCTAATTCCCCTGAAAAATAAATCGCATGAAACAGTTGCTAAAGAGAACAAAACGTTGATGTTAAAAGAAGAAAGGGTTCCTGGCTATTTTTTTACGGATGTGGGGAAATAATTTATAGGGCGCGCTTTTCAGAACATGCTGAAGAGTTTAATATCAGTTACTACTCTAGCAGTTCAATATACAGTATAAGGCCTCTTTAGCTGAAAGAGTTCAACGTACCATAAAGGAACGCATGCATCGCTATTTTACACATAAAAACACATACAGGTATATAAACGTTCTCGGGTCATTGGCATCATCATACAACCGTTCACACCACCGTACGATTAGCACAACACCTAACGAAGTTTTAGAAAGAGGTACGCTGCCAGAGGTGGGAAGAGATGGAGCGCTGCCACCACACTCTACACATTTCAAAATCAATGACTAGGTAAGGCTATCACGTTCGGGAAGTAAATTCGCGAAGGGATTTGAGCAATGATGGACACGTGAGATTTTTAAAGTTCGTGCTATGAGACCTAAAGGCGAGATAATGATGTATTACGTTCAAGATTTGAATGGGGAAGAGATCGCTGGAGGCTTTTACCGCGAGGAGTTGCAGAAAGTGACATTTAATTTAGGAAAAAGTGTGTTTAAAATTGAAAAAATTTTAGGCAGCAAAGGTTCAGGAAAGAGAAAAATTTACCTCGTGAAATGGCTGGGTTACCCAGAAAGCTTCAACACCTATATAAAAGCTGTTGCAATAATGAAGCTTAAAGAGTATGCAACATGGCGCCTAGCCACTTCTAAGTCACATTCCCGTCCTCTTCATCTCTGTCTGTACATCCTAACAACACCCTGGCCAACTTCGTGACAGAACTCCACGGATCCATTGAATTGGAGCGTGATTCGTATGAGGTATGTGAACTCCAGTTAGTCTCCAAATTTTTAACTCTTGAAAATGAGCAAATCATATTTCTGATCCTTAGAAGGATCGATGAATGAGAAAAATTAGGCATAACCTTAGACAATACTATGCGATCAGTCCTGTTCGGTGAGGAACAGTACTATAGCACAAATGTTGCTAGGAATCGCATTATGATACAGCCATGGACATTGTGACGGGGTTAAACAAGAGTCTTGAAAAGTCGTACCTGACAAACGATTTACTTTTGAAGTCGTAAACATAGACACGCCTGTATGCACATTGAAGTTAAAATCAACGCTTAGTAGAAATATTAAAGATAAAGAGCTGTTCACAATTGTGGCAGGGCCGATATAGCGCAGCTCTCCAAAGAGATACCTTTCACGAGGCACAGCATGACTTGTCCAGCTTAATGTATCAATTGAAGATGGAGAAATTGGGTGAAAGCTCTCCACCTCCAGACATGTGCTATATTTACAGCAATATCGTAGAGCACCAATTTGTTGGGGACACCCAGGCGCGCCTGCTGCGCATTGCACACATCCCCAACCATAGAGGGAAAAGTTTGAGCATTACATATGACAAGCCCCATTATGTGAATGTTGCGACTAATCTATTAACCAACATCTCGATATATATAAGAACGATTGAGGGAAAAAATTTCCCATTCGGTGATGGGAGCTTAACAGTGAAACTACACTTTCGCCGTTTATAATGACCCGAAGGCCATTCACAGTCTATCGAGGAGTGAGATACCAGCGTGGGAGTGGGCTTGGATCCATTTTTCATCCATACTACGCACCGCTGTCCCACTGTTGAAGAGGGGTGCCAGGTACCTAGGGAGGAAGGCGTTACAAACAGGTTTTAACGCGGCAGAAGACATAATGGGTGGAACTAAGCCTAAAGAAGCTCTAAAAAAACATTTAAAACGTACACGGGACGAAATCATCAAAGATGCAAAGAGAAAAATGCGTGGTGGCGGAAAGAAGAGATCTGCCAGGAAGAAGGGGTTACCATCACGTGGCGCTAAACGTAAAAGGAAATAAAAAAGAAGTGCTCTAAGCGTATGAAACCTATGGCTGATCATTTTTTTAACTGATATAAGCTGAGGACACTACTCTCACGAATCATAGGCTGATTACTAGTTGTCGAGAGAGGTGGCACTATTTCTGACTCGTCATGGCGTTTCATCCATCCGTGTAGTTCACAATGC
Source organism: Bathynomus jamesi (assembly GCA_023014485.1). Taxonomy (NCBI): domain Eukaryota; kingdom Metazoa; phylum Arthropoda; class Malacostraca; order Isopoda; family Cirolanidae; genus Bathynomus; species Bathynomus jamesi. Next base: position 348,452 of record JAJOZX010002443.1, read on the forward strand.
TGTAAATCGGAACTGTCCCTCTTTGATATGCCCACTCAGGTCTCTATTGAGTATAGCGACTTTATTACAATTAACCCATTAAACACAATTAGTTTGCCGAGTGCCCTTATAGAATTCGTGATACTCAGCTCAGGCCCTTACTTTTTTGACCCGAACTGCATTCACATGTACGCTAAACTGCGTATAGCCCATCTTGATGGAACGGATTGCGATGATAGTTACACAGCGTACCATGAAACCAACTTTTTACACTCCATATTCAGCCAGTGTGAGGTGTATTTAAATGAGGTTAACATCTCGGCAGGAACGGAGTATTATCACCTACGAGCCTATCTGGAAAATGTCGTCAACTTTTCAAAAGAAGCAAAGGAAACCTTTTTAACCTCCGAGGGATATTATCATACTAATGATGAAAATGGTATAAAGGATAAATTTAAAAATTCTAAAAAAAAGATAATGAGAGGGCCAGCGTCTTAAGGTACCTAAGCGCCAAAATTAAAATTCGCCAGAAATCGCCTCCAAATTTCAGCAATATTTTGGCAATAGTATCTCTGTTATTAATTGAGCTAGAACGTTCATTTTTGGCTAAATTATGCTAATGAGGATGTTCACGAGTTTTTGGAATAGAGTTTCATATTTTATATATATTTTTTTATATTTTTTGATTTTCTTATTATGCCGAACTTTGGGTGCGATTTCTGGCACAGAATGATTCCATTGATTTTTTCAGCACTATCACTAGCACTGTGAGACATTGCTGCACACGATGATAATAGTTAGAAGCCGGGTGAATAGAATCATCCACGCAATATTCAGCAATATGAGCATGAACACAGGACGCCTGCTAACAGCAACGCGAGTCTTAAGGTACTGGCAGGATGTTTGTGCTGTATCCCTCTCGGCGCGTGGAGCGGGTGGCCAATCAGAAAGCAGAGCGGCGTGGCTGCCATGTTTTCATTGGCTCCTGCTGTTCCCGCCACCCAGAGACCGAGCATCCCACCCTCACCCCCATCACCTCTCACCAGTTGAACGGGATATTGAGGTCTTAAGACGCGCATCACATCTGGGCGGCAGAGCCCAGCTGGCGATAGAGGTGAAAAAAGTAGTTCGCTTCATAAGGTTTTCAAACATACTTCTAGTGTCGTAAGGTCATTATAACCCAAACCACGCGATAGAGGAAGGGTGAAAATAATGATATCCATCAAAAACACGTTTTCGCCTGTGGTGGCGCTTAGGTACCTTAAGACGCGCGACCACTCAATTATTATACGAATACTTTGGACGTCTTTATACAGATTTCACATTCCAAGAGAAACTGCTTATGAACGGGGTGGATATGAAGTTAAAGCTTACCCTCACGATTCCAGAGATCTGCATAAATCTGGGGTCTGATCAAGAAGAGGGCGCGAAACCCGTTGTGATTCACATAATGGAGGCGTATTTGCGTATACGCCGAATGAAATTAAGTTCGCTAAAACAAATAGAAATTGAGAAAGACTTAATACACGCCACAGTACAGGATAATATCTATTTAACAGGATACAGATCAAACTGTACATGGTGCCCGCCGGGTTGGCCTCGAAGCAACTAGAAAACGTGGCCCTTGAAGTTCTACCTAAAAGGATATTAATTGGAATGCAGGACCACGCCTCGACGAATGGAAAACATAAAAAGAGTGCCTTTAAATTCGAGAATTTCGGCCTTAAAAATATAACCCTATACGTAAATGGCATCGCTTTGAGATGGACTATGACTGTCCATTACTCATCAGACGCTGTGTTCCCTCTCTGCGCAAGAGCTTATAGTAATATGGCTCATAATACAGGTGCATGTGACGAGCTTGGGTTCGGTGTAACGCACAAAGAATTTGGTGAAGAATTTAACATTTATTCATTTGATATTACGTCTGACTTGTCTGCTGGCGTAAATACGCACTTAAGTCCACAACAGAGTGGAAACATCTCAGTCAGGTTGGAGTTTGCCAAGCCTATAAGTGTGCTACTTTACCTCGAATCACAGGCACTGATAGAAGTTGATCGTCTCAGGAATGTGGTGACAGACTTTAAAAATGGACGCGAATACACTCCAGAAAGTAATGAAAAGTGACCGATTCACACGCTCCAAATTTCTCGGTGTGTTTGCGAAGAATGAAATACTGAAGTTGCCAACTACGAGAAACTGGTACGGGATTATCGTTAACACAGACATTGTGTGGGGTGAGTGGATTGATTGGTTTGCAATCTATTTTAAAAATAGGGAAAGAATGTACTATTTTGACTCACTCGGCGCTCAGCCGTGGAATGATTCTGTGATTGTGCAGTTTATCGAACAGATACATGTACCTGAGATTGTATGGAACCCGTATCGCCTTCAAAGATATTATAGTAACACGTGCGGGATGTACTCCCTCTCATTTCTCATGCACATGTCACGTGGGAAGGGATTTATAATTTTTGAAAGTTATTCGATTTGTGCCACACTCAAATGAATTATAAAAATGTATGCAGACAGGTAAAAAAAAGGTTCCCATATGTTAGCACCCGCTGTATTGTGTAAAGGTGTATATCTATATTGTGTAAAGGCGTATTTGTACCCGTTAAGACTTATTTAATGGACACTGGTTCTGCTTTGTATATGTTTTCTACCATTTAATAAATTAAATGAAAATACAATGTCTTTTGTTCTTAACCCCAAAAATACTACCATTAGTTCCCCGATGACCTGGCATTCGTTGGAACGGATGTGAGCCAATACCACGACCTCTGTGTTCAGATCGCTGGTTTGGTTGTTGGGTAAAGCATCCATATCACTTATTCCCCTTTCATCAAAACGAAAAGTAGCTATAACACGCTCAAGTTCCGCATCGGTCCTAAAAGTTAAGTAAAAATAAATTAGTTTAATCAAAGAGGTACAGTAAGAGAAAATGCCACGAATTTTAAAAATTATAATAAAAAGTAGATATCCTGACAGTTTTCAAAAGTATGAGTGCTAAGTCAACGTCTGCCGACACCGGGTATCGAACCCACAGACAATTCTTAAAAGTTTTTAACATTTCTAAAATCCTACTGCGGTGCTCTGTTTAAATTATCGAGAAAAGTATTACTAAAGCTCCACCATATATATATACATATATATACACACACATATATATGCCGAAATAAACACGAAGGAAACAGCATAATTAATAGCAAAAGCATTAATTTACAGCTCAAAAGGAAGATTTGCTGGGTGTCGAAGACATCTCAGAGAATAATTATAAGGGAGTACGCTAATTTACAACTCAAAAGGAAGATTAGCTGGGTGTGGTGTGCTCCGTCTGCCTACAAAGGATCTCGAACCCGCAGACAATTCTTAATAGTTTTTAATGTTCCTATTGCAAGTTTTTAAGATTTCCTAAATCCTACTGGGGAGCTGTTTTTATATTATCAAGAAATGTAGTATTAAAGCTCTACCATATATATATATATATATATGATGAATAAAACCACGAAGGAAAAAGAAACACAAAGGGGTGCTCAAGCGCTTTCGTCTAATGACATCCTCAGGAACACTGTCATTAGACGAAAGCGCTTGAGCACCCCTTTGTGTTTCTTTTTCCTTCGTGGTTTTATTCATCATAAATACTTTTCACGTGTCACTTTCGTGAAATAATTTTTCATATATATATATATATACCCATTTTAACTGCAAACAACACACAGTATAATTAATGTAAAGAACGACGCTTGTGTAGAAGAGCGTCCGCACAAGATGGGGAGAGAGAATGAGTAAATGAAAATTGAGGCACCTTCCAGGAATGGAATCGAATCCGGGATCATCCAATTGCCGGTCGGATATGGTAACCACTGCACAAAGGTCCCCAATCAGTCACAACTCGTAATTCTCCCACATACGAGCGGAATCGAATGCCCTGAGGGGGCATCTTCTCATGCCGTACATATATACATTTTAACTTAAACAACACACAATATAATTAATGTAAAGAACGACGCGTGTGTAGAAGAGCGTCCGCACAAGATGGGGAGAGAGAACAAGCAAATGAAAAATGAGGCACCTCCCAGGAATCGAACCCGGGATTATCTAATTGTCGGTCGGATATGCTAACCACTGCAACAAGGTCCCCAAAAAGTTACAACTCCTAATTCTCCCACATAGGAGCGGAATCGAATGCCCCGAGGGGGCACCTTCTCATGCCGTACATATATACATTTTAACTGCAAACAACACAGTATAATTAATGTAAAGTGAAAGTGCCCCCTCAGGGCATTTGATTCCGCTCGTATGTGGGAGAATTACGAGTTGTGACTGATTGGGGACCTTGGTGCAGTGGTTAGCATATCCGACCGGCAATTAGATAATTCCGGGTTCGATTCCTGGGAGGTGCCTCATTTTTCATTAGCTTGTTCTCTCTTCCCATCTTGTGCGGACGCTCTTCTACACAAACGTCCTTCTTTATATATATATATATATAGTATATATGAAGAAATAACCAAGAAAGAAACACAATAATTATCATATCAAGAAATGTGCAAAAAACACCATATATGTATATATGTATATATATTAGTGATGGACCGGATATCCGCATCATTTTTCACATCCGCATCCGCTCTTATGACTGCGGATGTTATGTGGATATTACCTCTAATAAATTTTGCAATTTACAATTAAATTAGCTTATAAATTAGCTTATAAGGCCCAGTCATGCACACTTTATGTAAAGTATTAATTATTAATGAACAAACAAATATATAAACCTCAAAATATAAATACCTCGTAACACAGAAAATTGAATAAAACTTGTTTCATTGAATTTTCTGTGGCTGAAACTCTAGAAAGTTATTATTTTTATCATAATGAAAACATTAATATTAATTTTAATTCTTATGCATTGTCTGGCATAATAGTAATATTACGAAATTTGAAAAATTGTCATATATTCATAATTCTATATTATATTGATAGATTAACTAAATATCCACATCCGCATCCGCGGATATTGAAATTAAAGATCCGCATCCGCATATGTTGAAAAACTGACATCCGTTGCACCACTAATATATATATATATATATATATATATATATATATATACACACACAGACCGTGCATGGAACAAGAAACTCTTCTAGGATAATTAAATCCACTACAGTCCGAATAAGTAATGGTAAATGACAAATACTATAGTTTTTTGTCCATGATGCTAGCAAAAGCAAAAGACTCGCTGCCTTCACGTCAAGGCAGCGAGTCTTTTGCTTATATTGAGGTTCTAAATGTAGCTGGGCTAGGCTGTTTTAAACCCTAGATCCTGTCCCAAAGCTGGATCCTATCTGCTTTGCAGATAGCTGGTGAAGGAAGCTATATTTTTGGGACCTCTTTGCGAGTGACCCGTTGTCTACGTCGGGATAGCATCATGGAAAAAAAAACTATAGTATTTTTCATTTACCATTACTTATTCCGACTATAGTGGATTCATTTATCCTAGAAAAGTTCCTTGTTCCATGCACGTTCTGTGTGTATCATAAAAAACCTCAAGGAACCATTCTGAGTTCATTCCCATATATATATATATATATATATGCCGAAATAACCACAAAGGAAACAGGGACTAATTAAAAATATTTTTCACTTCGTTTTATTGTGGCCGTTTATAAATTAACGCCGATTGAAACATTATATATAGGACGAGAATAAAGCACAAACTAGTTTTCAAATCGCATTTATTATGGCACTTATAAGTTAACACTGAATGAACAGCAGAATATAATCACAAATTAACTACTTACATTTTAATATTGTCTTCATTGAACATTTCTTGCATTTCGTCACAATTTTGTGAAACAACTTGCTTAGATAGAAGTTCATTCTCTTCCACCGCGTTGAAAAGGTGGCGCGCAGCTGATGGGTAAAAATCTTGATCTTCAAACAAGTCGGGAGAATTGTAGAGCGATAAATGACTCATAGTGTATATTTAAAAAGCACTAAGCGAAAGAAACATACGAACTCAGGCTCCGAGATGAACTGATCCCTTTTATAAAGGGGGCTTGTGACCAACCCACAACATACGATTCGCGAGCTTCCTACTCGCTATCAGTGAATTTTGGGCGGGCCTTAACGCGTAGGCTTCCATAGCGGCCAAACAGAGGTCCTGGGCTCCGACCACAGGGCTGTGATTGGTTGCCCCATGAAATCTGGGACGTGTCAGATATCCCCATTCGTAGAGACAGAAACGCTTTGTTTTTTTGATCTTGTATTCGACCGAGAGAGAGCGAGAGAGAGAGATAGCGAGAGAAAAAGGGTGAGAGAGGGAGAGAGCGAGAGGCAGCAGAGGATGGTATGTGAATCGGTTTATCGGTTTATCGGTTTATCGCTTTACCTGTAAAGGTTTATTGTATCGCGGAATTCTTATACGATACAATAAATAAATTTAAAAGAAAATAATCAACGCCTCATCATCTGATCTTTCAGGGGAAATTGAAGACACTTGTGGGTGAAAATAGAGCGAATTATGGTACCCCTCTAACTTAGCTTCGTAAATTTTATTTTACCCTGGAAATTAAATCGTCTGGAACTGGAAATGGTTTTTAAAAAAAATATCACCTCAACTTTTCACAAAGACTCGTTTAATTATGGCTATTTAAAACTCGACCTTCTCATGGCTCGTATAATTAATGACCCGATGCTGAGTCATAATTTAATGGTGCATGCCTTATCTCGAATCTTGGAAACCAGAGAAACGGCGATAAAGAATTAGATAAGCATATATACAGGGCGTCCCAAAAAAATGTATACACACTTTAAATAATTATAAAGGCAGTGTTTATTAAAATACATTTCATTTTCAAAATGTAATAGAATCTACAGACATTATTTAATTGTTTTGTCAACGCCTGTTTTCAAACTGACGTCCGTTCTGGTCCAGGCACTGCTGATAACGCGAAGCAATGGAATCGCAAACATCACGAAACATTTCGTTTGGTATTTGTGTGCATTCTCGCTCAATGGCTGCTCTCAATTCAGCGAGTGTTGCAGGTTTTATAGCGTAGACTTTGTCTATTAAGTATCCCCATAAAAAAAAGTCTAGTGGTGTGAGGTCTGGTGAACGCGGAGGGTATTCTACGAAACCCCTTCGTCCAATCCACATCCACATCGTGCCAAGTACCACTCGCAATACTCCACTCTTCGGTCCGGATCATCTTCATTAATAGCAAGGACTAATCTTGGAATGTAACTTTTCCATTGACAGCGCTTCAAAATGCGTTGGACAGACGATTCTGAAATTCCTACCTCACGACTCGCTTGCCGCACAGATTTTCTTGGACTTTGGTGATACGTTTCCAGTACTCTTTCTTGCTTTGTGGGGCTTGTCGATGTCCGTGGTCTTCCGGAACGCTTCTTGTGGACACTCTGAACAGTTCCATCGGCTTCAAACTTATCTCTAATTCGAGTGATGGTAAGTCGCGTTGGTGGATCTGTTTGAAACTCCCTCCTAAACTGTCTTTGCACTTCAACTGCGTTTTCACACTTCCAGTAGCATTTTAGAATGAATTTCCTTTCTTCAAAGCTTAGTCTGACTGCCATTATTAATTCTAATGGGATTAACTTGGAAAGAAAGAAACATCAATTGAGCTATCAGCTGTTAAAGTGTGTATACATTTTTTTGGACGCCCTGTATATATATATATATATATATATGTTAACCCCCCCTTTATGGCCCTTTGTCGGTTCGGATTCGAAGGGGGTTCTAGTTAGGAGGCTGCAACGGATGTTTCTTCTTTATACTTTTCTATAATTCTTTCTAATTCTTTTCTCTCGCCTATTAATTCTTCTCTTTTTATAATTATCGACTTTTCTTTTATAACTTGTCGACTTACTGACTGAGTTCCTGCAGAGAGCACGGCTCGAAGGAAAAAGATAAAAACTTCTTAAAGTGTGGTTTACTTCTTAAAAATATACAGGTACTTCTCTGAATTTACAAGGGTAGAGGTTCGACCTCTTTCGACCATAGCTCAGGCCGGAATCCAAAAATATATTAAGGAGGCAAGGGGCCTCTGCCCCTCCTAATGAGGTGCTAATATGAAGTAGAATGATGAAGTGCAACGATGAAGTGCTAATCTGAAGAAGTCTAATAATGAAGTGCCTTAAATGAAGTGGTCCTAATTTTATAAGTACAGTACAATATAGTCTAATGTTTGGGGGAGACAATCGAAGGTTAAGTTTCCCCCCTTTTTAAACACATGATTTCAACTAAAAAGAATAAAAAATATAAAAAATAACAGCATCGCCGATTCTACATTTTTGACGGCAATATCATTTCGTAATAGCCATAAGCACAATTTTGAGTACATGACTGAGTAAGTATTAATTTTAGTTCATTAGAATTACGATTACAATTATGGATTACAACTACCAATTAATTCATATTCACTTATTATTGTTTTAATTACAATTCCATTAAAGTACATTCTTACATTATAAATTAAATCATTACATTTAATTAGTTTCACTGAAGTACATTACAAGTTATTGTTCATTACAGTTTCATTAAAGTACATTACAAGTTATTGTTAATTTAAAGTATTACAGTTAATTACAATTAAACAGTTAATATAACTTTGTCTTGTTTTTACAGTGTTTCATATTAATAGACAATTAAGATGTTAGAAATATAATACAAAGTACATGGCACTTACGGGATAATTTATTTTACGAAATAATATGCTATAATGTTATAAATTCGAATCAGAACGAAAGGAGACCTTTTTTATCTTAGAAGCGTTCAAATTATGCTGTGATGAGTGGAATTTCTGATAATCACTTACTAAGCATTTATGAATATCTTGCGAGGGTTGAACGCACTTGAAAGTAAAAATGAAAAAAATAATACGAGAACGTTTTTTCGCGTTCCCGAACGAACTGCGAAAGTTTTTTTGCATTTCATGACTGACACGAGTAAAGATGATTATTTAATAAAAATTGCATACGATAATGGTCAAGCTAAAATATGGACGTATGGGGGCGGGGATATGGTCGAATAATAGTTATATTTATACTACATAACATAAATAATGACTTCTATAGGGTGTACAGTTTTTATTATGATGATATATAAATTTTCATACATTGAATACTAGAGATATGATGAAGGGAAATTAATGACGGGAAAATGTGACGTCATAGTTATTGAATTTGTACGTATAGTACGAATCATTGTTAGGAAGATTTACAAGAACGAATTAGAGACACAGAGTGGGAACGTAAAGGGAATAAAGTTATTTTGTGACGTCATAGTGTATAAGTCATTATTACAAATCGAAATTTTACCCAAAACTCGCTTCTGCGATTTTGGCTTCTAATGTAAAAATGGACATTCGAACATAAAACTATTGTTCATTGTTCACTTTTTACATTACTCTCCCCTTTTAAAATGATATTTATACAATAATTTAATAGGGTACCATTAATACAATACAAATGAGAAAATAACATCCTAACTAATTCAAGTTAGGTGACGAATTTTTCTTTGCATTACAAGTTTTATACAGAACAAGTGAGTTATTATATAATATAAAGGAATTCAAAGATTAATACTTTAGTTTAGACAAACATTTAATAGGATTAATACATTAATTTAGACAACCAATTAAGTTAGACAAACAATGATATGGTTAAAAAATTTTACAAAATTTTATTTTTTTCTTCTGTGGGATAAATTATATTCATAATGAATAGGTAAGAGGGAAAAATATAAATCGTACAATCTATAAGCTAATTTTTATTGACTAGTGTAGGTAAAAATAGAATTACGTAATGGATGATGTATAGACCTGTGGTCTAGTGTGTATTTTTGTGTACTAGGTATAAAGTGTGTAGCTGATAATTTCGAGACAGATTGTTAAATTAACTGTATAAATGCATGAGCGAGAATTTATATATAGTAAGCAAAAATGATTAAGACTAAATAGCATAAGTTGCACTTACGTAATGATTTTTTTTTTTTTTTTTTTTTTAAAGATTGCTTGTCACACTACTTAGAACAAAAACTAAAAAAAAGTTGAAACAAAACGGAGGAACGGCATGTTCCTCATATACATTACAATAATTACCAAAATCGTTACAAACAATTGTAAAAACGGTTTTGTGGCAATTAATGAATTACATAACTATATATCTATATACGTAACAATGGCATGAAAAGAAAAGACAGATAGGTCAATTTTCTTCTCACAAACAAAAAAAAGATTGAATTAAATTCTTAAATTACATTTTCTTAAATTACAAAGGAAAAGTTGAATTCAATTGACTGCATTGAAAACTAACTTGGGACTCGGAATAAAAATGACTTGGAATAAATCTCTCTGACTTCAAGTAAAACTCTGACTTGAAATAAACTCTGACGAGCTAAAACTGTCTGACTTCAAATAAAACTGAAATCTCTGGGGCGGTTGTCCCTCTTGGATGCAACCTTCTGACTTGACCTCTTATCAAGTGTTCTGAAACTATCTGACTTGAACTCTTATCAAGTAGTATCTTGAAACTGTAACTTGAACTCTTATCAAGTATTCTTGAAACTTAACTGTCTAACTTGAACGCTTGTCAAGTAAAGATTAACTAGAAATGGAAAATGACTGCAGTTGATCTTTATCAAGTGGAGACGATTAACCTCTGTGGTTTGGTTGACCCTCTTGGTGCAACCTTCTGACTTCAAAACTGACTTCAAAAAACTGACTTAAAAAATGACTTAAAAAAAAAAATGACTTCAAAATTACTTCAAGTATCTCTCTAAATCTATAAACTCTCTCTCTCTTAATTTGCAAGTCAATTCAATTCAGTAATTGGAAAAAAATTTGCAAACAAAAAATAAAAAAAAGGTAAACAACATTTCACTCTAATTTACGGAAGGTACATAAAATAAAATTATTCTATACTGAATATAACAGTGAAAATAACTGAAATTCTCTCTCTGAAATTAACTCTGTTACAATTAACTTTGTTACAATTAACTTTGTTACAATTAACTTTGTTACAATTAACTTTGTTACAATTAACTTTGTTACAATTAACTTTGTTACAATTAACTCTGTTACAATTAACTCTGTTACAATTAACTCTGTGTTACAATTTCTATTTCACTAAAAAAAAATGTATCACTGGTGTCTGAAATGTTCACTGTGTTTTGTGTTAAATTCTGGCTCCATACTAAATATTAACTGTTAATAATACGGACTTTTCAAGTGTTTATAAATTACTTAAAAAACAAAATGTACTTAAAAGTTTCTATGGGGAAAATCCTTGAGACGTGTCCTGAAGACGTCTTCCTGGCTACTTGTTCCTAGATGAAAAGTAGGCGTGAAGAACTTGGAGTCGTAACACACCGGTTCAAGGGTGGATGTGACGAACTAGAAGTCGTGACACGCCGGTCAACTGGGTGGATGTGACGAACTAGAAGTCGTGACACGCCGGTCAACTGGGTGGATGTGATGAACTAGAAGTCGTGACACGCCGGTCAACTGGGTGGATGTGACGAACTAGAAGTCGTGACACGCCGGTCAACTGGGTGGATGTGACGAACTAGAAGTCGTGACACGCCGGTCAACTGGGTGTTGGTTCTGGTTCCAGGGTCTGGAAGACTGGAAGAATCCTGGAGTCGTGAAGATCCTGGTTAAAGGGTCGCCAGTTTTTGTTTATCTTGGCTATAGGGTCTCCACTTGTTAAGATCCTCTTCTTCTAAAAATCTTTTTCAGATCCTGGCAAGGTCGCCACTTGTTAACCCCCCCCTTTATGGCCCTTTGTCGGTTCGGATTCGAAGGGGGTTCTAGTTAGGAGGCTGCAACGGATGTTTCTTCTTTATACTTTTCTATAATTCTTTCTAATTCTTTTCTCTCGCTTATTAATTCTTCTCTCTTTATAATTATCGACTTTTCTTTTATAACTTGTCGACTTACTGACTGAGTTCCTGCAGAGAGCACGGCTCGAAGGAAAAAGATAAAAACTTCTTAAAGTGTGGTTTACTTCTTAAAAATATACAGGTACTTCTCTGAATTTAGAAGGGTAGAGGTTCGACCTCTTTCGACCATAGCTCAGGCCGGAATCTAAAAATATATTAAGGAGGCAAGGGGCCTCTGCCCCTCCTAATGAGGTGCTAATATGAAGTAGAATGATGAAGTGCAACGATGAAGTGCTAATCTGAAGAAGTCTAATAATGAAGTGCCTTAAATGAAGTGGTCCTAATTTTATAAGTACAGTATAATATAGTCTAATGTTTGGGGGAGACAATCGAAGGTTAAGTTTCCCCCCCTTTTGAAACACATGATTTCAACTAAAAAGAATAAAAAATATAAAAAATAACAGTATCGCCGATTCTACATTTTTTACGGCAATATCATTTCGTAATAGCCATAAGCACAATTTTGAGTACATGACTGAGTACGTATTAATTTTGGTTCATTACAATTACGATTACAATTATGGATTACAACTACCAATTAATTCATATTCACTTATTATTGTTTTAATTACAATTCCATTAAAGTACATTCTTACATTATAAATTAAATCATTACATTTAATTAGTTTCAATGAAGTACATTACAAGTTATTGTTCATTACAGTTTCATTAAAGTACATTACAAGTTATTGTTAATTTAAAGTATTACAGTTAATTACAATTAAACAGTTACTATAACTTTGTCTTGTTTTTACAGTGTTTCATATTAATAGACAATTAAGATGTTAGAAATATAATATAAAGTACATGGCACTTACGGGATAATTTATTTTATGAAATAATATGCTATAATGTTATAAATTCGAATCAGAGCGAAAGGAGACCTTTTTTATCTTAGAAGCGTTCAAATTATGCTGTGATGAGTGGAATTTCTGATAATCACTTACTAAGCATTTATGAATATCTTGCGAGGGTTGAACGCACTTGAAAGTAAAAATGAAAAAAAATACGAGAACGTTTTTTCGCGTTCCCGAACGAACTGCGAAAGTTTTTTTTGCATTTCATGACTGACACGAGTAAAGATGATTATTTAATAAAAATTACATACGATAATGGTCAAGCTAAAATATGGACGTATGGGGGCGGGGATATGGTCGAATAATAGTTATATTTATACTACATAACATAAATAATGACTTCTATAGGGTGTACAGTTTTTATTATGATGATATATAAATTTTCATACATTGAATACTAGAGATATGATGAAGGGAAATTAATGACGGGAAAATGTGACGTCATAGTTATTGAATTTGTACGTATAGTACGAATCATTGTTAGGAAGATTTACAAGAACGAATTAGAGACACAGAGTGGGAATGTAAAGGGAATAAAGTTATTTTGTGACGTCATAGTGTATAAGTCATTATTACAAATCGAAATTTTACCCAAAACTCGCTTCTGCGATTTTGGCTTCTAATGTAAAAATGGACATTCGAACATAAAACTATTGTTCATTGTTCACTTTTTACATATATATATATATATTAGGGTGGTACAAAAAATTAAAAGTTGGAATTTTAATTTAGACATATATCGCCCTAATACCATTAACCCATACATGTTTTCTGGCAAAATTTCAGTTTCTATCTCAATATTGAGGGGTCCCGGAAAACTTCAACTTCTCAACTTCCCGGTCATCACAAAAAATTGACACAATTATCTCAAATAAGCTCACGTAAAAGGAAAGGCATCATTGTAGATTCTAAGTTTATTTCAGGAAGACAGCTTTTGACATGGAGGGCATATTCTTCCTGTGCTGAGCTACAACTTTCAGGAGGTACTGCTTCTGGGTCTCATCCTTGGTGATGGATGAGTTGAATTGTGTGATCAGAGCAATATCGCTTTCGGCGCTGTCATTCACAACCTTCAGTGAAGCGACGGAGGCCATGAATTGTTGGTAGGTTTCATCTTTGTTCCAAGAAGAAGGTGGCTTGGCGAGGAAGGACTCCGACTCCTGACGACCATTCGGGAGAATGAGGTCAAAGATGTTCTTGGTATTGGCAGTCACGAAGTCAGGAAACGGTGTTTGAGGAGAGAATCTCTTGCCATCAATTCTCTTCAGTCCCTTCCGCTCTCTCTTGAGATTTTCCACCATTGCAACTTTCTCCTCTTCTCCAATCCCGTCATCAAAGAATGCAAGACAGATCAATTCCTCGGACACATACCACAGGTGACGTTTGAAGGCTGTGAGGGCAGTGTTCGCCAGCTGACGATTAGGAAATCCGTTCTCAAGATCCTTCATGAAATCCAAATCTTTTTTGGGGCATATGATGCGATCGTTGCTTGATGCCAGTACCTGGTGTAGAACAGAGAAATGAAGAAGCTGAGATTCCGCACCGCACACATTTCGTGAGCAGTGAGGGTGAACTGCTCTCTGAAGAGGAAGATCTTAAGAGCATAAATGGCCTTTGCCATCCATCTGGCTTGGTGGAAGGCCCCAGGTGCCCTAATCTTCATACCTCCCTCTGGAATTTCCCTCAAGAAGGTGTATGACAGGACAAGGAGTTCCTTGTAATCGTCCCTGAGGTGAGCCTTTGACTCGGTTGCCACCTTCAGGTCCTTCAGCGCCCTTTCTTTGAATCCTGCCAGGGAACCAGAGAATTCTTCCACAATATTCTCATCGTGCGTTGCTGGCTTCCAGCGGGTTCCATCAATGAATCTCCGCTGCTCTTGGAACCGCATGAACAAGGTGATATTGGGGCCCCTGGATGGTCCGTACTCCTTGAAGACATCAGAGAGAACAACTTCCAGGATATGGTGACGGCAAGCGATCCAAATAATCTCCCGGTTGTTAGCAGCCTGTATCTTCGTGCAAGCTCCCTCGGACAGACCAGTGTTTGAGGCCGTGGTGTCGAACACCAAACCTCGCACATGATCCATGAGGTTCCACTCCTGAAGAGCAGTGATGCAAGAGTTCGACTGGTTCACACCTGTGCTGCTGTCAATCTTGGGGACCCCGAGAAGGATCTCTTGGTTGCCTCCTGTGACCAGGATGGCAATCCTGTCAACCTTCTCGGACTTGGACACATCAAGAAGAAGCTTCGAATCCCAGTAGAGGAGGAGTGGGGTTTTGGGAGGGAGGTTCAGGTACTTATTTGTCTTTGCGAATGCTTCCCTATTGGCCATTCTGTGTCGTCGGATTGAACTTCGTGAGAGCGTCATCTTCTTCAGGTTCTGCCCCGATGCCTTTGCCAGGGCTCCCGAAAGGCCCATGGCGGCCCTGTCGGAGATGTTGAACCGATCCATGGCTGCAGTCACTTTTGGGCTGAGCAGAACACGTCGATTCTCCTTCCTTCGTTGCAGTGACCTGCCATCTTTGAGTGTAAACTCGGCGTCATTCTCTTCTGTATCTGTTTCTGAGGAGGAAGGCAGTGCCATCTGCGAGGAATCAGAGACTTCAAATAAAGCCTTCTTCTCATTTTCACTTCTCTCCTTCTGTTGCTTAATCACCTCGTCTCGTTTCCTCTTTTCCGCGCTGACTTTGGTGTAAATAACATCGATCCCGGTCATGGAGGATGATGTTCGATCTTCCCTTTGGCTCACGAGGAAGGCCTTATCCTCTTCAGTTGATATGATAATCATCGCATCCTTGCAGTGATGTAGTCGAGACCACCAATTCCGAGACTGAGACCGAGACCGAGACCTAATCCTGTGAGACCAAGATTGAGACCGAGATAAAAGGTTCGAGATCGAGATCTACCTTCCGAGATCGATACCCTTAAAATTCGAGACCGAGATCGAGATCGAGACCAAGCTCATGCCTTTCAATCTATCATATATATACACACCATATTAATTACACATACGCAAATACTTAGGCCTACATTCACTTCCAAAGAAGCGTGAGTGAATTTGCTAAGTTGCTTCTTGATTAAATTAAATTAAATTAAATTAAATTTAAAAAAATTAAATTAAATCTTGATTAAATGAAAATAAATTAAATGGCTCAGGAAAGAAAATTATTGTTATTATTTTTTACGCAATTTTGTGTTCATAGGAGATGCTACTATACCTATAATCTATATTTTTCAGCATATACACAGTAGGGTGGCCCACTTTTCAATTTTTTTTGAAAAGTATAGGTGATCGTGGTTTTTCCCATTATTTGGCACTATACTAGCACATTGGTACCATTTTTAAAAAAATTGATCAATATTTAGGGGTCTCGCATCGACCTTGAAATTACTAGTTTTTTTTTTAAATGTGTACTTTTTAACTTTTTACTGAATCAAGATAAATCATTAAGTCGGGATGTTTTCTGAATCCTCTTAATGAGAGAAGTCGTTTGGTGTGCCTGCCAATGTCATACGACTAACGGTTTAAAGGTTGTGCCTGTATACAGGTAATACCAATGTGCTAGTATAGTGCCAAATAATGGGAAAACCACGATCACCTATACTTTTAAAAAAACGAGTCACCATACCCGGGCGGAATGTATAATGAATATAGGTAATTAGAAAATGCACTATGCCTGTGCCAGGTACCTAACCTATTTCTTTTTTTGCAGATCATAACATTTTGAAATTCTGTCTGAGTTCCTCATCCTTTGTCATGTACAAATCGATGGCAACCATAACTGGAAGACCTCTTGAAGCTACAAATAGAGAGTCATCAAAAGGAAAGGCGAAAATAACATCGCTACCTTCTCTAAGATCGGCCTCGGAAATTTTTTTAGTTCGCCAACCGTCGTCCTCCATCAGTGGTAGCAAATTGCCAACAACACGGCAGGTTTTGCAATACTTCTTCAGTGTTATCCAGTACACTGCTAACAGGAAAGACGCATTCAAAGAAACCGTAAACAACGTCTTAAAGTTTTGGAACATGGCCCGCATTAAAACAATCACAAAGCTCAACTGCGAACGGAAGCTAGAGGCATTGTGGAAAGAGTGGCACTTACTCCAAAAGAGCAGAAAACGAGAAACTGACGCCGGAGGAAAACGGCAGAAGTTTTCGGACAGTGTGGACAAGCTGTGGGACCCACAGCTTGTCCACACTGTCCGAAAACTTCTGCCGTTTTCCTCCGGCGTCAGTTTCTCGTTTTCTGCTCTTTTGGAGTAAGTGCCACTCTTTCCACAATGCCTCTAGCTTCCATTCCATGGCCTCATCTCCGGTTTCGTATGCACACTTTGAGGTTTGCGGCTCCTGGCGAGGACGTTTTCTTCCTTCCTTTAGCTTTCTTTTTACAGCGAAAACTTTATCGTTCCCGTTCATCGTTGCCACCCGAGGACCACGTTGATCGAGGTAGAAGTCAATGTCTTCTTTCTTGTCCTTGTCGGACAGCAGTCGATTCTTCTTTATATCTTCGACAGCGTCAGATGCTCCGATATCCCACAGCTTGTCCACATTGTCCGAAAACTTTTGCCGTTTTCCTCCGGCGTCAGTTTCTCGTTTTCTGCTCTTTTGGAGTAAGTGCCACTTTTTCCACAATGCCTCTAGCTTCCGTTCGCAGTTGAGCTTTGTGATTGTTTTAATGCGGGCCATGTTCCAAAACTTTAAGACGTTGTTTACGGTTTCTTTGAATGCGTCTTTCCTGTTAGCAGTGTACTGGATAACACTGAAGAAGTATTGCAAAACCTGCCGTGTTGTTGGCAATTTGCTACCACTGATGGAGGACGACGTTTGGCGAACTAAAAAAATTTCCGAGGCCGATCTTAGAGAAGGTAGCGATGTTATTTTCGCCTTTCCTTTTGATGACTCTCTATTTGTAGCTTCAAGAGTTCTTCCAGTTATGGTTGCCATCGATTTGTCCATGACAAAGGATGAGGAACTCAGACAGAATTTCAAAATGTTATGATCTGCAAAAAAAGAAATAGGTTAGGTACCTGGCACAGGCATAGTGCATTTTCTAATTACCTCTATACATTATACATTCCGCCCGGGTATGGTAACTCATTTTTTTGAAAAGTATAGGTGATCGTGGTTTTTCCCATTATTTGGCACTATACTAGCACATTGGTATTACCTGTATACAGGCACAACCTTTAAACCGTTAGTCGTATGACATTGGCAGGCACACCAAACGACTTCTCTCATTAAGAGGATTCAGAAAACATCCCGACTTAATGATTTATCTTGATTCAGTAAAAAGTTAAAAAGTACACATTTAAAAAAAAAAACTAGTAATTTCAAGGTCGATGCGAGACCCCTAAATATTGATCAATTTTTGTAAAAATGGTACCAATGTGCTAGTATGGTCCAAATAATGGGAAAAACTACGATCAGCTATACTTTTCAAAAAAAATTGAAAAGTGGGCCACCCTAATACACAGTAGGCAAGTAAAACTATATTTCAGTTTTTAGGATTTGAAAAACTAACCTCTTTTGATGTTTACGTTGAAGATGGCGGGTGAACGCTGAAGTCGTTCCACTAATATCAGTTATGGAAATGCCACAAAATTTGCAAAATGCCGTGTTTTTTTTAGTGGCCATCACCTTTTCCAACATTGTGTTTGCGATTTTTATAGCCAAAAATTATAACGGCTGACCGATCAGACATATTTTAGTATGATTATTTACAAATCTATAAGTCGAACTGAATACACTACACAGTTAATAAAATGGAATACAAAACTAAACTACACACAGTCACTAACAGCACGTGCCAAAAACTGATTAGGAAACAAAATAAATTCAGCTTAAGGGGAGGTGTGGCGTGATAAAAGTTCCGCCGTGACATCATTGATGACGGCATTTTTTAACATTTACAATTGGCAATTGCGATTTGTTCTGCGAATCGGTACGTTGTAAATATAAGTGATGTGAAGGGTTGTCGAGTTATTCTATGCTTTATTGAATTTATCGGTACTGTTTTCTTTATGCTGTATTTCTTGCATTATTTTTGTGTGAAGTATTTTATTTTTTCAAATACATATTGGATGGGAGGATAATCGTTTTTATCACGCCACAGAGGTTGACACGCCGTTTGGCAACACTAAGTGTCCTTATAATATATACTTATATATATATAATATATATAATTCTCTATTTAGTGTTTCCATTTTCAATAAAATTAATCTGACAGTGGCGTGGGGGGCAAATTTTTTTGTAGCGCTAACCTAAAAAAATCCAGACCCACACCCCGCCGCAAGACAAACGTGGCAACTCAAAACAGGGTGACTGATTAGTGAATACCTAGAGTTCCTTACTTTTACAAACTTTCATAAACATTCTGAATTGTCTGTTCATGAGTAGGGCGGATCGAAAATGAGGTTTTTAAACGTTTTTTCGAAATTCAAATATGGCTAGTGCGGAAAATATGTGGGTGCTATAGATAATGACTGTGCATAAATATTAGTCCTGCGAAATTATATCTTCAGGTGCCACAAAGCCGTCGAATAAAGTGAAATATAATGATTTTCTTATATTCTGCATTAGTACAATAATTGAAACTTACTTGTTATTATTATATATTAAGTGTTCCAATTACCAAAATAGTTACTGAATTACGCAGCTCTTAGTTTATTTAGATCAATGTTCTTTTGATTAATGATCTAAATAATCCAGAACTCACCACGAGGAGGTGGCTGCGTGTCGAGCTCCACCATGCCCTCCCAACCACCCATCCTTGCGCATGTTTTTTTCTATTAACGTTTTATTTAAACTTTATATTCAGCTTTACTTTCGAATGATGGCATTTTTTTACGTGACTGAAGTGTTGATCTTATGAAGCCATCTCGCGCGTTCAATCCAAATACTTTTGATGATGCTTCAGTCACTAATTTTACCATTCTTTCTACTACTTGTGTATGACAAGGGAATTTCTCGAATGGAGGGGTACTCTTGTTTTCTATGAATTCTTCAATCTCATTTTCTGTCAGGTGTCTTGTCACAGGTGGTTCAGTGACAATGCATTTTTGCCAATTAATTAAATCAGTATAATCAGTAGCTTCAAATTGAATAACAGGTACTGTGAAACGCCTCTCAACTTTTTCCTTGTTTGTTTGCCTTGCTTTCTTTATTCGCCTCCACGCTAATTCTCTTATGGCGCTGCGGTCATCATGAATCATTGATGCTAGAATATTTTCTGGATTTGCAAAAAATGCATTTCTTTGTATGACAGGGTTTACAATATCCTTTACTTCGTCATTCAGTGTTCTTGTTAGTTCAATAGTTTTGAAAACATGTTTTGAGCCATTGACAAAAGACGTACTTTGCTTAATAGAAAACCACATTGGGATATAGACCTTCATTACAAAAGAAGCAATGTTCATGAGGTTCTCAGATGGACTTACAGTTGAAACGTATAGACGAAGCAAACGATTTGCTGTAGTCAGCCATCGTGAATGTGCCATTTTGCCTGGACTACGATGAGCAAGATCTGGAGAGCAATATCCCTTTGTTATGGCCTGATGAATATCAATTAGATATTTTTGGTCGGTGCTAAGATCTTCACAGTCTACAGTTGGTTCCTCAGCATCAATCCTTTCAAACTCGACAGTAGGAAGACTCTCACAGTTCTCTAATTCCCTGCCAATAGGACCGGTGAATCCGCGGGGGCCAGATGTTTTTCCATCCAGCTTTGCAACTAAATGGCGTAATGGCAATTCATTGGCATGGAGCTGGCACACTAAATGTTGAACTGGCTTCTTCAGCTTCAATTCTATAAGCCTTATAACGCCTCCCTTTTCTCCAGTGTTGACTGCTGCACCATCGCATCCAATGGCAACAAGGTTTTCCAGGTTCATGTCATTATTTCCAATATACTCCAACATTCCTTTACATATTTCTTCAGCTGATCCAGAATTCACAGAATAATGGCCCAAATAATCTGAACCAGTTTCTCTCACTAAAGTGATATGTTCTTCTGTTACCTTCTTCTGATATACATTGGACTCTTTTTTTTCTTGGAAGAGTGTAGAATCTTTTCGACCATCAAAATAGATTCTTCTGATTGGGACCTGATTTTGAACTTTCATAATTTCTGATCTCTTCTTTTGTCTTTCTCTTCTGATTTTACTCCTATCCACTACTTCAGATGTATTGTCAATAGAAACTTCTCCAATATCTTGCAATACTGCACTAACAATGAATGCTGCAGCTCGATCTGAAACTGCAGTCCTGTCACAAGCAGTAGCCACTGAAGGTAGATTTGTAGTTTTCCTTTTCTTGAATAATTGTTCTTCAGGTTGTTCGAGCTTTCTCTTCGAGCTAACTGGCTCTGGAAATGTATCGTCTGATATTTCGCCAGATTCACTTTCACTATTTGATGTCCATGATGATAATTCAACATTTGTAATTTGTATCCTGCAATTTCTCCTGTGAAGATTCTTTGGTGAGCCTCACAGCTTCTTTTTGCTTTCTCAGCAACGTAGATGCTTTTTTCTTTGAGAGTGTAATATCTACTCTATCAATAAACAGTTTTCTTTCACTCCTTTGATCTAAGAGGAACGTCACTTCTTCCTTTGGAACCGTTTTTTCTTTGGGACAAGAACATTGTGTTAGTACTTTGCACTTGCACGCTGCAATGTCAAAAAGTTTCGTGTGTGCTTCTTTTTTGAACATATCAATCTTTGCTTTGTAAGCTTCAGAATTTTTTCTGCTTTGGTATGGCTTCATAATGACACGATACTTTTCGTGGTAGCTTCTGAACATTGTTTCAATTCGCCTGTCTGACAGAATTGGGACGGAAGCACTTTCCCAAATTGTTTTCAATTTATCAACAACTTGTTCTAATATTTGAGATATTGAAGGATCTTTATTAGTATTCTGTTTCAAATCGTTTCTTACAAACAAGTAATATTTAAAAACTCCTTCGTATGTAGGAAGATTCCTGTGCCACAAATCTTCCCCCATACCAAACATGGGGCACTCAGTTGAGGCCCTGGTTGATTTTGCACAAACTCGAGACATTTTGAAAGTATACAAATCTGAAAAAGAAAGAGCTAATATCAATTATACGTTAATTTCAGTTAATAGTACATGGCAAACTTAGGGCAACACAATACAGAAATGCAAAATATATAAGAAATATAGTTTAGACTATCTGAGTAACGCCAACAACAGAACACCCACCTGCTACGAGAGCGACAGCTACACTGAACCGAGGTACTCACGTGACAGCTGAGTGAGCTGACTATAGAAAACTGTTTTTAGAGAATAGAAACTTTTTTTAAAGGTTGACTGAGCTATTTTTATACAAGTGTGAATAAATTCTTGTCTATTGTGTATCGTGGACTCTTCTGTAATTATTGGTTAAAATCTGCTTTTTTCAATTTTTTTCAATATTGAAGGTCATTGTGGCACCTGAAGATATTAATGTTATGATTTTAAATTTATACCAGCTTATTTCCTCACTACTCCACACATTTTCCACACTAGCCAATTTGAAAATTCGAAAAATGAGTGTTTCACTCCGCCCTAATTATGAGTATGCCAATAACATGTATTTTTCATTACGGTCTCGAGAGGTCTCGAAAGGTCTCGGGGAGAAAAACCGAGACCGCTTCTGTCGAGACCGAGATCGAGACCGAGGTCTAGCGGAGACCGAGATCGAGATCTGCAAATTGGGTCTCGAGATCGGTCTCGAGACCGAGACCGCTCTCGAGACCTACATCACTGCATCCTTGTGAGCCATATCAAAGAGATCCTCGAGCTGGTCCCGGAACATTGCCTCTTGAGTACGACATGTCTCGGAGTCTCGATTGCGGTTTTTCTTGAGCTTGTCATACTCATCAATCATTTTCAAAAGTTTGGCTTTGCTGTAAACCAGGGTTGATGCTGGAATTTTAGCCTTTTCCCATATCTCTAGTACTGCTTGAATAGATGCTTTTGCAGCATCTGCTTTCGTTTGCTTCATGACAGAGTGATGGAAGTAATATTTCCTAAGCGAAAATACGATTAGTTTTCATTTTGTTTTTTAAAATTTTTATTTGGACTCTTTCATCTGATTATGTGTTTAAAAGGGGGAAACTTAACCTCCCACTGCACTCCCCCAACATTTAGACTTATATGATACATGTAATTGTAAAATTACTTCACTTCATTACTTCACTCTTCTTTGGTCTCTACTACGAGACTCCTTTGTTAGAAGCCTCGCTGCAAGGAGGGGGCAGAGGCCCCTTGCCTCCTTAATTTTTAGATTCCGGCCTCAGCCATGGTCGAAAGAGGTTGAACCTCTACCCCTGTAAATTCAGTGCACTACCTGACCCTGTACATTTTTAGAAGTAAATTACAGTCAAAGAAAGTTTTTTTTATCTTTTCCTTCGAGCCTTTTTCTCTTCAGGAATTTAGTCAGTAAAGTCGATAAGTTTAGAACCAAAAGAAAGTATCAGAGAAAGTATCATAGAAAGAGAAGAATTAACAACTGTCGACCTTATAGCGAGAGAAAGAAATTAGAATATTATAGAAGAAAAGTATCGCGAGAAAATATCCGTTGCTGCCTCCCAACCAGAACCCCCGTCGATTCGAACCACCCAATGGCCATAGACGGAGGGGTTAACATATATATATATATATATATATATATATATATATACATAATATATATATATATATTATATACACAAACTCAGAATGGTGCCCCTGAAAGTTTGTGTATATTAAACGGACGTGTTATGTGCCTTGAAAAGTGGACGCCGAATGTCCCGGTTGAGGTTTAAGTTTTGTTTTTTTGGCTAAAAATACAATAGTTACCCCTTTTTCTTTGATGTATTCAATCTGACGTGAATGCAACGAGTTTGTTGGGTATATTGAGGCTCTGAATGTAGTAGGCTAGGTGTAAGCTGTAAATCCTAGATTCTGTCCGAAAGCCGGATCCTATCTGCATTGCAGATAGCTGGTGAGAGAAGCTATATTTTGGGCCCTCTTTGCGAGTAACCCGGTGCCCACGTTGGGCTTTCCATCATGAAAAAGAAAAAACTATCGTATTTGTCATTTATCATTACTTATTCGAAATATAGTGGATGTAATTTTCCAAAAGAGTTCCTTGTTCCATGCACGGTCTGGGTTTATACATATATAAGGTTGTAACATATATTCTGCTCGATATTTTAGTTCATTCAGAACAAAAATTAATGGACTTATAAGGACAAATTTGCTAGAATTTTAATTTATTCACAACAAAAATTAAATGACATAATGACAATTTAATCATCACTTTAATTCTCTCCTTCTTCTATAACCTCCTCCCACCTGTAGAAAAGTTTTTTTATGCCACGTTCGAAGAAATTCCTTGGTTTCGAGTTAAAAAAAAAGCGATCACTTCGTTTTCGATAACTTCCCTGGATTGCAACTTTTGTCCATCTAGGTGGTGTTGCAGACTTCTGAATAAATGGTAGTCTGAAAGTGCGATGTCCGGAGAATAAGGTGGATGAGGCATTTTCTCCCAACCAAATGCCTCCAATTGGGCAGTGGTGATTCGAGCAGTGTGAGAACGCGCATTATCCTGGTGGAATATAACACCTCTGCGGTTAATTAATGCAGGACGTTTTTCTCTTAATGACATCTTCAATCTTTGGAGTTGTTTGCAGTAGACTTCAGCTGTGATTGTTTGGTTATCTGGCCAGGGGCATACCTAAAGTATTTGGCACCCGGGGCGGATTCTTCCTTTGGCACCCCCCATAAATAATTTTAAAATTTAAACACAGAAAAATATATTATGTTTGCAAGTAGATTTTTAAACAGTACAGTACTGTCATAAGCAAATTGGAAATAAGAAAAATGCAGGACATTATAATTCAGTGAACAGGTAATACTGCATTTTATTTATACAAAAAACACAGGAAATCCAGTCTCAACGCTCAGCCTATTCTTCAAAGGTAAATAGAGAGGATTCACAGTCTCTGCTTTCGTGCCTTAATTTCTGCAAATTGATCAATGACCTCATGAAAATTCACCTTCTTTGCATATTCATGTTCAACTGAAAGTAAAGCCAGACTTGTCAATCTTGTCTGACTCATGGTCGAGCGAAAGAAATTTTTTATCAATTTCAATTTGGAAAAACTTCTTTCACATAAAGCAATAGACACACAGACAGTCAAAAAGAATCCCAAACACAGTGACAAGCTTGGCAAAGATTCACAAAAACCCCATTTCACAATAAACTCCAGAAACTGCAATGCTGTCCATTTCTTTGCCTCTTCAACGCTGAATTTGGCAGCTTCCAAATGCCTCCGGATTCGTTCAATTTCCACACTGATATCTTCAGAGAATTCATCGAAAATCTGAGTCAAATTTGGAATATACTTCCGAAGTTCTTCTGTTGCAACAACCAAAGTGTTTGGATGAATAACAGCGAAGATTGACAGAATTTAATCCATTGCCTTAGAACGAATCTCCAATTCTTGATGAAAGCGATCAAGACATTCAAACATAGCCCTTTTTACTTCCTCTGGCAATGTGAGACCAGCATCCTTTTTCGGAGCTTTACTCTCCCTCTTCTCTCCATCGAAATGTCCATTTCCTCACACTTTGTAGTTGCATAATGAATGGCCCTCTCCACAATTTCATTGCGCTGATCTTCAAGAAACAGTTTTAGATCTTGGAGCTTCACAAACGTTCGCCTTTCGATGTAATTTTTATCAAATATTTAATTTTTCGTTTGTAAATTTTGTATTGCCAAAATAGTTTGAACATTTTAAATTTTTTTTCTTACTTTGGCGAATTTTTCATTTGGTTTGAAAACTAAATGGCACCCCCCTCCTGGCTGTCACCCGGGGCGGACCGCCCCCTCGCACCCCCCTTAGTACGCCACTGTATCTGGCAGAAGCTCAAAATGAATAATTCCTTGCATATCCCACCAAACGCATTTAAAATTTTCTTTGGATGGGGTCCACTCCTTGGCTGAGGTTCAGGCTTTGTTTCACGGCTAAGCTACTGATGTCGACGCTTAATATTTTTATAGAGGACCCATTTTTCATCCCCAGTGACGATCCGATTCAAAAACGGTGCCTGTAGTTGCTGAGAATGCAGTGATGTGCAAATATCGATTCGATGTTGAAGATTCGCTTGTGACAAAGGTTAATATGCAGCAAATAACCCCACCTCGAGTTCATAATTTTTTATGTTAGTATTCGGTAGTATACAGCAATAGAATAAATTTGTTGAAAGCCAGACACCCCCCGGAATTCAAAATTAACGAAGTTTTTGATTTTTTAAGTTTTAACCATTTTTTTGTTTCGCGATTTGCCAGCAGGCATAAGACATCTTCGCTCTCAGACAATTTTCTGGAAATGTGTGGACGAACAATCACAGTGCACCTTTTTTAACCAATAGTAGGCTATTAATCACTCAAAAACAACCAATTATAGACACGCCTTAATGAACCAATGACAGCTGATTAGGAATTTTAAAGAACCAATCAAGTAGTTTCCCGACCGTGACGCCACGGAAACTCTTCAGCCTTTGACACGGCTGAGATCGTTCTTTCTGTTTTAATTTTTGCCGCGTGAACATGTCGAGTGAGATTTGTGAAAGTTGTAGGTTAATTGAATGCCCGGTTAGGTCAACTGTACACCCTTGACGATTGGTTAGGTTAAGTCATGATATTTTCGTTAGTTTAACGATTTTTTTTTTTTCGAAATCTCTTCATTTAGGCTAGGTTAGGTTAGGTAGGTTAGGTTCGGCTAGGTTAGCAATAACATATATTTTAAGGGTGCAAAATTTAGTTATTAGGGTGTATTTTCATGTGCTTTATTCAGAAATGCTACTCATTTGCCCCGTGTTTATTTGAAAATAAAACGAAAAAAATCCGATTTTTTTCCTACTTTCAATTAAACGCGCGGCAAATGAGTGGCATTTATGAGGAAAGCACATGAGAACACACCCTAATAACTAACTTTCGTACCAAAAGTCGAGGTGTGGCTATTTGCTGCATATTTACCACGAGAAATCATGCGGAACCCATTTTCCAACCTTCACTACTTTTCCTAACAGCTTCAAATGACGATGAACTTTGAACTTCTCAAACCATCTCCTACACATCCATTCACTCACAACATCATTTCCATAAACTCTTTGAATGTTTCTTGCGGATTCACTAGCGTTAGATCCTTTATGGAACTCATACAGCATCACATGTCGAATATGCTCTTTCGTGGGCTCCATGTTTTTTCAGTTACTGTAATTTCGTAAGGGTGGCGTTGTAACTGTATGAAAAACACCAGAGAAAATATTCATTAGCCTAATTCTACACTGACCTAAGTCATTCTGTATCGTGATAAAACCTGTGCGAACCT
The DNA here is from genome assembly GCA_023014485.1 of Bathynomus jamesi. Taxonomy (NCBI): domain Eukaryota; kingdom Metazoa; phylum Arthropoda; class Malacostraca; order Isopoda; family Cirolanidae; genus Bathynomus; species Bathynomus jamesi. The sequence goes on from JAJOZX010002443.1 coordinate 375,635, forward strand.
GTCGCCGTGTGTATTTTGCAACATTTCTAAAACTATTTCACATTATCTTGAGGTTATTCTATTATCTATCGTCCGTTTTCTAATCGAGCAGAATTTATGTTACAACCTTATATATATATATATATATATATATATATATATATATATACTAGCAGAATTACCCGGCTTCGCTCGGGTTCAGTATATCTGAAATTACCTTGACTCTGTCTTTGATCAGAATTAAATTTAGTATAAAAAAATGGTAACCATAAATCGAAAACAAACTTTCTATTCATCATTTTCGCCGTTGCTGTTGTTCTTGAGTTTCAGTAGCCCTTGCAGTAACCATGGACTGTCTATTCATCCTCTGTCTTCGTTTTTCTTGTTCTCGAGTTTCAGTTACCCGTGTTGCAGCCAAGGCCCGTCTATCCATCATTTGTCTCCTTTTCTCTTCCTTTTGCGTTTCAGTTGCCCGTGTTGTAGCTCTGGCTTGTCTCTTAAGTGATTGTCTTCTTTGTCGTTGTTCTTCACTCTCGTGAGCACGGGCGGCAGTCGCAGCCATGTGTTTCCTTTCCCGTTGGGTTCTTTCAGAGATTTTTTTATTTTTCTAGGCGCCATTACTGTAGATCAATCCTGGTTAGACATAGAGATTTTCTTAGGGTTTTCATGCGAAGAGCCACACTTACGCAGGCATGTATAAAAACCAAAAAAAAATTTGTTTTATATATAAAATACAATTATCGCAATTAAAGACATGTATCATTATTACAGGCGGCAATGTGAAGCTCAAGATTTACATGACTATGTTCTTTTCTATAATTTTATTGACCAAATAATTAATCATGAAAATCTTAAGATTCATAAATCTTGACACAGTGTGAATCTCAAATTTTCACGGCTGCGTTCTTTTCTGTAGTTGTTGTTGTTGGTTAGCCGATCATCCCACCCTGATCCAGCAAACCGGTGGCACGCAGGTAACCGATCGCTCTCTCCGGAGTGGACCAGAAGTTCAGCGCACTAGTGATGTTGTGTTGTGTTCTATATTGTGCTAGAGCGGTACAGTCTGTCATAATGTGTTCAATTGTTTGTTGTTTGTCCTGGCACAGGTGGCAGGTGTCGTCTGTGGAGTTGTCTAGTCTGTGTTTATGTGTCTGTAAGTTGGGGTGATGTCCACATCGGAATCGTGCTGAGTTAATTCGATCCGAACTGCTCAGGCTGGTCTTTGACCTGTCAATGGGTGGCGGCTTCACACCTAGGACCGCATTCGGACCGAGTCGTGTCAGTGCTTTGTGGGTTAGGTGTGTGTGTATATGTTTTCTGTACTGTGTGATGTCTGTGGGGCGTGGTATGGAATGGAGTATTTGGTTATAATGTCTCTCTGATGTTACCTTAATGAATTGTGTTCCCATCATGTCTAAATGTTCCCTAACTTTCAATATTTTTGTTTCTGTGTGCAGGTGTTCTATTGATGTTGTTTGAGTACATCCTGAAATAATACGAAGTGCGTTGTTTTGTATTGTCTGTAAGGTGTTTATGTGTGTGTTTGAGATAATGGGTGCTCAGCATCGGCTAGCATAGTCCATAACTGAACGAATATATTGTTGTGTATATATATATATATATATATATATATATATATATATATATATATATATACTGTATATATATATATGTGTGTGTGTGTGTGTGTTAGTTTTCTGTAGTTTTATAGCGGTGCTGGGGCCTTGGGACTCAGTAATTTTAATTATGTGTGAAGCCCAAAAGTTTCATGACTATTCTTTTCTATAGTTTTATTGATCAAATAATTAGTCATGAAAATCTTAAGATTCAGAAATCTTGACACAATGTGAAGCTCAAAATTTTCACTGCTGCGTTCTTTTCTGTAGTTTATTCGCGGTGCTGGGGCCTTCGGGCCCAGTAATTTTAATTATTTAATTTATTAACACCCAGGTCAGACACATATGGGGTCTTCAGCCACCCCGCAGCTCTCTTATAGTGCCCCTAATCAGCCAGTGCCTCAGGGCATCATCAGCCAGCGCCTCCGGGTGTCATCGCCTCTGGCCATCATCGTCTCCAAGCATCAGTTGATGCGACGCGCTCTAAATGGGACTCGACCTCTCCGTGCGTCCGGTTGCTGGGCCCTAGACATCACTCCGTCCGTTTGCTGGGCGCCCTAGGCCTCAGCCAGACGTCACAGTGCACGTGCGCTAGAAGGATTCGGGTTCGTGCCCCGGGATGGTCTCGTTACTCAGGGTACCCTAATGCTCTCCCCGTAGGTCTGAGGTGACGATAAAACACAGCATATATATATATATGCTGTGTTTTTATTTGCACATTTCTTGTAGGGTTTTTAGAAATATTAAAACTTTTAATAATTATCTGTAATTAAAAATCGTGTCTCGCAGTAAAACGCATCAATTCAGCATCCTTGCTTAATAAAAATATAAATTTAAATTTAATAAGCAAACTTTAAAATATTTTGAAATATATTGTCTTTACCCTGCTTCTCATATATATATATATATATTATATATATATATAAGCGACCAGATAAATAAGCGGTTTTATCATCAAAACGCACAAGGGTCGAGTTGATCGAAAATAAACAGAAAGGATATCTCCCAATTCCTCAAGCCGTACATCAAAGTATGACAGCGAACTGTCAGGGAAATAGACAATGTTACCACCTATCCAATGCTTAAACAGGGTCTTCCTGATAATTCTTTTAAATATTTTGGCTAATTTATTTATATATACGACAATAGAGGTTCATCCAAGTTATCAGCAAGGCAGATGATCCAAGACGATGTTTTAATAGAAGTTTTCCATACGCTACTGTTCCACGGACAGCATCGTGATAAGAATTTCTGACATGGGGAGCTAAATGTAAATACACCTGTGTTTTGAAATATATTTTTGCTCTCTGGTGGCCCCGCCTCTAGGTCTGGCCTGGTGGAGGAGCGGGTTGCTTTCTTGCGCTCTCCACCGTACATAGCCAGGCACGCCCGGCTCATCTGGTACTGTCCTGAGCCAGGCATCCAATCTTTTCTTGAAGACTTCAACTTTGACCCCCGTTACGTTTCTGAGGTCCTTAGGAAGCTGGTTGAAAAGTCTTGGCCCCCTGACACAAGCTATTTTCCTTCAGAGTTGAGGAGGTCCCTTGTCGGGCCTTTAATTTGGGAACACTACACATTCTGCCTTTCCTATTTTCTAGTGTTGTTTGAATGGTAATTGGGTTTAGTTTTAGGTTTGTTAGCAGTTTTTCGATCATTTTCCATATGTAGATTATGATGTACCTCTCTCTTCTTCTTTCCAATGAGTACAGATTTAGTTTACGTAGTCTTTCCCAGTAGTTGAGTTCTTTGCAGCCATCAATCTTGGCTGTGAAATGCCTTTGCGTTTCTTCTAGTTTATTAGTTTCTTCCTTTTTATATGGGGACGTCAAAACTGAGCAGTATTCAAGTTTTGGTATAATCAGTGTTTTTAGCAGGGGAATCATTACTGTCCTGTCCCTTCTCTTGAACGTTCTTACAACCTGTCCGGCGACTCTTTTTGCTTTATTTATCGCTATCTGATTTTGTGCTTCGAATTTCGCATCATCTGTCATTATTATCCCGAGATCAATCGCTTTCATGCTTCTCTGAATTTCCTGTCTATCTGGAGCATAATATGCAGTCTGTTTAAGTTCTTCTTTTCTACCATATCTCAAGAGCTGAAATTTCTCGGCGTTGAATGACATGTTGTTGTCTTCTGACCATTTGTATATTTTGTTCGTGTCCCTCTGCAAGGCCTCCACGTCATGTACATATACATATATTATGCTATTTATAATTGCGAATTCTGGCTGATTTTAAAAATAATAATTAATTTTTTTCAAAGCCATCTAAAATATGGGGAAAAATTTCAATTCAAAAAAGTAAAGTTTTAGGTCTGTAACTTATTTTATATTTTTGTTAACTGTATTTTTTATATATATATATATGAAAATTATTTCACGAAAGTGACACGTGAAAAATATTTATGATGAATAAAACCACGAAGGGAAAAAGAAACACAAAGTGGTGCTCAAGCACTTTGCCCGAAATTCAACATAAATTCAAATGGCTTGTTTCAAGCCAATTTTTATAGTTATTATCTGAATGGTAAACAGGTCACAAAAGAATAAAGAAATAAAAATAAATATAAATATAAATTGGAAAAAATTACAAAATAATGCCTTAGTGATATATACGTCACAGCCTAAATAACCATAAAGAAATAAACCAACAGATAAAAAAAAAAAAAATTGTAAGTGGAGTCTACAAATTCAAGCTCAAAAGGAAAGTTTACAATCAATTTAATAGATGATGCCAAAATGATATATATGTCACAAAGAAATAAAGAAATAAACCAAAAAATAAATTGAAAATTAAATTGTAAGAGAGGCACCAAAGATTTTTTAGTTATTGTCTGAATCATATACTATGGTCACAAACGAATAAAAAAAGTATAAGTAAATATAAATTGGAAAACAAAATGATGCCTAGATGATATATAAAGAACTATAAAAATATATACAACATATATAAGGTATATATACGAAATATAAACGATATAAAGTCTGTTTCAACTCGATCCCGTTGCTCTGAATTCCTTCAGAATGGATTTAAACAAAAAGGGCAGGTTGCTAAACCTGTGGTAAAAATTTGTTTTTGTCTCTTTTTCCTTATAAATCTGTATGCTTCTCTTACAATTTTATTTTTCAATTTATTGTTGTATGCGTATTTCTTATATATGTGTATATGTATGTATGTGTATGTATGTATGTATGTATGTATGTATATGTATATATATTTGGTTATGCGGGTGTACATGTGTAGTTGTAAAGGGTGATCCAGAGAAATGGGACCCAAAAGAAACCCCTGTAACTCTTAAAGTATAAGTCCTTTTATAAAATCATACGCATCATTCGAAAGAGGATAGCTACAAGTTTGTACAGGATTGTATAGGTTTTGACAATACAAGACAAGATAAGATACAAAACAAAAAAAATGTTAGTTAAAACTAACCCTTCAAGATGACTGCATGGACTGTGGAACAGCTGCGTTTCATAACTGAGCAATATTATGAGCATGGAAGAAGTGTAGTTTCAGCTCAAAGATCTTTCAAGACAAATTTTCGGATGTCAAAATCACCTTCTAAGAAAGTAATCCGTCGGTGTGTCAGAAATTTTACCCTAACTGGCAGCATTGGAAAAAGAAAACCAACTGGAAGAGTGCGCACAGCAAGGATAGACGAGATCATTAACAGAACTCATGAAATTGTAGAGGATAATCCTAACATAAGCATCAGACGTGCTTCTCAGCTGTTAGGAGTTGGATATGGAACAACACACCGTATATTCAAGCAAAATTTAATGCTCTTTCCATATAAAATTCAAACAGTGCAACAACTAAACGATGGAGATTTCGCACGAAGACGACAATTCTGTCAATGGATCCAACAGAAGGTAAATGACACCACCAATTTCTGACACACCGACGGATTACTTTCTTAGAAGGAGATTTTGAGATCTGAAAATTTGTCTTGAAAGATCTTTGAGCTGAAACTACACTTCTTCCATGCTCATAATATTGCTCAGTTATGAAACGCAGCTGTTCCACAGTCCATGCAGTCATCTTGAAGGGTTAGTTTTAACTAACACTTTTATTTTGTTTTGTATCTTATCTTGTCTTGTATTGTCAAAACCTATACAATCCTGTACAAACTTGTAACAATCCTCTTTCGAATGATGAGTATGATTTTATAAAAGGACTTATACTTTAAGAGTTACAGGGGTTTCTTTTGGGTCCCATTTCTCTGGATCACCCTTTATTATTTGTAATTTTTCCAATTTATATTTATTTTTATTTCTTTATTCTTTTGTGACCTACCGTTTTTTTCAGACAATAATTATAAAAACCTTTGGTAATTTTTTCCCTTATGCATATATATATATTCCTTATATATTGCGTTTATATTTCGTATATATACCTTATATATGTTGTATATATTTTTATAGTTCTTTATATATCATCTAGGCATCATTTTGTTTTCCAATTTATATTTACTTGTACTTTTTTATTCGTTTGTGACCATAGTATATGATTCAGACAATAACTAAAAAATCTTTGGTGCCTCTCTTACAATTTAATTTTCAATTTATTTTTTTGGTTTATTTCTTTATTTCTTTGTGACATATATATCATTTTGGCATCATCTATTAAATTGATTGTAAACTTTCCTTCTGAGCTTGAATTTGTAGACTCCACTTACAATTTTTGTTTTTTTTATCTGTTGGTATATTTCTTTATGGTTATTTAGGCTGTGACGTATATATCACTAAGGCATTATTTTGTAATTTTTTCCAATTTATATTTATATTTATATTTATTTCTTTATTCTTTTGTGACCTGTTTACCATTCAGATAACTATAAAAATTGGCTTGAAACAAGTCATTTGAATTTATGTTGAATTTCGGGCAAAGTGCTAAAATTGTCATTTTTTTTTCCATGCAAATGTGTTTGCTCCTCCACACAATTTTTTCTATACTTACTATTTATATATATATATATATAATATATATGTTTATTTTTGTAACCTATATATTGCCTTGAACTCTCCTTTCACTCCAGTGTTCCTGAGGATGTCATTAGACGAAAGCGCTTGAGCACCACTTTGTGTTTCTTTTTCCCTTCGTGGTTTTATTCACCATATAATATATACATTTGAATTTTGGAAATCTTGGAAATGTACAGGAAAAGCATGTTTTTATGTCGTATCTTTCGAGTTTAAACTACGGTGAGGAAGGTAATTTTAGAACAGGTGTTTTTCAACCCTTCACACATATTTCAGATGATGTATTGGATGTGTTAGGTCTACCAATGATAAACTAATCACACTACAAAACAAGATTCGGGTTGGGGCCCTTTCTGTCGCCTTCCAGTGCAAATAACACATTTCTCTTCAATAACAAATCTGAAACCATACATACATCTTTTTCTAATCACCATTTGGCCGTAAAAGCAGATAAACAGATTACCCTCGGAATAGCACACACAATACATATATGTTTTGTAAACAGCATGTGACCATATAAGCAAATACGCAGCTTACTCGTAAGGGTGAAGAATTCTTCTACAGTAAATTTATTTCTCGCAGAAAACCGAATTGTATTATTCGGAAAATAGTCAAAGGGTTCTTAGGACAACAAACACATTTCAAACAGGCAGGTGTTTTTGATCTCAAATCTTAAATCAATATTTGCTGAACGATATGGAATTTCACAGAAAAATGAAATTTGTCTCATATAATGGGGACCGCGATTCGGGTCAGACGGCACGCCCAGACTTCTTGGCTTCAGCCAATCACGACAATGTGTCCGGATCTCAGTTGGGTACCATACAAGCCTACCGCTAAGCCCCGCCCAAAATTCATGCCCAGACTTCGCAGAGTTAGCCAATTACGACACTGTGGGGAGGAGCCAGGACATCGGGTTGGTCGAAAATGCAGGCCTAAGTTCTAATCGCCGCCCAAATTTCACCAATAGGGTGCCAAGGTTCGCTCATGTGGGTTGATCGCATGCCCCCCTTATAAAGAGCGAATCACGACGCAGAGCTCCAGTTTCTCCAGTTAGTGAATTATACAACAATGAGTCAACTGTACGCCTCACCCGATTTGCTGGAATGCGAGTCCGATTACTCTCACGGAATGGCACATCTCTTCGACGCTGCAGACTGGGGCGACCTCTTATCAACACAGAATGTTATCGAAATTTGTGGCGATATGCAAGAACTGTTCAATGAAAACGTTATCGAAATGTGAGTAACTTATAATTGACAATCTAATTTCCTTTTGTTCTGAATTTTTCTACAACGTTAAATTAGTCCCAATGTCTTTGTCAGTTTCTCGATAATTTAAAGATAAATTTTTCTCATTTATAATATAACCTGACCTAACCTAACACAATTGAACCTAACCGGTTCACATTTATATTCATCGCTTCACTCAGTGTTAATTAGATTATAAGTGCCACAACAAATGCGTTTTGAAATTAGTTTGTGCTTTATTCTTGGCCTATATATATGACGTTTCAATCGGAATTAACTTATAAAAGGCCACACTAATTGCGTTTTGCCAAATATTTTCAATTATTCTCTACCCCCTTTCGTCGTTATTTCTCTCTCTCTCTCTCTCTCTCTCTCTCTCTATATATATAATATATATATATATACATATATATATATATATATATATATATATATGGCGTCATTATATTTGTACAATTCTTGTCGGGTTTTTTAGAAAAATTAAAACTTTAATAATTACACCGGTCTGCATGAAAATCGATTTCTTTATTTTGAGTGGTCAATCTGAAGCAGTTCGCTGTGATGAATTCAAAAATGCTACCAGTTCTTTTCTATCACCCACAGTTTTAAAGTTATTAGCAAAACAATTTTGGGGCGTTTTGTAATTTTTTACCTTTTTTATCTTTAATTAATTTCGTTTTTTCATATTTTTCAGATAGATCAAAGCTTTCCAAACTGGTGTGTCGCGACACATTAGTGTTTTTTGTACTTTGAAAATTTTGATTTTTCTATCAACAAAATCGGCTACAAGATAAACCACCTACTGAAAAATTATCTGATATTTGATATTTGATAACAAAAATTAATTAATGTGTCGTGAAAATTGTTATGCTCAAATAGTTTGTCGCCGACGTTAAAAGTTTGGAAAGCTCTGACATAGATAATTCTAACATTACGTCTTTCAAATTTTAATAATGGCTTCTAGAGGATGTACCCATAGTCCAGACATATTTTGTTATATTTGTGGTCAGTATGTTGTTGTAAAACAAAGGACAAATGTAACGACCTTCATTAAGAGAGCTTATCATGCTTACTTTGGAATTAAATTAAGAGATCAAGACAAAAGTTCGGCTCCACACAAGGTTTGTCTTACGTGTGTTGCGGCGCTAAGGAATTGGAGCAAAGGTAAAAAGAAAAGTTTGCCATTTGGGATCCCTATGGTATGGCGCGAGCCTAGAAACCATACCGACGACTGCTACTTCTGTTCTTGCAATGTTAAAGGTTATAATGCAAAGAATAAAGAGAGCCTTCAATACCCAAGTCTTCCATCTGCAATAAGGCCGTTACCCCATGGTCCAGAAGTTCCTATTCCCCGCCCACCCGAGAGTCTGGATCAATACAATTCAGATTCTGATTCAGCTCCAAATCCAGACAATGATGATGTTTATGAACAGCCAACAGCTGACCGAGATCCTCCTAAACCATTAACCCAAGCCGAACTAAATGACTTAGTCAGGGATTTGAATCTGCCTAAGGACTCTGCAGAACTTTTGGGGTCTAGATTGCAGGAGAACAATTTATTGGCATCCGACACATACTTCGCTTGGTACAGAAATCGTGAGAAAGACTTCGTGCCTTTTTTCGAAGAAGATGGTCCCTTGGTATTTTGCAAGGACATCACAGGATTAGTGTGCAAGCTAGGCATCGAATACCAAACCAGTGGCTGGAGGTTGTTTATAGATTCCTCTAAAACCAGTCTAAAAGGAGTGTTACTGCACAACGGTAACAAATATGCATCAATCCCAGTGGCCCATTCTACTCATTTAAAAGAGACCTATGATAACATGAAACTGCTTCTGGAAAAAATTCAGTATCAAAATTACAGATAGATATTGTGTGGGGATCTCAAAGTCCTTTGCATGTTACTTGGGCAGCAATCAGGATACACTGAGATGCCATGTTTCATCTGCAAATGGGATAGTCGAGCACGTGACCAGCACTGGAAGAGGAAAACTTGGCCTCCTAGAGAGAATCTTACCCCAGGATCAAAGAACATTTTACATGAACATCTAGTTGAACCAAATAAAATCCTCCTACCACCCTTGCACATTAAGTTAGGCTTGATGAAGCAGTATGTCAAAGCATTGAATAGAGAAGGTGAGTGTTTCAAGTACATTTGTTCAAAATATCCAAAGATTAGCTACGAGAAAATAAAGGAAGGTGTTTTTATAGGTCCTCAGATTAGAAAGTTATTGACAGACGATCATTTCCTGAACACAATGACCAATAAAGAAAAAGAAGCATGGCTTGGTTTCAAAGATGTTGTTGAAAACTTCTTGGGAAACTACAAAAGCCAAAATTATGAAAGACTGGTGGAAAATATGCTTAAAAAGTTTTGCGCCTTAGGCTGCAACATGAGCCTGAAAGTTCACTTCTTATTTTCGCATCTTGACCGTTTTCCCGAAAATCTCGGAGATGTCAGTGAAGAGCAAGGGGAACGATTTAACCAGGACATTAAAAACCATGGAAAGAAGATATCAAGGAAGCTGGCATACAAATATGATGGCGGATTACTGCTGGTGTCTGCAACGAGATCAGCCTAACGCACAGCATAAGAAAACATCAAAGAAGCACCGGTTTAGTCGTCATTAGTCAGATCTACCTTCGTAGTCTTAAGTCTTTGGAATAAGTCCTGAAATGTTTGCAAGTAAAGAATGTAAATATATTTTGTTTCTTTCAGTTATTTTTTTATTCTTTCATAAACAAGCAATATGCTTGTCCAAGAGCTAGGAGCTATTTAATTCTGCTTTAATTAGGTTTTACTCTATCACCTAAAGATTTCGTGCTACAAGGGGTGTTGTAATACCTCATCTGTCCCCAAATGTTAACCACCCATTGATGGGAGGGGAGAGAGTATTTTGCTGGGAACGGGACTGGTTGTTATATATATTTACCCTACATTATTATGTAAGCGTTACTGTAGTCTACAACAACAAAATTTATGGTTTAGCATGTGCAATCCAATGTTGGTCTTGATAAGATGGTTCACATTTGGGGATAAATGCGGTTTTTATGACACACCCTGTAGTAAGAAAACCATACGTGATAGGGAAAAACTAACTATATTTTTGAGATCAGCGCACTCAAATTATATAAAATCACCAACTAGTTTGTAAAAATCGATCGACAAGTTTTCAAATGTGTACTGGTGTTATCTGGTTTTAAAATACGTGATATTTTCTCTTAATTTATCTCTTTATTTTTACTTAATCTTATAGGACCGGGACGGAACTTGATCGTGTTATTGCCACTTTTGATGAAAGGGGAATAAATGCTGTGGATGCTTCTCCGAACAGCCTACACAGCGATCCAGAAGTCGAGGTACTGGATCACAGTCGTTCAAGTGAGATTGCAGACGAGCTAATGTAAGTATTTTTATGTTAGGTGGTATGTTTTTGGAATCGTGAACAATAAGATTGGGTAGGCTAGGATATATATATATATATATATATATATATATATATGGTGTACACAAAACGATTTAATCGCATCCAATTTCATGACATTTATTTAAATTACAGGGCTCTCGATAATTTAAAGATGAATGTTTCTCGTTTATAATATAACCTGACCTAACCTAGCACAATTGAACCTAACCGGGTCACATTTATATACATCGCTTCATTCTGTGTTAATTAGCTTATAAGTGCCATAACAAACGCGTTTTGAAATTAGTCTGTGCTTTATTCTCGGCCTATATATATATAGTTTCAATCGGAATTAACTTATAAAAGGCCACAATAATTGCATTTTGCAAAATATTTCCAATTATTCTCTACCCCCCCCTCCCTTCGTCGTTATTTCTGTATATATAATATATATATAATATATGGCGTGATTATATTTGTACATTTCTTGTAGAGGTAGGATTTTGGAAATATTAAAACTTTTAATAATTATCTGCTTTTAAAATAGATGGTATTTTCTCTTAATTTATCTCTTTATTTTTACTTAACCTTATAGGACCGGGACGGAACTTGATCGTGTTATTATCACTTTTGATGAAAGGGGAATAAATGCTATGGATGCTTATCCGAACAGCCTACCCAGCGATCCAGAAGTCGCGGTACTAAATCACAGTCGGTCAAGCGAGATTGCTGACGAGCTAATTAAGTATTTTTAGGTTATATAGTATGTTTTTGGAATCGTGAACAATAAGATTGGGTAGGCCAGGATATATATATATATATATATATAATATATATATATATGGTGGACGATTTAACCGCATCCAATTTCATGACATTTATTTAAATTACAGGGCAGAAACGGAGCTAGAACATATTATAGCCACCTTTGATGAAAAGGTGATAAATGAAGTGATAGCCACCCCGCCTAGCCAACCTAGCTATCCAGAAGTCGTGGTACTGGCACGGTCAAACAAATGCGTAGTCATCGACGAGATTATGTAAGTATTTTTGAGGGTAAGAACAAAACACAATATATTTTCATTTATGAAACAGTAGAAAACATGTACAAAAACGGTAACAGCATCCGCTACATAATTCTTAATGGATACAAATGTGTATATAGGTTTACACAATATACCTTTACACATTACAGGGAGTACTAACATATGGGAACCTTTTTCTTATCTGTCTGCATACATATTTATCATTCATATTTGGGTCGCATAAATCGAATAATTTAAAAAAATTCATAAATCCCTTCCCACGTGACGTATGCATGACAAACAAAATACAATACAATCCGCATGTTTCAGTATAATGTCCTTGGAAACGATATGGATTCCAAATAATCTCTGGCACATCTAGTTGCGCTATCAACACCCCACAATGTCGGTGTTAACGATAACCCCGTCCCAGTTTCTCGAACTAGCCAGCTTCAATATTTCATTCTTTGCAAAAACCCTGATAAATTTTGATCGCGCGAAACAGTCACTTTTCATCGCTCTCTGGAGTGTATTCGCGTCCATTTTAAAAATCTGTGGTGACGTTCCTTAATCTATCTACTTCTATTAGGGCTTGAGACTCGAGGTATACTAGTACACTAATAGGCGCGTCTATAGGTTTGGCAAACTCCAGCCTCACTGAAATGGTGCCGGTCTGTTGGGGGTTTAAATGCGTATTTATGCCAGCAGTTAAGTCAGGCGTAATGTCAAATGAGTAAATATTAAACTATTCCACAAATTCTTTCTGAATTATGCCGAAACCAAGTTCATCACACGCACCTGTATTATGAGCCAAACTACTATAAGCTTTCGCGCAGAATGGGAATACCCCATCTGTTGAGTAATCCATATCCATTACCTCATCCAGAGCGGTGCCATTTACGTATAGAGTAATATTTTTAAGTCCAAAATTCTCGAATTTTAACGCACTCATTTTATAATTTCCATTCGTCGAGGCGTGGTCTTGCGGGAATCGTGTACAGTTTGATCTATACCCTGTAAATTGGATATTTCACTGTGGCATGTACCAAATCTTTCTCAATTTCTATTTGCTTCGGGGAGCTTAATTTCACTCGGCGTATACGCAAATACGTTTCCATGATGTGTATCACAACAGGTTTCGCGCCTTCTTCTTGGTCTGTCCCCAGATTTATGCAGATCTCAGGGTTCGTGCGGGTAACATTCAATTTCATACCCACCCCGTTCATAAGCAATTTGTCCTGGAATGTATAGTCTGTATGCAGACGTCCAAAACAATCATATATCTTCCTTTTAGAATTTTTAAATTTATCCTTTATTCCATTTTCACCTTTAATGTGGTAATACCCCTCGGCGGATAAAAGGGTGTTCTTCGCTTCTTTTGGAAAGTTGAGGACATTTTTCAGATAGGCTGGTAGGTGGTAGTACCCCGTGCCTGCCGAGATGTTAGTCTGATTTAAATATACATCACACTGACTGAATATGGAGTGCAGAAAGTTAGTTTCAGGGTAGGCAGCGTAACTATCATCGCAATCAGTTCCGTCAGAATGAGCTATGCGTAGTTTAGCATACATGTGCATGCAACTAACTCGGTTCAAAAAAGTAAGGGCCTGAGCTGGGTATCACGAATTCTATAGGGGCACTGGGTGAACTAATTGTGTTTAACGGGTTAATTGTAATAAAGTCACTATGTTCAATAGAGACCTGAGTAGGTGGTATATCAAAGAGGGACAGTTCCGATTTATAACACTGTGAACTACACGGATGAATGAAACGTGCCATGGTGAGTCAGAAATAGTGCCACCTCCCTCGACGAGTATTAGTCAATCTACCATTCGTGAGAGTAGCGTCCTCAGCTTATATCAGTTAAAAAAATGATCAGCCATAGGTTTCATACGCTTTGAGCACTTCTTTTTTGGTTTCCTTTTGCGTTTAACGCCACGTGATGGTAACCCCTTCTTCCTAGCAGATCTCTTCTTCTTTCCACCACGTGTTGGTAAACCATTCTTCCTAGCAGTTCTCTTCTTTCCGCCACCACACATTTTTCTCTTCGCGTCTTTGATGATTTCATCCCGTGTACACTTTAAATATTTTTTTAGAGCTTCTTTTGGCTTAGTGCCCGCCAATATGTCCTCTGCCGCGTTAAAACCTGTTTGTAACGCCTTCCCCCCTAGGTACCTGGTCCCCCTCTTCAACAGTGGGAAAGCGGTGCGTAGTATGGATGAAAAAATGGACCCAAGTCCACTACCACGCTGGTATCTCACCTCCCGTCACCGAATGGGAAATTTTTGCCCTCAATCGTTCTTATATATATTGAGATATTTGTTATTAGATTAGTTGCGATACTCACATAATGGGGTATGTCATATGTAATACTCAAGCTCCTTTCTCTATGGTTGGGGATGTGTGCTATGCGTAGCAGGCGTGCCTGAGTATCCCAAACAAACTGGTGTTCCGCTATATTGCTGTAAATATAGCACATGTCTGGAGGTGAGAGCTTACATCCAATTTCTCCATCTTCAATTGATACACTAAGGTGGACAAGTCATGCTCTGCCTCGTGAAAGGTGTCTCTTTGGAAGGCTGCTCGATATCGTCCCTAGGTTATATTTTTGAACACTTCCTCTTTAAGATTTCTGTTAACCTAGTGTGTTGTTAGGGTGTAGAGACAGGGACGAGGAGGACGGGAGTGTGACGTAGAAATGGTTAGGAGTCATGCTGCATACTAATTAAGCTTCATTACTGCATCAGCTTTTATATAGGTATTGAAGCTTTCTGGGTAACCTAGTCACTTCACCAGGTACATTTTTCTCATTCCTGTACCTTTGCTTCCTAAAATTTTCTCAATTTTAAACACATTTTTTCTTAAACTAAATACCACTTTCTGCAATTCCTCGCAATAAAAGCCTCCCGAGATCTCTTCTCCATTCATATCTTCAACGTAATACATCATTATATTGCCCTTAGATCTAATAGCCCTAAATTTAAAAATCTCGCGTGTCCATCCTTGCTCAAAACCTTCGCGAATTTATTCCCCGAACGTGACAGCCTTACATAGTCATTGATTTTAAAACGCGCAGTGTGTGGTGGTGGTGGCGGTGGTATTCCATCTCTTCTCGGGCGCTTGCCTCTTTCTAAAACATCGTTAGGCGTTGTACCGATCGTACGATGGTGTGATCAGTTGTAGGATGAAGCCAATGAACCGAGAACGTTTATATATCTGGATGTGTTTTTATGTGTAAAATAGGGGTGCATGCGCTCCTTTATGGTACGTTGAAGTCTTTCAGCTAAAGAAGCTTTATGTATAGAATTGGAAGTGTAATAGCTGATATTAAAATCTGACAGCATGTTCTGAAAAGCTCGTCCTATAAATTCTTTTCCCATATCAGGCGATTTATTTTTCAGGGGAATTAGCCACAGGTATCTAGAGAATGCATTTATTATGAATAGGATGTAACGGTAGCCATCGTTATACATCGAATATCTTTGCATGTCTGTTAAATCTGCCTGCCAAATAGAGTCAATCGAGGCGGCTGTTGTCTTGGCTGTTTTAAACCTTTTTCTCACCGGTTTATGAAGTGTATAAGCATCCTGGCCCCCGCAAAAATCTCTCAACATCTTTTTTCCTTACACCATAAGCACCTCTGTACAATCTATTAACGCCACCATAGGAGGCTGGGTTAGAAATGTCGTAATAGTGCTTACTTAATACGTTAGCCATTTGCGTATTTTAGAGGCACGTGGATAAGGTTGGCTGTCTACTCCCTTCTTTCTCCTCTTAAGAGACACTGCAGCTGCTGGGGGTGAAGATGTACTCAGTTGTAGTCTTGCTTTAATATGCCTCCATCCTGTTGGTGAGGGCCTATCCCACTTTCTCATCAGATCATGAACAATATCAACGATATTCGAACCTTGTGCCCTTGTTCCTTCAACAATGACCTCGCCTGTATCGGTCCATTGTATGATGGGGTCCTCACTCAATAGACTATAAAGACTTAGCCCTTTATTCCTCAAGGTATGGGGTAGGATGTTTTTTTAGCACATGTTCGATGTGTTGTGTTCCGTTGCTCTTTGGTTGTCCAGGTGCTGTGTCGCTATGCTCAGCGATACTCGAGCTGTGCCTCACGGGTGCTCTGTAGGATGCTTATAATCTTCGTACTCATGAAGAAATTTCTGCAAAGCCTCTTGGTACAAGATCCTTTTCTCATCAGGTGCCTTTTCACTGTTTAATAGGGCTAGCAACTCACTTTCCATTCTTTTAAGCCTACTTTTACGGGGCTCTAGAACCGCGTCTGGACTCGTTTGTAATGAGGCATAGACCTCGTGGGGAATCACAACCACCTTCTTCATTATATTAATCTAGTCAGTAAAGGGCCCAAAACTGAAAAGAAGATGGGCAGGAACGATCCTCCTCTTTGTACAATAATGCGCTTTTTCTTATCCACAGTCTGACTTTTATGAGCGAACGTCCGTATTATGTTCTTGTAACGACGTAAGCGAGTCTTCTGAGAGGGTTTCATTGGTCATTACATTTTATAACATTAAGACAGATTTCACAAATACATTTTAAAAAGTCAGATGTTTTAACAAACATCTGCTGCAATGCTCGAGGCAGTCGTTGATAGAATTTTATTAATTCGCTCGCGGTATTTCTTTAGCCTATTCGTCATTCTGGAATATACACGGTTTCAGGTTCGCTTGGAAATATATTCGTTCTTAGAAGCACCCTAAACGTGTTTCGAGGGTGTAGGTCACAAAGCAAATAGCCATAACGTTGGTGTGTGGCCTCTTTATAAACCTACAAAAACTCTTTACGCTGATTCGGGAACATTTGATTGGCTAATACCCCAATTTGTGACACATCTCTACGTTGCGCGAATAAGACTAAATATTGCATATTTAGTGACACATCGCGCATGTATCTA
This sequence comes from Bathynomus jamesi, assembly GCA_023014485.1. Lineage (NCBI taxonomy): Eukaryota > Metazoa > Arthropoda > Malacostraca > Isopoda > Cirolanidae > Bathynomus > Bathynomus jamesi. Next base: position 392,815 of record JAJOZX010002443.1, read on the forward strand.
TTTTTGAGAAATAGATTCTGAATGATGAAAAACAAGCTTATGTTAAGGTGGTGGGAGAATACTGTAAATATCTCGGCAAACGCTTTATCCATCTCCAACATGAGGTCGTCAATTACGATGACTATGCTCATTTCCCTTTAACGAATTAACGTCATAGACCCCCTTGTGGAACAAAACATCATCTTGGTACTCGTTGAACACTGATTGATACGTTGAATAGCACCAGGTAATTTTATGCACAAATTTTGAGAACATTTCTCCCTTTTCTTTAATGATTTTAAGCATAAACACCGTTTTACCATATCCTGTCGGTCCAGATATAATACATATGGATGGGCTCGTGAACCTGAATTTTTCTACAGATTCCATTTCTAACACGTCACACCCCTAAGTGGGTCATTTACAAAATATTACAAATTTTGAGTGCGGCTCCTTATATTTTGTTTTCTTCCACAGAACCGTGAATGATGACGATGTACATCCCCCATCATCGATATCACGGATGAACCCATTGACCGTGCATCTACAGTACCCATACCCGCCGATGAGCCCTCACCAGCGACACCTGTTGCACGTTCAAAGCGGAGGTGTGATGACGAATCCTCCACGTCAGGTATAAAACGCTCCAGGGTTGTTGGAACACCGGTAATAGAACCCCAACCCTCAACGTCTTACGCGACAAACACCACCAATAGTACCTTCCGCCAATATACCCCCTTATTCGTCCTCCACAGCAGCTCCCCGTTCTGTTGATGCTGCAGTAATAGACCCCCAACCCTCAACGTCTTACGCAACCAACCCAACAACAGCGTCTTCCCCAAATATACCCCCTTATTCATCCTTCACAGCAGCTCCCCGTTCTATTGAGGATGGTATAACATTCGAGTTGGTGCGCACCGCAACCCCAACCCAAACCTTGAATAGAAATCGATATATACTGTAGTCAGTGTTGATCTCCATGTATAGCAACGGTATTGAACACGGACTACGTCGCGTTGTAGAACATATTTTAGAGTTTGCCCTTCAGAACCGCGACGAGCGTGAAGTCAGGACGAGGCTGTCCTTCGGATTCGGGTCAGATGATGGTGATGTAGATGATTTTTTGGTAGTAGTAACTTTCAGGCGTTTGGCGGCTGAAGATGTAGAGTATATATTAGGTCGTATAATGCAGGCCTCCAAAAGTAGTATAGCCTTCAATATGGACAACTTCACGGTAAATATTGACCGTGTATTCCGTGTTGTGGGTCATAGTGCCACACCTTACACTCTTAACTTCAATTCTCAGGCTAATTTTAGGCAGCATATAAACGTCGATCGTGGTTGAGGCTTTATAGCAGTAGTCTTAGCTCGTATGTTTACTGTACTAAATACACGGCCAAAAATTTGGCTGCCTACGGTCGTGGAGCGTGCCCGTAAACTAGCTGTAGACTGTGAACTTGAGTTTGACTGTAATATGGGTCCTGAAGAGCTGAGAAGGGTAGAACAGGAAATGAATGTTCGTATAGTTGTATTTGGACTGGATGATCGTCGTAGAACTGTGTATGTTTTTAAAAGCTGTGAGAGATCGTACAAGACCCCTACTTATTTTAGGACTGTCAGGACAACATATCTCCCCATCCGTAATATAAGGTGCCTTTACGCGAGTTATGACAAAAGTCGAAAATATGGACGACATCATGATTTGTGTAAGGGGTGTCTCGAGTTTGCGGATGATATAGTGAAACATTGTAAAGATTCCACATGGTATGTGAGCAGTGTAAAAGCCCAAATGTGAAAGCCGTGTAGTTGAAGCTGAGAAGAGGGATTGTAATGTGTGTAGACGCACATTTTTCAATAATAGCTGTTTTGAGTTCCATAAATCAATTGGCACGTGCAGGAAAATGAGAATCTGTGAATGTGGTATGTTTCACATGAATGGTAGGGGAGTTTCAAGCACAAATGTGACGAAATTCACTGCTCTACATGCCATGAGAAATATAAGGCGGATGGTGTAAAGCATGTATGTTATATGAAAGACGCCAAGCCTAAAAACAACCCTTGTATAACTGTGTACTACGATATAGAAACATACACGAACGCTGAAACCAAAGAGGTTATTCCACATTTACTTGTCCAGACTATCTGTGATGAGTGTATGGAGATCGAGTGTGATGAGTGTCACAAATGTGGTAAACGGACAAACGTTTTTAAAACGAATGTCCACGATAGCCTGTAAAACTATTTGTGTCCTATATTGTCAAGTTAGCGGACAAGTTAAAAAAATGACTGTGTATATTCTCGCCCATAACGGGGCAAAATTTGACACACAGTTCCTTTATAAGGAGTTGCTTGAGCACGAGTCCTCTGAGATATTTACAGGTGATCCATTGAAAAGAGGCAACAAATTAATACAGATGCAAATAAGAGGTAATGTACAATTTAAAGACACTTTATTATTCACACCTTGTAAATTAGCAAAGCTACCCAAGGTGATGGGCGTAGCAGCTGAGTTTCAAAAGGATATTCCCTTACACATTCCTCACTAGTGAAACTTTAAATTACGTAGGACTACCTCCACCCAAACATTACTTTAACTATGATTGTATGAGCAGATGAACGTGAAGATTTTGACGATACTACAACAGTTTTAATGAACGTAATCCTTATAATATAGCTGATGAATGTGAGCGTTATTGCGTGAATGATGTGCGCGTGCTTAGAGTATGTTTCCAGGCCTTTAGAAGGATGTACATATGTCGTTTCAAATGCGATCCGCTGCAAGTCGCAACCACCATCGCCTCATTATGTTTTACGGTGTTCAAGAATAACTTCATGCCTAAAGCACCTTAGCCATTATCCACAGAAACAACCCCCAGTTATGGGCACAAGGCTATTTACTGGCTCATACACCTACAGCAGCAGACAGGTGTATACATAAAGCATGCCCGCAACACGGGTGAAGTACCCATTAAGGTTAATGGCCGTGTTTTTTGGGTTGATGGTCTAAGTGAAAACCGTGTCACTGGCGAGAAGACTGTGTACTCCTTTAACGGTTGCTGGTGGCATGGATGCCCCCGTCCTGAGTGTGGAATCGTGGAGATATCCACGGTAGATCTCCTGCCGACTGTCTTGCGTGGACGCGCACCCGCGATCAACTTAGGGTCCCAGTTCACTCACAAAGTCTTGTGGGAGCATGAATATGATGCACGGATGGAGGAGGGCGTACCGTGAAGAAATAAACACGATCAAGCGTTCAATGGTCGCTGGATCCTCTCAAATGCGGTGATAGCTTGTTCGGAGGGCGTACAAATCCCTTCAAGCTATACTTTCCGCCTACGGAGGGTGAAACTCCATTACTACGATTTCTGTTCTTTATACCCCTACGTGATGAAGAACAATCCGTACCCCGTAGGCGCCTGAAAAAATGGTGGGCCTAACCTACCCTCCATCAACGAGTTCAAGAAATTTGAATGGGTACTATTTCGGCCTTTCTTTCGTAGACGTGCTCCCCCTCGCGATTTATGGATGCCGATCTTACCCGTCGTTATAGATCACAAACTCATGTTTCCCTGTGCGTGAAGTGTGCAGAAGAGAACAATGGTGATTGTGCCATACACCCACCAGCGTAAGATCAGAGGTGTATACACAAGCCCTGAGCTGGCCCTAGCCGTTCGCCATGGGTATAGAATAATGAAGATACATGAGGTGTGGAGGTTTCAGAAGCTACCCAACCTTTTCACACCATATATAAACGCATTTTTGAAGGATAAGGTTGAGGCGTCAGGATATCCGCGAGGGGTTGAAACCGAAGATGAAAAAACGTCTTATATTCAGCGTTACCGTGACCACGAAGGTATACAACTTGATCGTACCCAAATTGTAAAGAATCCTGGCAAGCGCTTTAGTGCAAAATTGTGCCTAAACAGTCTTTGGGGAAAATTTGCACAGAATACCGGTAAAGGGAACGTTCATTTGGCGCAAAGTTATAGTGAAGTCTGGGATTACGCCAACGCACCCGATAAAGAGGTCATGGGGATTGTGAATGTAGGCAATACTTAGATAATAAAGTACAACAATACTGAATTGGCCACAGATACCTCACGGGCTACAAACATTCCTGTAGCCAGCTTCACAACAGCCTACACGTGCATCAAACTTTGGGGCCTATTGCATTCTCTTGGGCGGCGGGTTTTGTATGCCGATACAGATAGCGTGTTATTCACAGCAAGGAGGGGAATACACGCCTGCTATTGGGGAGTTCCTCGGTGAGCTAACTGACAAGATCAAGGATAAGTATGGGGAAAACGCATACGCTGACTCGTTTGTGTCAACAGGGCCAAAAACCTATGTGGTACGGGTGAGGATAGGGGATGAAACGAAGTATATCGTGAACGCTAAGGGTATCACGCTTAACCAAGCGAATCGGCGGGTCGTCAACTTTGACTCACTAAAGGAGCTAGTGTGTTCGGAAGATGATGATGAGGGTGGTCGGCCGCCCCAACTGAATGTAGGTATCCACAATTTTCGGGCACAGAAGCTGGGGGCGTGAAGGAACTTAGGGGTACAAAGGTGTGCCGTAACACCTACAGGAAACGCTACAAGGTGCCTGGTACCTATGGCACCGTGCCCTCTGGATACCATAATCTTTGATATGTCTATTGCTAACTTAATTATTACACGTATTTGTAAATATATATATCCTTGAATATTTCGATTATTATATAAATCATGTTTCAACGCGTTTTACTTTGTATGTGTGTATGTGTGTGTGTGTGTGTGTGTGTGTGTGTGTGTGGTGTGTACAGTAAAAAGCTAAGCCCCGCCCACTGTAAGACCAGCAGCGTGAGTCATGCCGCAACCTGGGTTTCCCTGCGTGCTCAGTTGACCTCTGTATACCCTTGAGCTCAGACGTGCATTCTCTCGCATAGAAGAAAATAGTAATGGCCAAGTGCGTAGATGTAGTGGATACTAAAAAACTCCCTATTCCCGCCTCCTTTGCCTCTTTTCAGGATGCATTGAATCGTGCGAAGGGTCAGGATATTCAAATACTCTACGGATATTCTGGCGAGGTGGTTGTAGGATTTCGCAGTACAGACGATGTACTGAAGTATCTTATAGAACTAAGCTTTATAAAGGCTCACATATACCGCGTGGTAGAAGAAGCAACACGCTCAGAAGATAAACAACAGTTATGGGTAGTGTCTTGTGGATGAGTGGTGTGATAAGCGGTATTATATCATGTTACACCATACCGATTACTCGTACCCTACGGCTGAAAATGTAAATCTTGTCATCATGGACAATCTTAAGTATTTTTACCACTACATTAATATATATCATGATGAGGTTTGTAGTGATGTTGTGGCTAATGGGCTGTGTGAGTTTTTAACAGATTTTAGAGAGGAGTATCGCCTGTTAAACAAAAAGAATAAATATGAACATATGTTTCTCTCTAACAGCGCACCGGTTTGTGATGATGTTCCGGAGAGATAAAACATTTAAAAAATGTGTTTAGTTCGTGAAAATTACCCTGAAGGAAAATGTTTGGTGCGTATTCGGGGAAGTGGTGGTGACAAAACATTAAAACCGAAATTAATTCTTGTATCGGAAAATTTCTCCAAACATCTGCCCAATATAATGGGATACAACGATTCATGTTGGGTCAGCGCCGTACACGTTTCATTAGATTATGGTGTGACTCACTCCTCCCGGAGCATACGAGTTCGAACAAACCCATTCACGTTTCATCAGGATGATTCACCCTGCCCGTCGAGCCGATCCTGCCTGTCTGCCTCCTGTGGCTCATAGTCATCTCAGAGCTTGCACCGATTGGACGTGCAATAGTCATCTCAGAGCTTGCACCGAGTGGACGTGCCATAGTCATCTCGAACCGTGTGACCGTGCGAATACGATGGAACTCCCTCTGAGAAGCATTCTCAACGCATCGTACGACGTCTCCGTGACGAAGTCATTGCGCGTGTTCAGGCGAGAAACCGGCACCATCAGCTGTGTGCTTGAAACGATCTGCAGGCATGCAAGCAAACGTAACGTTATTTATTTAAGTCTTGAGGATGTGCATAAAATCTTCGTGGTAGTTGAGAGGTGGGCTGCGGACCGTTATAAAATACCAGCTGACTTAGGTACAAGAAGAGAGACGATTAGTGACGCCTCCTCATATACCATTGTTTGTACATTGAGTGTAAATAATGAACAACCATGCATTGATATACGACTGATGTGGAAGAACACAGCTGATAATGACGTTCTTGTTCCTACACGAAACCGTTTCATCCTCGACAGAATGTTTGAGATCGTCGGATTCCGTAAGCTGAAGCCTATATTAGATGCGCGTGTTACGGATATGATATATTTTGACACGGTACTTGAATACGCTTACACCGCTCTGCTCGACGGATTTGTTGAATGTAGGAATGAACAGGGGGAGAACGGTCTAGATCTGGATGTATATTTAAAAGGTTTAGATTCTTCGAAATATCCTGAGCTTTGGTACAAAGCACTTGAGAAGTACAGAGCTGAGCTCGCCTACACTGTTCACCCTGAAGAGCTGTACCTCTATATAGTGGATAGGTGTCGTTACGATTTGGTAGAATATTTCCAATCCCATTATGCCGAGTGAAGAAGAGTTCACGATTGAAAAGTTCGGGACGTTAAGAAAAAGCCCCCGATTGGAAAGGCATGATTATAAACTTGTATTTAATGTTGTGGCTAACGATGACATTTTTGTGCGTGCTTTTGATTGAGTTCTAGCTGTGCTTAAAGATAACTTGCCCGCCGAGTGTAAAGTGGGTACAAAAATAGTATTGAACGATATGAAAGCCATTTATGTCGAGTATAGACCGCCGCATCAGTTAAACGGTGAAGTGATGCTTGGACGGTTTTACCACATCGTACAAAGTAATGGCGATGTGGATATAGACTCTATCATATGAGAATTTAGCGTTTTTCACCGTAGAACGTAAAGAGAATATATATTTTTCCTGTAAAATATGATTATTCGTTTTGTATATTTCTTCCTGTACTAATATTTGATAACATAACTATATTTTTCTTGTACTAATATTTGATAATATGACTTTTGATAATATAACTAAATATTTTCCTGTAATAATATTTTGTTATTACTATGTTTTGTATGATTATATATAATTAATATAACTATATATTTTCCGATACAAATATTTTGTTAATACTATGCTTTTTATGGTTATATATTTTCCGTTCTATTATTTGACCATATATATGTCCATTGTATATCCATTAATTCAGCTAAAATAAACAGAACGTTGTATTGGTGTTTTATTTATTCGTTGAACACGATTATATCACTTGTATGGTTTCTAAAGCGGTTTTCTGAATATTTAATTAATTGTTATTTGTTAAGTCGGTCTTCTAAACCAACTGAAATATATGGAATAATTTAATAAATAAGTAGCGAGGTTGTCAACTAAACTTTCTAAGCCAGATGACAGAAGAATATATGAATGATTAAATACATGGCGAAAACTGACAACTCAACCTTCTAAGCCAACTGGCTGATTAATATATGGAATATTTAAATAATTAATGCTATCTGGCAACTCAGCCTTCTAAGCCATCTGGCTGATTAATATCTGAATAAATTAAATGCATAACGCAATCCTCAGCCTTCTAAGCCAACATTGATATATGGAATAATTTAATATACTGTATAACGAATCTAGCAGCTCAGCCTTCTAAGCCAACTGGCTGAATAATATATGGAATAATTAAATACATGGCGCAAACTGGCAACTCAGCCAACTAGCTGATTAGGGGCCTATAAGAGAGCGGCGGGGTGGCTGAAGGACTCATTTGCGTCTGACAGCTCTCAGGCGAAGAACCCCTTCCTCTGGGTCCTCTCCTCTTCCTCTCTCTCTCTCTTCTCTCTGCCCCTTTGGTGGGTGAGGCCGTCCCAGCTTCTCCCCCAAAGAGGCCCCCTTAGGTTAGGTATGCCCCTTTGGGGGTTTCAGCTTGGGGGATAACTCCAAGTTGCATACCCCTTGCACCCCCATTTTGGGATTGGCAACAAAGGTTGGCACTCCCTTCTGGGGGGTTCAGCTTTGGGGATAACTCCAAGTTGCATACCACTTGCAACCCCATTTGAGGGTTGGCAACAAAGAGGGGTGCCTTGCAACAAAGGGGGTGGGGTACCTTGCAACAAAGGGGGTGGGTGCCACCAAGGGGTTGGGGTTGGTACTCTTGCAACATTATGCAATTACATTGCACACGACCATTTTGCAACCACACTACTGACGTGTGACAATTCATATCTAAATTTTCAAAAGTCAGCGTGCTGGAAGTTAGGAATTTTAGTCGAGTTAGCTGGATTCGAGTGACTTACTGAGAGGACAAACTCTACCATATTGTGATCGCTATTGCTTAACGGTTCTATCGTCCGTAATTATTATTAAATTTAAAATACTGTCCAACCTCGTAGGTTCCCCAACCTTTTGAATAAGAAAGCTATCCTCGAGAAAATTAATTCAACGATTATCTTCCGCGTCTCCCTGCATTGTATCGTAATTCACGTTGGCTGTTTGATTAGGGGACCTATACAAAACGGCAAAAATAAGTTTGAAATCGTTCAAGGAAAGTTCTGCTATAGTCGAATCTATCGGTTCTGGAATTGTGTGCTTTACTTCTATAACGTTCGCAATATTATCTTTGATATACAACATAACACCGCCTCCTCGCCTACCGATTCTGTTTTTAACAAAAAGTCTATAACCTCTAATTTGATACTCCTCTACAAAGTCACGTGTTTCAATGCTAAGCCACGATTCATTTATCGCAATTAAATCGTAGTCTTTACAAGCAATTAAAGAAACAAATTAGTTTATTTTATTTCGTCGGAGCGCAAGGGAATTTTAAGGAATTACGGCGGCCTGGAAAGAAGAGACAGTATTATGAAAAAGTCTTCCTAAACTCGCAGCTCTATCGTCATTAAGCTGAAGTCCATCTCCGAGGAACAAGTCCCTCCTGCCGTAGAAACTGCTTCAAAAATTTACAAAATGTACTCCTTCCAGATGACAAAATGACTTTAGGTTATTGTTAATATAGGTCGCCTTGTTGTAGAACTCGTTACGTTGGCTAATTCGAGGAAGTATACCTGTTAAAACAAATGTATTAGATTTTCCTTTAGTCTCTAGAAAGTCCCTGAACTTATCTAGCAGTTCTTCCGACCTAGAATTTAGAACGTTATTAGTACCGACGTGAATAACACGTTTTGTCCTTAGAGGTTCCGTCTATAAAAAAAAATCAACACTATTAGTTATATACTCCACCATTGCACCAGGGTAGCAGTATATATATGTATGTATATATATATATATTATATATATATCTGCATACACACACACACACACACACACACATATTATATATATGCACTAAAATCACAGAATAACACGTGATCTTATTAATAAGCAAACAACCACAGGGAAAAGGAAACACGAAGTCCGAGCGCTTTCGTGATATATTCACATTATCAAGGAGAAACAGAAAATAGACGGAGATTACAAAGTAAATGAGTTAAAAAAACAAGCAAAAAATTCACAATCGGCACCTCAAATTAAAGGCCATAGAGCCCTCTAAAGATTTTTTTTCAATTGATAACATAATCTGTAGGCTGCTAAATTACTAAATATAAAAGAACTATATACATGAAATTAGACAAAAAAACAATACAGAGAACAAAAATTATTATAATGGTTATTAACACTAATATTTAATTAAAGCAGGCAATTAAATGGCAAGAATTTAATGAAAACAAATAGATAACATAGATAACAAATAGATAACATAATCTGTAGGCTGCTAAATTACTAAATATAAAAGAACTATATAGATGAAATTTAGACAAAAATCCAGTACAGAGAACAAAAATTATTATAATGGTTATTAACACTAATATTTAATTAAAGCAGGAAATTAAGTGGCAAGAATTTAATGAAAACAAAGGGAATGGTGCCATCGTCTTACAGAATATTACAAAATTTCTACAAACGGTCTGGAAAAATTGTTTTCCCAAAAGCAAACCAGTTGAAAAGTCCAATAAACCACCCAGCAACCAAAGATTATACACGAAAGAAATATTACAATTAAAATAGACACATAAGAATGTTAACAGTTCTTAAAATAATATTTATTTATTTAACCAGGGCAAACCGTTAAGGGGCAAGAATGCGGTCAAGAAAACAATAGGCCCTTCGCCACCTTTCTAACAATGCACGAGTCTAATTTATACAGTCCAGGGCTAATATTAAGGACCAAGTCCACATTATTCTTGATCACACTTGATTCCCGTATATTTCTGCTAACAATAGATTTACTAAACCTTAATTTAGAAGCATTTTTCCAATCAATGGGATGATTAGTATCTCTTACGTGAATGAAAATGGCGTTAGATTCCTGGCCACTTCTTATACTGTATTGATGCTGTTTAATACGTAACTTAAGGGTCTTACCAGTTTGGCCAATGTAAAATTTATTACATATTCTGCAAGGGATTTTATATACACAACCCTGTTCACTTAAAGGGGAGTTCTTAATCAATGAATTCTTAATTACATCTAAATTTTTGAACGCAATATTTACGTTAAAAGTCCTCAGCAGATTCGGCAGATCAAGGAAATTTTCTCTGAATGGTAACACTAAAACATTTTTTGTTATAAGGAATCTTATCCTTTACTTCGTAAAAGGTTTTCTTTGCCATTTTTAAGGACTTATCTATGCAGTTCTTTGGGTATTTTAAATCAAAAGCAATTTTGAATATTTTACTAATTTCGTCGTCAATGAACTCTGGGCTACAAATTCGTAGGCCTCTTAGGAACAAAGTAGAAAGAACGGATCGTTTTACATTAATGTGGTGATCAGAATAATAATGTATATAGGAACAATTATTAGTGGGTTTTCTGTAAATATTGTGCTTAAACTTTTTCCCAGACCTATATATTAAAACATCTAAAAAAGGGATCGAAGAATCTTTTTCTATTTCAACTGTAAAATTGATAGAGGGAGTTAAGTTATTAAGTTTGGGTAAGAATTCATTGAGATTTAAAGTCACTGGCCAAAGACAAAGAACATCATCTACATATCTAAACCATGGAACATAATTTGGCAGAATCTTCCTTAATAACTTACTTTCAAAAAAACTCCATATATAAGTTACTCAAAATGGGGGGGGAGGGTTTCCCATCGCCATACCAAATTTCTGCCTAAAATATTAATTATTGAACACAAATTTTGAGTCTACTATGCACAGCTTAATTAATTCTATAATTGTAGCCACAGGTAATGGCAAATTATGCTTAACCAATTCTTCCGAAAGAAACACTAATAGATCCTCCACCGGGACTCTTGTAAATAAAGCGGTAACATCAAAGCTTACCAATCTAAAATTGTAATTGACACTGATACTATTTAATTTTTCCACAAGGTCTACATTATTATTTATGTGTGATTGTGAAATTGTGCCGAGGAGAGGATTAAGAATGGAGACAAGCCATTTGGATAGCTTATATGAGATAGATCCTATAGAACTAACAATAGGCCTTGCAGGATTATTTGGCTTATGAGTTTTAATCAGGCCATACATATAGGGTAATGACGGTGAAGTACTCAAAAACTGTTTAAGTAATATTTCATTACCCTTCAAAAGTTGTTTAATTTTCTTGTTAAATGCACTCTTCACAGTTTCAAGGGGATTGTTCCTTAATTTCACGTAAGTGTCCGCATCATTCAAAAGATCATACATTTTTCCTAGATAAACGTCTTTATTGAGGATCACTAAGGCATTTGATTTATCAGCTTTGTTTATATGTAGATTCTGATCTTTTCTTAAAGCTTCATAAGAGTCGAAAAACCTCTGTGGACAATTTGGAATAGAGGGTTTAGACATGGCACTATATACTATACCTTTACAAATATTCACATCCTCTATAAGTAAATCATTATATTTTTCTAAATTACAGAAAGCCTTAGCTATTTCTAAATAGTCCACCTCCTTTTTAGCTGCTGCAAAATTTATTCCATATCCAAGAGCCGTAACCATATTTTTATTTAACACTTTATCTGATAGATTTATCACAAATCCGGTGTTAGCATCCTTAGTCCAATCACTTCTTTCAATTAGAATTTGTAATTTAATATCCAGTTTCCTTTCGACAACACTACATTCTCGTCTAAGTTTGTTATAACAATAGTCCAGTAACCGTTGTTTCCATTCAGGTGGAATTGCCCTATGAAAACTATATCTTCTCGCCCTGGTAACTTTAAAAGTTTCTTCGACTTCAATCTTAGTAATTTCTATATGCTTCTGCAACACTATTCTCTGGAATTCATCGAAGGGGCGTTCTCTCAAATTCAAAAGTCTATTAGGGAGTAAAGAGGTGGGGAGAACTTGTTCACTTAGACATCTTCTTAGAAATATCAGGTGAACCTTTCGCTTGTGTGACTTAACTAAAGAAGAACAAAAGGTAGAAACAAACAGTGCTAGGCCAGGGAAAAGCAAAGAGAAGGTCTCGAAGTGGCGCGTGGTATCCATTATGCACTAAAATCACAGAATAACACGTGATCTTATTAATAAGCAAACAACCACAGGGAAAAGGAAACACGAAGTCAGAGCGCTTTCGTGATATATTCACATTATCAAGGAGAAACAGAAAATAGACGGAGATTACAAAGTAAATGAGTTAAATAAACAAGCAAAAAATTCACAATCGGCACCTCAAATTAAAGGCCATAAAGCCCTCTAAAGATTTTTTTTTCAATTGATAACATAATCTGTAGGCTGCTAAATTACTAAATATAAAAGAACTATATACATGAAATTAGACAAAAAACCAAAACAGAGAACAAAAATTATTATAATGGTTATTAACACTAATATTTAATTAAAGCAGGCAATTAAATGGCAAGAATTTAATGAAAACAAATATATAACATAGATAACAAATAGATAACATAATCTGTAGGCTGCTAAATTACTAAATATAAAAGAACTATATAGATGAAATTTAGACAAAAAACCAGTACAGAGAACAAAAATTATTATAATGGTTATTAACACTAATATTTAATTAAAGCAGGAAATTAAGTGGCAAGAATTTAATGAAAACAAAGGGAATGGTGCCATCGTCTTACAGAATATTAAAAAATTTCTACAAACAGTCTGGAAAAATTGTTTTCCCAAAAGCAAACCAGTTGAAAAGTCCAATAAACCACCCAGCAACCAAAGATTATACACGAAAGAAATATTACAATTAAAATAGACACATAAGAATGTTAACAGTTTTTAAAATAATATTTATTTATTTAACCAGGGCAAACCGTTAAGGGGCAAGAATAAAATCCCTTGCACAATATGTAATAAATTTTACATTGGCCAAACTGGTAAGACCCTTGAGTTACGTATTAAACAGCATCAATACAGTAGAAGAAGTGGCCAGGAATCTAACGCCATTTTCATTCACGTAAGAGATACTAATCATCCCATTGATTGGAAAAATGCTTCCAAATTAAGGTTTAGTAAATCTATTGTTAGCAGAAATATACTGGAATCAAGTGTGATCAAGAATAATGCGGACTTGGTCCTTAATATTAGCCCTGGGCTGTATAAATTAGACTCGTGCATTGTTAGAAAGGTGGCGAAGGGCCTATTGTTTTCTTGACCGCATTCTTGCCCCTTAACGGTTTGCCCTGGTTAAATAAATAAATATTATTTTAAGAACTGTTAACATTCTTATGTGTCTATTTTAATTGTAATATTTCTTTCGTGTATAATCTTTGGTTGCTGGGTGGTTTATTGGACCTTTCATCTGGTTTGCTTTTGGGAAAACAATTTTTCCAGACTGTTTGTAGAAATGTTGTAATATTCTGTAAGACGATGGCACCATTCCCTTTGTTTTCATTAAATTCTTGCCACTTAATTTCCTGCTTTAATTAAATATTAGTGTTAATAACCATTATAATAATTTTTGTTCTCTGTACTGGTTTTTTGTCTAAATTTCATCTATATAGTTCTTTTATATTTAGTAATTTAGCAGCCTACAGATTATGTTATCTATTTGTTATCTATGTTATATATTTGTTTTCATTAAATTCTTGCCATTTAATTGCCTGTTAATTAAATATTAGTGTTAATAACCATTATAATAATTTTTGTTCTCTGTATTGGTTTTTTGTCTAATTTCATCTATATAGTTCTTTTATATTTAGTAATTTAGCAGCCTACAGATTATGTTATCAATTGAAAAAAAAATCTTTAGAGGGCTTTATGGCCTTTAATTTGAGGTGCCGATTGTGAATTTTTTGCTTGTTTATTTAACTCATTTACTTTGTAATCTCCGTCTATTTTCTGTTTCTCCTTGATAATGTGAATATATCACGAAAGCGCTCGGACTTCGTGTTTCCTTTTCCCTGTGGTTGTTTGCTTATATATACATATATATATATATACAGGGTGGGCGGAAAGTAGCTCCCTATTTTGGATTGGTAAAAAAATACGTATATTATCCATTTATTTCAGAAGAAATAATATGAAAAGGTAGGCATACATGGTAGGTTTTCTCTAAAATTCAATGTGGGCTCCAACTCTTTCCACCAGCTTCTGGAGCCGCCCAGGAATGGCGTCCACTGACTTTAGCAGGAACTCCGGCGGGATGGAGGACATGACTTCCCGAATTCGGTCCTCCAGTTCTTCCAATGTCCTCGGTTTGGTGCGGTAGACTTCTTCCTTTACCCACCCCCAAAGAAAGAAGTCGCACGGTGTCAAGTCGGGGCTCCTGGCTGGCCATTGATGTGGACCACGACGACCCATCCAACGCCCAGGGAAGTGGGCATCCAGCCACTCACGGACAACAAGAGCGAAGTGCGGAGGGGCGCCATCTTGCATAAATATCAGATCGTCGATGTTCTCCCATGTGCTGACAACCGGCCAGACCTCGTTTCGCAACATAGCAAGGTACCGCTCAGCATTCATGGTGTTGCGCAGAAGGAACGGGCCCACAACCTGATCTGAGGTCATACCACACCACACCGTTACACTGAACCGATTCTGCCGTTTTTCAGCGGTAACCGTGCGACTTCTTTCTTTGGGGGTGGGTAAAGGAAGAAGTTTACCGCACCAAACCGAGGACATTGGAAGAACTGGAGGAACGAATTCGGGAAGTCATGTCCTCCATCCCGCCGGAGTTCCTGCTAAAATCAGTGGACGCCATTCCTGGGCGGCTCCAGAAGCTGGTGGAAAGAGTTGGAGCCCACATTGAATTTTAGAGAAAACCTACCATGTATGCCTACCTTTTCATATTATTTCTTCTGAAATAAATGGATAATATACGTATTTTTTTACCAATCCAAAATAGGGAGCTACTTTCCGCCCACCCTGTATATATATATATATATATATATATATACACACACATATAAATATATATACATACACACAAACACACACACACATATATATATATATATACACACACACTGTATCTATATATATATGGGAATGAACTCAGAATGGTTCCCTGAAGTTTTTTATAATACACACAGACCGTGCATGGAACAAGGAACTCTTCTAGGAAAATTAAATCCTCTATAGTCCGAATAACTAATGGTAAATGACAAATACTATAGTTTTTTCTTTTCATGATGCTAGCCCGACGTGGGCAACACGGTCTGTGTGTATCATAAAAAACCTCAGGGAACCATTCTGAGTTCATTCCCATCATGAAACAGACATGTTATATGCCTTGAAAAGTGGACGCTCAATTCTGCCAGTTGAGGTTTTAGTTTTGGTTTTTGGCTAAAAATATAATAGTTACCCCTTTTTCTTTGATGTATTCAATCTGACGTGAAGGCAGCTTGTCTTTTGCTTGTATTGAGGTTCTAAATGTAGCTGGGCTGGGCTGCTTTAAACCCTAGATCCTGTCCCAAAGCTGGATCCTATCTGCTTTGCAGATAGCTGATGAGGGAAGCTATCTTTTTGAGACCTCTTTGCGAGTGACCCGTTGCCCACGTCGGGCTAGCATCATGAAAAAAAACTATAGTATTTGTCATTTTCCATTACTTATTCGGTTCGGACTATAGTGAATTTAATTTTCCTAGAAGAGTTCCTTGTTCCATGCACGGGCTGTGTTTATCATATATATATATATATATATATATATATATATATATACACAGAGGGTGATCAAATTATTAGAGCCACCCCTTGAAAAACACATTTTCATTATAATATGGTGTTTTTAGTTTAAATAATAACCTTTTAATTATGCAGACAGTATTCCAAATTGTTAACATATGTAGTGTTCTCTACCTGAATAACAGAAACTGTGGATCGGGGTTAATTTGGAGTAGGGGGAGGGGAGTATGTGAAAAGTGGGTTCAGTAGTGTTTCAGCTGTGAACGTGGAGGGTTGTGTCAAGTGGTCAGGTGCGTTAAGTGTATGTTAATTAATGATAAACCATTGTACGTGGAATATGCACTCATATACCCATATGATAACGTTTCCCAGCAACGTATTGTGATTCTTTTTATTAAATTAGTTTCTTTACAGGAATAAATTTTATGTACTGTAGGCTACCAAACATGGGTAAGAAATGTGATCTATCGCCAAAGAAGAAAGGTAGAATGCTCTCGCTGCTGACTGCAACTGATTACACGGGTCTGCATGAAAATCGATTTCTTTATTTTGAGTTGTGATTCTGAAGCAGGTCGCTGCGCTGAATTTAAAAATGCTACCAGTTTTTCTTTATCACCCACAGTTTTAAAGTTATTAGCAAAACAATTTTGGGGCGTTTTGTAACTTTTTACCTTTTTTATCTTTAATTAATTTCTTTTTTTCATATTTTTCAGATAGATAATTCTAACATTACGTCTTTAAAATTTTAATAATGGCTTCTAGAGGATGTACCCATAGTCCAGACATATTTTGTTATATTTGTGGTCGGTATGTTGTTGTAAAACAAAGGACAAATGTAACGACCTTCATTAAGAGAGCTTATCATGCTTATTTTGGAATTAAATTAGGAGATCAAGACAAAAGTGGGGCTCCACACAAGGTTTGTCTTACGTGTGTTGAGGCACTAAGGAATTGGAGCAAAGGTAAAAAGAAAAGTTTGCCATTTGGGATCCCTATGGTATGGCGCGAGCCTAGAAACCATACCGACGACTGCTACTTCTGTTCTTGCAATGTTAAAGGTTATAATGCAAAGAATAAAGAGAGCCTTCAATATCCAAGTCTTCCATCTGCAATAAGGCCGGTACCCCATGGTCCAGAAGTTCCTATTCCCCGCCAACCCGAGAGTCTGGATCAATACAATTCAGATTCTGATTCAGCTCCAAATCCAGACAATGATGATGTTTATGAACAGCCAACAGCTGACCGAGATCCTCCTAAACCATTAACCCAAGCCGAACTAAATGACTTAGTCAGGGATTTGAATCTGCCTAAGGACTCTGCAGAACTTTTGGGGTCTAGATTGCAGGAGAACAATTTATTGGCATCCGACACATACTTCGCTTGGTACAGAAATCGTGAGAAAGACTTCGTGCCTTTTTTCGAAGAAGATGGTCCCTTGGTATTTTGCAAGGACATCACAGGATTAGTGTGCAAGCTAGGCATCGAATACCAAACCAGTGGCTGGAGGTTGTTTATAGATTCCTCTAAAACCAGTCTAAAAGGAGTGTTACTGCACAACGGTAACAAATATGCATCAATCCCAGTGGCCCATTCTACTCATTTAAAAGAGACCTATGATAACATGAAACTGCTTCTGGAAAAAATTCAGTATCAAAATTACAGATAGATATTGTGTGGGGATCTCAAAGTCCTTTGCATGTTACTTGGGCAGCAATCAGGATACACTGAGATGCCATGTTTCATCTGCAAATGGGATAGTCGAGCACGTGACCAGCACTGGAAGAGGAAAACTTGGCCTCCTAGAGAGAATCTTACCCCAGGATCAAAGAACATTTTACATGAACATCTAGTTGAACCAAATAAAATCCTCCTACCACCCTTGCACATTAAGTTAGGCTTGATGAAGCAGTATGTCAAAGCATTGAATAGAGAAGGTGAGTGTTTCAAGTACATTTGTTCAAAATATCCAAAGATTAGCTACGAGAAAATAAAGGAAGGTGTTTTTATAGGTCCTCAGATTAGAAAGTTATTGACAGACGATCATTTCCTGAACACAATGACCAATAAAGAAAAAAAGCATGGCTTGGTTTCAAAGATGTTGTTGAAAACTTCTTGGGAAACTACAAAAGCCAAAATTATGAAAGACTGGTGGAAAATATGCTTAAAAGTTTGCGCCTTAGGCTGCAACATGAGCCTGAAAGTTCACTTCTTATTTTCGCATCTTGACCGTTTTCCCGAAAATCTCGGAGATGTCAGTGAGGAGCAAGGGGAACGATTTAACCAGGACATTAAAAACCATGGAAAGAAGATATCAAGGAAGCTGGCATACAAATATGATGGCGGATTACTGCTGGTGTCTGCAACGAGATCAGCCTAACGCACAGCATAAGAAAACATCAAAGAAGCACCGGTTTAGTCGTCATTAGTCAGATCTACCTTCGTAGAAGGTAAATGTATTTTGTTTCTTTCAGTTATTTTTTTATTCTTTCATAAACAAGCAATATGCTTGTCCAAGAGCTAGGAGCTATTTAGTTCTGCTTTAATTAGGTTTTACTCTATCACCTAAAGATTTCGTGCTACAAGGGGTGTTGTAATACCTCATCTGTCCCCAAATGTTAACCACCCATTGATGGGAGGATGGAGAGTATTTTGCTGGGAACGGGACTGGTTGTTATATATATTTACCCTACATTATTATGTAAGCGTTACTGTAGTCTATAACAACAAAATTTATGGTTTAGCATGTGCAATCCAATGTTGGTCTCGATAAGATGGTTCACATTTGGAGATAAATGGTGGATTTATGAAACACACTGTAGTAAGAAAACCATACGTGATAGGGAAAAACTAACTATATTTTTGAGATCAGCGCACTCAAATTATATAGAATCACCAACTAGTTTGTAAAAATCGATCGACGAGTTTTCAAATGTGTACTGGTGTTATTCTCACAGAAAAATAGCCCGAGAACTGAATGTGTCACGTGCGAGTGTTGACAGGATCGCATAAAGAATTAAAGTTGAAGGGGATAATCCAGAGCTGACTCCAAAAATAAAGGGTAAATGTGCGGAAAAGGATAACTACACCAAGAGCCGACAGATGCATTGAAAATAAACTAGTAAATAATAGGAGAAGCACTACTAACAAACTTAAATTGGAGCTGGAGAAGGAAAACATCAACATTTCGACAATAACCTTAGGAAGACGTGCCAGGGAATTTGGATTGAGTAGTTGCCGGCCAAGGAAAACGCCAAAATTGACTCCAACAATGATCAAGAAACAATTAAAGTAGGCTAAATACTACTCAAAGTTCACTGTAGATGACTGGAAATCGGTAAGTCACAATATTTTACTGAACTTGTATACTTATTTTGAGTAAAATGTATTATTTTGATATTTGTATGACAAGGCACATTTCATTTTGGTTGCAATCATTTCTTTCTCTTTTCATTTGCAGGTGTGTTTCAGTGACGAATCCACATTCCAAGTCATGTCTGATAAGTCACAGTACGTTAGGCGACGTGTTGGTGAGGAATATCATCCAGACTGTGTCGTAAGTACGGTTAAGCATCCAACATCTGTCATGATATGGGCAGTGATAAGCGGTAAAGGTACTGGATGAATTTACATTGTTGAGGGTACTATGAGGCAGGACCAATACCGAAAGGTTTTGGAAACAAGACTTATTCCACAGATCGCCGATTGGTTTCCAAATGGTGAGCCATTCCATTTTATGCAAGATTCGGCCCCATGCCGCACTGCAAAGTCAGTTAAAAGTTTTCTGGCTGCAAAGAATATTCCTCTCGTGGATTGGCCAGGAAATTCTCCGGATATGAACCCTATCGAAAACCTATGGGAAACAGTAAAGCGTAGACTGAAAGGCGAGGAAATAACAACTCGAATACAGTTAATAGAACGAATAATTGCCGTTTGGAACCGTAATCCTGAGATACAGGCCAGCTGCAAAGCCTGTATAGAGAGTATGCCGAGACGGGTTGCTGCCTTAATTAAGGCCAAAGGAGGACCCACTAAGTACTACATGTGTTTAATATGACTGTAGAGTGTATATAAATATATTCTGAAATAAAATAAGTGTTTAAATTAGCCAAATTTTACTATTATTATCATTAGAAATAAACTTATACAAGAAAAAACTATTTTTTATATAGTGGCTCTAGTAATTTGATCACCCTCTGTGTGTATATATATATATATATATATATATATATATATATAATATATATATACATTAGGATGGAGTGAAAATATTAAACCGTCTTGCTTCACTCATGATTTAGTGTAGTGACCCTCTAGAAGTTCTAAAAAGATAATATTTTCTTTTTAGGACCCTCCACCCGCCGCATTTTTGCCGAAAACAAAATGGCAGAGTCATATTTTGAAAGACCCCTAGTATATTATCTATCGGTTTTTGAGAGAAGATATCGCGTTAATATTGTGCGTTATTTGGTTATAACTATGATAACGGTAAATATATTCACACAACACAAGCGATACTTACTAATCACCAACTACTTAAGAACACACAGACGCTTATCTAAACATCAGTCTCACTCGAGGTCAATGACATCTTGCATATGGCTGATAAAGGATGGGGGTAGGAGCCGCTTGCTGCATATTGTAGCATGGGTGGCTACAAAGACTATTGAGTGAAATATGTTTACATTTTAGTTTTAGGGCTTATATATAATTTGTTTGAACTAATTCCGTGTTTTGTATTTTTTCAGATTTTCATTATGTAATATTTCTGTAGAAATTTAACCTCAGATTTAAATATGGCAAAATCCCTACTAACGAGACAGTCGGTGAAGCAACATTTTATGTTCGGAATTCCAAGTGATTTGCTACATAATGTCTTACTCTCTAATACGTAGGTTGGGAGATATTTTCTTCACTGAAGGAAGGCTCATCTGCAAAATTGGCAAATAATGATATTCTCGAAACGACAGCAGAAGCATTGGTCGAAATGTGGAAACGTTCATCATTACCCTCAATGTGTAAAAAATCCTTAATTACGAAGCTGAAACGCTTTACTGACAAGGTTACGCAACTCAATCGATCCAAAAGCAGTGCGAAGCTTATTGAATTGTTCAAAAAATCATTGGTAGAACTCTTTGACATTTGTGCCTGTAAATGCTACTTTGTTTCGCATCAAGATTTTGGCTGCCGTAAAAGCGGATGTAAAGAAAAACATATTTGTGTTTGTCGAAAAGAATCAAGAATACCCAAAGAAGAACTGGAATACCTTGAGGATTAGAGGACTATGAGAAATATGGTGATTGGAGGAGTGGATTTTACCCTTTCAAGATCTTTCCGTGAGCTTTCACCTCATACTAATACTGATTTCTCTAGTACCGAAGAAAGTTCAACAACTGAGTCTGAATATGAATGCTCCAACATTCAAATGAGAGCCCCTTTACCCAATCTCGCCATGGAAGCCGACAGATTTGATGTTTCAGATAGGGCTGCATCGGCCATTGCTTCAGCTACTTTGATGAATTTGGGTATCATTACAGAAAAAGACTGACTTTTTAATTGATCGAAGTAAGGTGAGAAGAGAGAGACAGAAATTGAGAAAAACATTACAAGTTGAAGCTGCACAAAGTTATGGTGATGATAAAGCTTTATATTTTGATGGGACAAAAGACAAGATGTTGGTAAAGACAAATAAACATGGTAAATGGTACCAGGATATAATTGTTGAAGAACATTATATACTATTGAGTAAGCCTGGTGGAGAATACCTTAACCATTTGAGCCCTAAATCTGGAAAAGAAAGCGATGTATCTGAATCGTTGTTCGCTTACTTGAATGAAGTGACACTAGACCAGAATCTCCAGGTGATAAGATGATAGGGTGCGACAGTACAAATGTCAACACTGGGGCTAAAGGTGGCATAATCCATTTCATCCATTCCATTCAGTAGATCTATTGGTAATGCTCTTAAGACTTGCCCTGAGATGCCTGTGGTAAAGTTCTCCACAATTACGGATGAGGCCCATAGCATCCCAGTTCTCACAGATGAGCTCATAGAAGATTTAAGTAATGATCAACGATACATGTTCAGAATAAATGGAGCCATAGAGAAGGATATGTTGAAGGAAGCCTAGAGAAACTCAAGCCTAGTCCCCTTAACGACTCTAGATGGTTAACTCTAGCTAACAGACATTGTCGTTATTATGTCTCCCAAAAGAATCCCTCCAGAGAGTTACGTAGCCTTGTTCTGTTCATAGTAACAAACTATGGTCCTAACTGGTTCAATATAAATTTTAAACCGTATCTGCCTGATGGACACAAACATATCTTTGATACGATAAAAAGGTTCAACCTGTTACTCCAAAATATACGAAAAGTTGTCCAACCTTATATATCACAGAATGCCTATTTTGCTCACTCAGAAAATATTCTTCTAGCAATGCTGTCAGATAGTGAGCAAAAGCTGCGCAAAGTTGCAATCGATCGAATAATACGGACGATAAAGTGTAACGAAGCCAATACAAGGAAAATCAGAGAATTTAGAGTACCAGAATTGAACTTCAAAGCATCACATTGGACAGACATCATCTTCTGGGATAAGAGTGATATCAGTGAACCACCTCTCACTTCTAAATTGTGATGAAGAATTGCTTGAGTAGGAAACGAAATATTTCAAAGTTGAGCAAAACCCCATTCACACACAGAACGTCGAAAGAGCCGTGAAGTTGGTTACAGATGCATCAGCATCAGTAATATCACGGTTGCCTCACTTGAAATCAAAAAGGATCTGATGCCTCTCCTGAAAAAATAATAATATTTCATTTACGGCATCCAACCAAGTGAGACCAAATACAATTTTATTTCAATACAATGTATGCATTATAAAGCGTTTTTCTTCAATTATTTTGTTTGATAGAACACTTAGTTTTTATGTTATGAGCATATTTTTATTTCTGGACAAACGACTGATGGCCATTTTGCTTTTATGTAAAAATGCGAGAGATGGCTTGAGTTACAATCATTAAATGACTGAATACATCATTTTTATGTTCTAATACACCAAAAAACAAGTGAGGCAAATAAATTTGAAATTAAAAGTTGTGTTTCACTCCGCCATAATGTATATATATATATATATATACACACACACACACACACACACACACACACATATATATATATATATATATATATATATATATATATATATATATATACACACACACACATATACTGTATATATATATATATATATATATATATATATATACACACACAACCTTACCTTACAACCTCACAAAGGTTTCGCGTGATGATTTCTCATTTCACGAAGGTCAAGCTTGTTGCCCCTCCTCTCGAGTTGGCCTGGTGAAGTAGTGAGTTGGATTCTTGCGCTCTCCACCTCATATAGCCAGTTACACCCGGCTCATCGGGGATTGTTCTGAGCCAGGCGTCTAGTCTTCTTTTGAAGATTTCCACTGCAACTCCCTTCGTGTTTCGTAGGTCTTTGGGCAACTGATTAAACAGTTTTGGTCCTCTCACTACAAAACTATTTTCTTTCAGGGTTAAGGATGTTCCCTGTCTCGCCTTCAATTTGGGAATACGACACAATCTACCGTTTCTACTTTCCACCATTGTTTGGGGAGTTATAAGGTTCAGAGTAAGATTAGGGACTAGTTTCTCCATTATTTTCCAAGTGTAAATAATGGTGTATCTCTCTCTTCTCCTTCCCAGTGAATATAGGTTGAGTTCGCGTAACCTTTCCCAGTAATTTAGTTCTTGGCGGCTGTGAAGCTTTTCTGGATCCCTTCCAGCTGTCTAATGTCTTCTTTTTTATATGGGGATGTTAGGACCGAGCAGTATTCCAATTTGGGTATTATCAGGGTTTTCAGTAGAGGAATCATTACATTCCTATCCCTTCGTTTAAAGGTTCTCAATATCTGACCCGTTATTCTCTTTACTCTGCTTACTGCTATCTTATTTTGTGTTTCAAATTTTGCATCATCTGTCATTACAACCCCTAAATCTTTTGTTTTGCTCTGGAATTTCTCCGAATTTCCTGTCCACTTGTGGTATAATATTCCATGGATTTTAGGTCCTCTTTTTCCGTACCGTAATAGCTAGAATTTCTCGGTGTTAAACTTCATATTGTTGTTTTCCGTCCACTTGTAGATTCTGTTTATGTCGGTTTGTAGAGATCCTATGTCTTCTGGGTTTCTTATTTTTCTACTGATCTTTGTGTCATCCGCAAAGGATGTTACTGCGCTGTCTATGGTATCGTCCTCATCTATGTCAGTTAGCATGATTATGAAGGGTAGTGGAGCGAATACTGTTCCTTGTGATACTGAGCTGAGGACCTCTGATTCTGATGAAGATACTCCTTGGACTGTAACGACTTGCCATCGCTCACTAAGGAAATTATACATTCATTTCCCTACTTTTCCTGTTATTCCCATATATTTCAGTTTATGTATTATGATTCCGTGGTCATACTTGTCGAACGCTTTGGCCTCGGATCTATCTCCTTTATATATTGGGACTATGTTCGCGCTCTTCAGGATGCCCGGTATTTCTCCCGTGTCTCGTGATCGTCTCCATATCCAGTATAGGGGCTCAGCGATTGCATTCTTGCAGTTTTTGATCAGTGTGGCATTCCATTTATCCGGTTCTGCCGCTGAGTGTGTTTTTAGTTTCCCTATGGCTTCTGTAATATCAGCCGTCGTAAAGTCGAAATCAGTTATACTTTCCCCTTGTGGTTCTTCTTCAAAGAAGGTGTTTCTATCGCATATCAATTTGTCAGTTTTTGGGATACTGAAAGATGATTCGTACTGAGCTCTTAATATTTCAGATACTTCTGTTATATCATCAGATAAATCACTGTTCTCGTTTTTTAAAGGTCCGATAGTCGCATGGTTTTCCGACTTTCTTTTTGCGAAATTATAGAAGTACTTTGAGTTAGCCTATATCGCTTCAATAGCGTTGTCTTCTTTTTCTGTATGCTTCTCGATTAGTTCTTGTATGACGACATCGATACTTTGCAGTTTATCATTTAATATTTTTCTGATGTTGTTATCTTTACAATTACTTAATTTTGCAGTCACTCTTTTTTTCTTTCGATACAATGCCCCCTTTTGTCTTTCGAACCTGCTTCTCTTTCCTCTTTGTTGTATCTTTGGGACATGTTTTTCCACAATTTCTAACGTCGTTTCCTCTAACGTCATTTGCATCTCCTCCGTTGTCTTGGCCTCCAAAATGGTTTTCAATCTATTACTTCCATGCTGGATGTCACATCTTCCCAGTTTAAAGCTTTGGAATGAAAATTAAAAATTTCGAATTTGCTTCTTTCTGTTGTCTTTATATTAGTTGTTATTTCAATGATGTTGTGGTCCGATATCATAGTTTGGGGATATTTCTACATTATCAATTAGATTACTGTTGTTTGTGAATACCAAATGTAAGCAGTTGTTTTTCTTGTGTTTTCTGTTATTTCTTGCGTTAACATAAGGGTCATTATGCAGAAAATGACATGGCCTGAAGTTGAATTAAAAAATACATTTTTCTAGTGTATTTTGGTGTGCTCTGTTCAAATATAACCTTCATTTCCTGTGCAAATGAAAAGAAATACGTGTTTGGGCTAGTGTTGAAAACCGGTTTGTAAAAACCGGTTTTCAACCGGTTTGTAAAATTCCCCTAAAAATCGAAAACCGAAAGAAAAAACCGGTTTTATCGATTGATTTTTATTTGGCTCAAACTTGCGCGAACGTGCAGCTACGCGCTACAGCGCACAAAAAATAACTTCGAATACATTACCTATTAAGTTAAATTGTGACAAACTGGCAACTGCTCTTCAGTATAATTTTTGCCTATCTGGCAACTCGATCTTCAGTTTGTCTCATCATGTAGGCTGTAGTGTAGAGTCAGTCGACTAAAGCCCTATTCGCAGTATAAGACCCTTAATGCCCTTACAAAATGTTTATTTCTTTCTAAGTATAGATGTTTTACTTTAAAAAATTATTTCAAATCTAAATTGTTTGAATAATGTATTATTTTGGCTAAAATAAAATATGTCAAAGTTGTCATTTTCTTATTCATATGCATACATATGATGCTGCATTTTTGCATTCTTTTGACCAAAAAATAGGCGATAAGCTATGCTTGTTAAGAGTTAAAGTCAGTACCTTTCAATTGTGGCTTTTAAAAATTACTATACTTTTAGGTCATAACCGATTAAAACCGGTTTTCAAAAACAGATCGATTAAAAACCGGTTTGTAAAGTTTCCATTATTTTTCAACACTAGTTTGGGCCATGCAATGACAACTGTATTTCTGTTCATTTGCTCAAGAAATGAAGGTCATACCATAAAAAGCACACCAAAATACACTTGAAAAATATTTTTTTGACTACATTTTATACAATAAAGCATAACCTATCATGTTCATGTTATGAGATTTCGTAAACGACGCATTACCAAAGGAAACGTGCAAAACACCAGAATTAAATAGAAAAGTTTGCTCGCGTCATTTTCGATTAAACTAACGAAAATATCACGACTTAACCTAACCAATCATCAAGGGCGTACAGTTGGCCTAACCGGGCACTCAATTAACCTAACCAGGCACTCAGTTGACCTAACTGGCATTCAATTAACCTAACCGGGCATTCAATTAACCTAACCGGGCATTCAATTAACCTAACAGGTTAATATTGGTTATTTCACCTAAATATCTTCTAATCTTTTCGTATTATCATCTAGAGCACATGACGAATCAAGTTCTCAAAGTCGAAACCACACGAACGGCACGTCACAATTCTATTACAAACACCACCAAACTGAATCCAATTAGAAAAAAAATAGCCAGAACAGAAACCAACAAACTAATTAAGTCGCAGAGTAACATGACGTCATACCACCCCCGACTACAAATACACTAAATATGTATATATTTACATTATTATTATTATTATTTTCTTCAATAGTTTGCATAAAAAATGAGTGACAAATTTGAATAAAGCGACTAAAACTACCTCATTA
>JAJOZX010002443.1:422500-455000 GCA_023014485.1 Bathynomus jamesi
GGGGGCACCTTCGCATGCCGTACATATATATACATTTTAACTGCAAACAACACACAGTATAATTAATGTAAAGAACGACGCTTGTGTAGAAGAACGTTCCGCACAAGATGAAGAGGGAGAACGAACAAATGAAAAATGTGGTAACCATGCGAAGGTGCCCCCTCAGGGCATTGGTTTCTGCTCGTATGTAGGAGAATTACGACTTCTGATTAATCGAGGCCCATGGTGTAGTGGATATAGTGGATAGCATATCTGACCGGCAATCGGAAGATCCCGGGTTCGATTCCCGGGTGGTTACCTCATTTTTCATTTGTTCGTTCTCCCTCCTCATCTTGTGCGGAACGTTCTTTTACACAAGCGTCGTTCTTTACATATATATGTATATGTATATATCAGAGATGGGAAATCGGATCGGATTCGAATCGATAATCGGAATTAATCGATATTTTTTGAGAAATCTGAATCGAAAAAAATTCGAATCGAAAAACGGGCGCGGATCTGAATCGAAAAGAAACGATGAATCCGAATTCGAATTCAAATCGATAAAAAATATGGATCCGGATTTTAAAAATTTGGTTATAACTTATAAATAACTTATAAGGCTTATTAACGTTTCCGGTTTCACCACGGGTAAAGACTGACCTTTCCGAGAATCTGTTTGCTCGGACAAAAATCATACTAATCCTATACTCCATCCATTAAGGTGCTAATCCTAATCCTTAAATTTTGGTATTGTCCGAGAGTGACAATTTCACACGCTTAGCTCGAAATGCTGGATGACTTTACAGTCACATTAGACCACGTGGTTAAAATTCTAAAGATTTGTAGTGATTACCTCTCTTTTACGCTTATGTGTGAATTCCCTTAAAGGCCCGGAATGGATTAAAAGGTCAGCAGTTTATTGCAGTTATACGAAAATAGAGCTTCATAAAAGAGGACGACTTCCTCGAGTTAACGAGGTTTAACTGGATAAAGATATCACAGATTAAATTTAAGAAGGATTAGCAGGTTAATGGGGTGACAGAATTTTTATTATTTACAACTCGGATATATAAAGTATTCTTGGAAAAGGTGTTTTTCATGCTCTCATTCTTCTGAAAGCGTGATCTCTACCAAGATAAGCACTTCCGCATATTTGTATATAAATAAATGAAAGGTGAATTCTTATATTAGTTTTGACTTGCACAAGCAGCACAACACATCGTTTAGATTTCTCAAGCGTTCTCATAATTTTTACTTCTTCAACCCTTCACAAATGGGACGCCACAAAACAAGTGAAGTTTATTCGTATTTCACAGTCTCTGGTGGAAAGGCAACCTGCAAATTGAATGGTTGCAATATGGTTATTAAATATCCATCTTCTTGTAATCTCAAGAAACATCTTGAGAGGCATCACCAACAGGAGTATTCATCATTGGCTAGAAAGGAAACTGCCCTACCATATAAAAGGCCTCTCTTGCAAGATCAAGAAAGTCCATCAACAAAGCGAACAAAAACTATTCAAGATATATTGTGTCCTTCAGTAAATTTCAGAATGAATCAAAAGACTTTCTATGACGCCATGATTGAATTAGTTACATTGAATGGAAGGCCTTTCTCTGCAGTAGAAGACAGTGGCTTGTGCAAGATCATAGATCCAATCAACAATCACTTAATATAACGATGGATCGGAAAAAATTTCCAAATTGGTCGATGAAAAAGCTATTGATATGAGGAAGAGAATAAGCGAAGAACTCCAGGGAAGATTTTTCTCGCTAAAGCCAGATATTGCATCTCGTCTGGATAGATCTGTTCTTGCGATTAATGCGCAATTTATTGACAAAGACTCACTACAAATAAGAACATTGGCTGTTACAGAACTAGCTCGTGCACATACTGGTGAATATATTAAAGAAATGGTTTTAATGTGTTAGATAGGTATAGCTTAAGTGCAAATCAAGTGTATTCCGTAACGACTGATAATGCTAGAAACATGATCAAAGCAGTGGAAAATATATCAAACGAAATTGACTCTCTAATTGATTTAGATGACAACAGTGAACAAGATGAAGTTATAATGCAAAATGTGTTGTCTATTAAATGTGCCGCCCATACTTTGCAACTAGCAATAAAAGACGCATTTAGCAGTGGACTATGTTTGAACACCATATCTCATGCACGAAAACTTGCCAAAAATTAAGAACTCCCACCATAATGGCTATTCTAAAGACAAAAGGTTATCATGCACCAATCGTCGATGTAGTAACTCGCTGGTGCTCAACTTATGACATGATTTCCCGTTTGTTTGAACTCCGACCATTCATTGAAGAGTATATTGAAATAATCGGAAAAGATCTGCAACTTTCCCAACTCTCTTGGGAAAAACTTGAAGAAATTATGCGATCATTACAACTAGCTAAGAAAACTACATTGCAATTACAGGAAGAAAATCTTACACCTGGGGATTTCTACAAGATATGGTTTAAGTGCAGAAGCGAAACATCAAAACAACAATGCCTCCTTGCTAGCCATATTGTGGATGCAATGAAGAAAAGAGAAAAGGAACTCTTTCAGAATATTGCAGTCGTTTCGTCACTTTATTTAGATCCAAGATTTAGTGTTCTTTTGAATGAAATAGAACAGGAACATGCAGTGAAGCATTTGATTCGACTTCACGACAAGGTGTCATCGCTAGATTCAAACTCTAAAATAGAAGAAATCCCAAAATCGTCACGAGAGCCGCCATCCACTCCAAATGCATTGATGATGACTTAGAAAACATGTTAAGAGCCTTTTCAAAAAGCAAACGGAATCGAGCGATGCAACGAGAAACGGTATCTTTGCTTCCTTAAAGGAATTTTCAAATATTGAAAGATTCCAGCAGATAGCAATATAATTTCTTGGTGGAATACAATGAAGCTAAAGTATCCTGAAATTTACAAATTATCATTGATTGTGCATGGTATTCCAATGACCCAGGTTAGCGTGGAACGATTGTTCTCGATTTTCAAGCTGGTTTTAAGTCCTCAAAGAAATAACCTTTTGCCTTCGAACATTGAAAATATCTTAGTTGTCAGGGCTAATTTTAATTTGTAAATTTGTATCTATACAGTGGATATATTTCTTAAAGTATTATTATCATATTTTAATTTTTATGTATGCTATAATTAATATTTCTTGTATATATCAGCCTTAATTTTTTAATAAATTAGCTTATATGAATGATTTTTTTTTGCACCTTATTAAGAGTAAATCTAAAGTTATTACTTAGATCGTTAATAGACTAAGAATTATCTGTATTATTTATTAAAAATCGAAAAAGAAATAATCCGAATCGGAAAAAAATTCGAATCGATAAAAACCGAAAAATTTGAATCCGAATTCGAATCTATATTTCTAATTGCGTGAAAATCGGAATCGAATTTGAATCGAAAAAGATTTCGATTTCCCATCCCTGATATATATATATATACCGGGTGCTGCAAAAGTAACGTTATATATATATATATATATTATAATAAGAGAGCTGTCCGTCTGTCCGTCTGTCCGTCACACTTTCAGAAATTGTGAGAAAAAATTGTGAGAAAAAAATTCAGAAATTGTATTACGGGCGGCCATGTGAAGCTCAAGATTTTCATGACTGTGTTCTTTTCTCTAGTTTAGCAATGGGGGAAGGGTGTGGGTGGGGGTAATGGGGGATGGGTGGGGTAATGGGGAGGGGTGGGGGTAATGGGGAGGGGTGGGGGTAATGGGGGAGGGGGTTAGCCCCCAAGTTGTATGAATGAGGGTGAGGAGGTTTTGGGAGATACCAGATTCAGAAATGTTGACACAATGTGAAGCTCAAAATTTTCACGGCTGGGTTCTTTTTTTGTAGTTTAGCCTGTCTAACCGTCAGCGAAGCGGCGGGAACTGTACTAGTATATATAATAAAGGAAAGAATGGCAAAAAATACGAAGTGTGTAAACTGCGGTAAATTCAGAAAGCTGAAAGGGCTGGACTATGCTTAATGGTATGCGCCGTGCATCAGCTTTGCAATTGCAAAAATGAAGCGGACCAAGCCACGGGCTTAAAATGCATGCTATGTAATACATTAAAACACTATGAATGCATGAACTAAAATAGAAAAGACCAGAAAGTGATAAATAGAATAAATAACAAAACCATAGGCATTTACGGGTTCCTGTGCATCACATGCATGGAAAAAAATAAGAATATGGTACAAAGGGCAATGAATATGGGCAATACATGTTTACCGACAGATGACAAGGAAGCAATGGGAAACGCGGACGCAAACAATTACGAGGAACAGGAAAAAACGCAATAGAGGAAAGCCCGCTTCAGCAGGAACTTGAGGATCAGGACAACAAAATACAGGAAAGCACGCTACAGCACGCTACGATACAGGGAGATGCAAAAGTAGCCTCAGAGAGTGAAATATCCCCTCCCGAAGAGAGAGAAAATAGGAACACAAAAGAGAAAGAGAGGGATACCAGGAATACAAATGAGAAAGAGGAAGGTACCAAGAACACTAATGAAAACTCGTTGAAGACAGAAAAACCACTGAGTAAGAAAAAAGTGGTGACGAAACAGAAAAAAGCAATTGAATCACATAGGGCTCGTAAAGAGATTAAACGACGGGCTATATGTGAATACTATAAACCAGGGTCGTGCATATATGGTGCAAACTGCAGATACGGTCACCCAAAAAAAATGCTTCCATATGATGAGGAATGGAAGATGCAGATACGGACAAAAGTGCCACTTTTTCCACCCTCCTCTGTGCAGACAGTCACTGACAGAGAGAAAATGCCTAAATATAGAGTGCCCACATTTTCACATAAAGGGTACGCAAAGAAGAGAACGGGAAAGAACAGACTCCATTCGTATTAGAACAGTGGTTCTTAACCTGGGGGGCGCGCCCCCCTAGAAACAGGAATTTCTCTAATTGTATTTGTTATTCTCTTAACGAGAGCATGGGCTAATATTGAGAAGTTATTGAGAATGTTATTTTGATTGAAGGGGGGCGTGGAGGGAAGGACCAATTCCTAGAGGGGGCATGGTAGTAAAAAGGTTAAGAACCACTGTATTAGAAGAAACGACAGGAGCAAGAAAACAATTTTTTTCGAGGAAATAAGAACTATAAAAGAAACAGCTTGCCTTGCTAACAAGAGAGGACAGGACTCGGCAGATATATTCCCCACACCATTACGTACAACCACCGATAATACAACCACAGTGGTATCAAGTGCCGCAACCCCAATTCATCCAAATGCAGTGGCCAAACCAATAAACGACCACTATATAGGAAAACTGAACACGGAAATTAGAAACCCAATAAATGTTTTATGTACAAATATACAAGGCATCTATGCGGACCATGCAGACTTCAAATTACAATACTCGCAAAATTTAGCTACGGAAACCAGCATAGATATCATATGCCTAACGGAAACACATTTACATACAATAAGTGCGAAAAGGGCTGTGCAAACTGCATCGAGAAAACTGAAATGTCATTGCTGGACTACAACATATACAGAGCAGTTAGAGTGGCTAGACGAGAGGGAGGGTGTTGCATCTACGTGAAAAACACATACACATGTGAAGTGAAGGTAAACAAATCAAACAGCACAGTTGAAGTTATTACAATAGAAGTAAAAGAACTGAACCTAACCATTATGAACATCTACAGACTACCAAACTCCACAAAAAGTGAATTCCAATTTGCTACAAATGAAATAGAAAACATATTAAAATTATTTGAAACTCCAGCAACAAATATTCTAATTTTCGGAGATTTTAATTTCCCATTCATATCATGGAAGAAAAATGACGGTTATATATATTGAGAAGTTTCATGGCAACATTACTAAAGATGATAGAGCCCAAGCAACAATGCTTTTAGATATTATGGAATATTACGCCCTTACCCAGGAAATCTGTGAAGCCACGATAGTCAGGGGGCTTAATCATATAATTGTTCAAATCATTCCAAAAGTGCCATTTTTGGACCACAGGTAGCTATGACCATACTAATTTGAATGTTTGCGGGAGCCAAGCTGGGCTCCCACTGTGGCGGCCATATTGGCCAAATCAAAATGGCCGCTGTCCAAAATGACATCCACTTGAGTACCAATACTAGTACAGATTACATAGTTAACTTGATAAAAAATAAGAGTCAGCATCAACATCTTTTGCTATTAAACTTTAGTATATACGCAAGTACAATCTTCTTTATTCCTTTTACTCACAGTACTGCATCTCATGATAATGTCTATCCAATAGATGGCTGTTCACTGATTAATAGTCGTCATTGTTCAGGCAGCCACCCTCACACTTGCAGAGTGTCGTACATCGAATTCCAGCACTACTGCATTTGAAATTCCCTCTGCAGGCTTTAGTGCATCCGCAATGAAGGAGAAGAGCACATGCCTTACTGGCATCAGCGAGAGTTGTCCAGAAAGGGAGCCATTGGTTGCTGCGCTTGTCATATTCCCATCCCCATTTATCAAAAGCAGGGAGTGTCTGATGGCATGTGGTTGACTGCTTCCACACAAAACTTGCCTGCAACAATGACCTCTTGATATGCTGGAAGAGGGCAGCTTGGGTAGGTGGTATGCTGTCCAATGATCGACTGCCACTAGAAAACAGATGGTGCCTGGCTACGTTTACAGATGCTTGTCCACATGTTTTACTGTACATGAGCACAAACAAACCTCTCAATGTGTCATTTCAGGAGATACTAGACTGAAGGACTCGGGGTCTTCAGTCAATTTGATCATGGTTTCAGTTAAGTTTGGTGTATTATTCCATGCAGTCCATGCTGTCTTCTTCCCACATCCAAGAAACTGAGACGTAGTGTCGCAGCCTGCTGTTAGTGCATGGAACAGAGGTAGAGCCAGCGACTTTGATGGACCAAGCTGTGATTGAATGCTGTGCACTGGGATGTCTCGGTAATATTTGCCACTACCAAAACCAATCCAGAGTTCTGTTAGGTCAAGCTGTTGAAAGAAAGCAATGGCATGAACGACTATGTCACTGTCAACAGTGCGGATGAATGCTTTCTTGTGACCCTGAGATGATGCGTGAGCAAGATGCAGAATGATCCGCGTATCTGCCTCTGTGTGGTTGCATGGTTGGAGCCCTGATATATCAAATGCTTTATTGGAGAGCACATTTTCTAATTCAGTGCTGAGGAGGAGTTTTCCACCCATGTCAATCTTGATCAGCTGTTTACTGATAAAGACGAACAGTTCCTTCTTGTTTTCCACATTTTTCAAATATGACTGCCAGTCTCGTTTGGGAATGGGTGTGGTACCATCACTATCTGGATCAAGTCGAGTACGTGCTCCTGAACCACGCCGCTGCTGTGCAAGTGATTTCAGACTGTCTTCAGGATAGGTATCCCACACGGCATCGACGCGCTCAACTGTGTCAGTCATCTGTGCTTTAATGAAAGGTATGATGTGTAGAGATACATATTCAGCAAATGTTGATGCTCTACTTGGACGCACAATGTGGACGATGGCGGCCATGTCATACAACTGAACTGTCACTTGTTTAGTAGGATTGGCAGATCCAGTTGGTGCATTGACACATGCAAGAATGTCTGATTTATTTCCAGCTCTGAGTGAACCTCGGTCTGAGAGTGAAGGGGGCTCTCGCTGATTCTCGTATGTGAAAAATTCTGTCATATCCGCATCTGGACGTGATTGTAGAGACAGGAATAGCTGAGTAATGAGCACTGTATTTTGCTTCTGTACCCCCACTTTGCTACTCTTCTTGCGTGGGTCTGGCCGATTGCTGAATGTGTACACATTGTTTTTCTTTATAGTGTTTGATATAGGAACTGTCCCTTTGTCCAGCCTAGTCTTTACATACTCCTCATGAAGGGCTTGGCCAACTTCCTGTATCTGTGACAGTGATGCTGCTACTTCATTCTCCATAACATCGTGTGTGTCAAGGGCTACAAGCTCCTGATTTGTGGCTAGGAAGGGGTTGCCCAGTTCAGACACCACCTTTGTGAATGACTTGACATCCTTCAAAAACCTAGACTGTAGCCCAAGTGCTGTTTCGTGGTGGCCAGTTGGTCCTTCTGTAAGTTTCTGAGCATTCTCAAACTCTTCTATCATTCTGACACATTCAGGACCTGCCAACATGTACAATAGGGTGGAGCGAAAAATACTTTTTTTCTAGTATGAAGTTCTAATAGAGATTAAAAGTTGCATTTAGTGGACGAAATATGCCTACCAAATTATGAGTTCATTTGTTTAAAATTTTCAGCTGCCACCAGGGGGCTAAAGTTAACACAATTTTGTGTAAAAAGGAAAAAAATGCTTCTATTTTAGGTTTGTCAAACTATTATAAATGTTTATCTTAGAATTATCTAATAATTTGATTAAGATTCTTAAATGATAGGAATTCGTTTTGTAAAAATGCCTTTTCATATGCTTAATATCTTCAGCTGCCACAAGAGAGCTGAAGTTAACACAATTTAGAGTAACTGAGTCATGTTGAGACTACACTGAATGTTGTGGGGGAGGGTTTGGGGAGGGTTGTGGGGAGGGTTTTGGTGTGAAGGAATTTCTTTCTGTGAGTCATTAGAACAGTGTGTTAACACTTGTCTTCTTAGGTAGTAGGCCTAGTCGCTCAGTTGATCGGAGAGTTTTTTAATATGATCGGAATACTATAAAACTTTATTTAAAGTGATTTATATAGAGATAATATTGATTTTATTATAAAATGCTTGTTATAATGTATTATATAATTTTAGTTTATTTATATAATATATTAATATTTATATAATATATTATATATTTATATAATATATATATACTTATAAAATATATTATATATATTAATTATATAATGTTTTGATGTTACAGGATATTTTGTGATTGTGAATTTTTCTTAAAAATATTATGGCATCAAATACTAAATATAAACATTTCACTAGAGAACATATGAAGTGTGCCATATTTGAAGTACCTTGTGAGATGAGTGATATGCAACTACCAACTTATAACTGCATTATGAAAGATTACCTGTTCACAAAACATTTAGTGAAGGAGCAGATGAATAACAAGGAGCCTTCATTTTCTGAAATAGCAGAGGCAGTTTCTAAAAAGGTAGAAAATATTTGGAAGAAGGCCTCTTTGCCAATAGTTTCACATACACGGTTTTACAGATGATGCGAGTGTACCATGATAAATACAGGTCCTTATTAAAGCCATACAAGTCACGCAAGGCTCAGCCTAAGTACAAAAATCAGCTTGAAGAATTTGAAAACTCTTCAAAATGCACTTTGTTTGACATCTGCACCTGCAAATGTAAGGAGTTTATGAGATGCTCATGTGAAAAGAGTAAGAAAGTCCCTCCAAAAGAGCATGATTTTTTAAATGACCAACGAACACGCAGAATAATGGTGATAGGAAGCATTGACATAGCACACACAAGACGATTACAAGCAAGAGAACATCGAAAGGAAATGGAAAAAGCACGTCTGGAATCCTCACAAACCTAGTGCTGCTATAACTAATACGTCCAACTTACAAATCGAAACAGAGACAAGTGAACTTCAACAACTAGAAGAGATATCTGAAGATAATGAGGAAGATACAACCTCGACTCAATATGTAATATCAGAACAACAGATGCGTGAGCCACTGCCTTCATTAGCAATTACTTGTGATAGATTTAAAATGTCGGACAGAGCTGGGGCTGCTATTGCTTCTGCAGTATTGGCAGATCTTAAAATTGTTACTCCCGAAGACAAAGGGAATATTATAGACAGAAGTAAGCTAAGACGTGAAAGACAAAAAAGAGAAAGGAACTACAACAGATAGGAGAGCCAAAAACCATGCGGGGATTATACTTTGATGGCAGAAAGGATAAAACAATGATTCAAGTCCAGGAGAGTGATGGCTCTAACCACCAAAGAACCAAACGCGAAGAGCATATCAGCATAATATCTGAACCACACTCTCTGTACTTTGCACATGTGACACCTTCCAGTGGCAAAGCTAAATACATTTGCACAGCGCTAGTGAATTGCTTGAAATAAAGGAATGTTGATATAGGGAACATCGTTGCAGTTGGCTGTGATTCGACAGTGGTTAACACTGGTAGTATTGGAGGCACAATAAGATTACTGGAAGAAGCCTTTAATAAGCCATTGCAGTGGCTGATATGCCTTTTACACCTTAATGAACTTCCATTGCGCCATCTGTTTCATCACTTGGATGGTACCACTACTGGACCAAGAGCATTTTCAGGAGAAATTGGCCGAGCACTTTCAGACTGTGAAAAGCTTCCCATAGTTAACTTCAAACCCATTGAAATTCAAGAGGACATGTGTGAAGTTGATGTAGATGACATAAGTACTGACCAGAAATACCTTCTTGAAATTCACAAGGCTATATCAAGTGGAACATTCTCAAAGAGTCTTAGTCATAAGAGTCCAGGCAATATATCACATTCAAGGTGGCTCACCACAGCAAACAGGACTCTGCGTTATATGCAAGCACAGAGAATCCTTCAGGCAATTTACAAGAATTAGCTACTTTCATTGTTAGGGTATACGCACCAATGTGGTTTCAGATAAAGCGTAAACCATTATGCCAATATGGTGCTAAACATATGTGGCATATGATTGCAAGAAGCCGGTATCTCCGTGAAGAGCTTAGGAGAGTACATGACTCAGTCATTCAGCGAAATGCATATTACGCAAATCAAGAAAACATTCTCATTGCAATGATAGCTGATGAAAGGGAACATGTGCGTCAGTTGGGATTTAGGCGTAACATAAAACAAGGGCATGCATTCAAGAAACAGATGTTATCAGGTATTTTAAGGTGCCAGAAATAAATTTTTATGCCAAAGACTATACAGATCTCATTATGTGGCAAGATTTTCAGATAGCAGAACCACCGATAACCAAAGGAGTTTCTCTTGATGATATTGACTCATGCATCAAACATGGTACTACTCTTCATTCAGAATTATTTCAGTTTCCATGTCATACACAAGCCGTAGAGAGATGCGTCAAGCTCGTTACAGACGCTGCTGGATCAGTCTGCGGACCTACAAACAGAGACGGTTGGATTCGTGCTACATTAGAATCAAGGAAAAAACAACCAAAATTTGACACAAAAGCAAATTACTAAATAGTCTTCAGCAAGAACCCTTTCTAGAGGGAGGTTGGTTGGGGAAAGGGTGGTAACTCCGCTAAGGCACGAAATAACGTTTCTTAACTGTCTCAAGCTAGTATAAAGGAGGAGAGACATCCTAATTTATTACTGTTCCCTTTTTCAAGTAAATAAAGAATCATACTTAATTGTCATTTTTAAGTTAACTTCAACCCTCTTGTGGCAGCTGAAGATATTAAGCATATGAAAAGGCATTTTCACAAAACGAATTCTTATCATTTAAGAATCTTAATCAAACTATTAGATAATTCTAAGATAACATTTTATAATAGTTTGATAAACCTAAAATAGAAGCATTTTTTTCCTTTTTACCCAAAATTGTGTTAAATTTAGCCCCCTGGTGGCAGCTGAAAATATTAAACAAATGAACTCATATTTTGGCAGGTATATATCGTCCACTAAATGCAACTTCTAATCCCTATTAGAACTTCATACTAGGAAAAACATATTTTTCGCTCCACCCTAAATTGTACAATGCTAATGCTTCTGTTTTGTCATAGAGGTCAGATGCTCCACCACAGCCCTGCAGTACTTTTTTCATCTGCTCATGAGATTGATCTTTCGCGATGAGGCTGAATGTACGAGCAGACTTTTGGACTGTAAAGTTCCCTTTGAGGTACTCTGCGTACACCTGTGGATGGCTTTCAGCAAGACCAACCATATCTCTGACATGAATCGGCAACCAGCGGGCATAGTTAGTGTGGTCCAGCACAAAGAACCATGGACATAGTTCATCACACACCTGGACATAGAGAGGGAAGTCACCCTCTCTTAATGAGCGCACAAATCGACACATCAATAGCTCAAGCTGAATCACTAGTGACCAATATTTGAACATGTGAACATTTGCAGATTTCCTTGCACACCACATCTCATATGACTCACAAGGCCCCAGCACATTGGATGTGTATTGCAAGTATGCATTTTGCTTCAAATGAGAGAGGGAAACAAGTGACACTTGATGAGCATATCGTGTACGCTTTATGTGGTGATCATCGAGAGCTGACTGGGCACGTCCAGAGGAGAGGACATCTGCTTGAGCTAGAGCTGTGTCCCATCCGGAACCTCGTAGCACCTTGCCCATCATCAGCTGACACTTATCCTCGATATGTAAAGCTCCCAACTGCATCACAAACTTATCTTCACCCAGTGTGTCAGGAAACTCCCACTGTAACTGTTTGCATATGGCAAAGAGAGGCTGATCAGCCCCAAGGACAGGGGTTTGACCAGGGTTTATGAACTCAGTCGTAGTTTTCAGAATCTCCATCGTGTGCTTCATCATTGATGCAGAAGCTGCCTTATCAGGAAATAATGGGAGTATACCAGTCTCTGTCTTTGGCTTTATTGATGCATCATCCATGAGCTGAGAGTTGAAGCCTGACCACGTAACCACATCACGTTTTTCAAGCTCACCCTTTTCCAGCACTCTTCCAACATGTGCTATCCATGCATCATCTTTTACTTTGGCACCGTTGACCAGGCTGTGGTTCGGCCGAACTTGACCTTCGTTGATTCTGGGCGCAAGAATGTCACGGGTGTTGAGGTCGATGGGAGGAACAATTACATAACTATCCGGCAACTTGGGTTTTGATGTATCAGATGGATCAAGTGTGATTGCTGGTCGACGAATTCACAAGTTCTCTTTGGATAGGTGACTGGTCACAGTAATGCATGTTCCATGAAAATCACCACGTGACAAATTTCCCGTTTTGTTGCTGTCCAGATTGTCTACATCATGTGTAGTGAAAACTGAAAGTCTTGTATTTGTGGGTAGAACAATACCGTCTTCAGTGTGTCTCTTGCAAACAGCAAGAGCTACCTATGTTTTGACTTCCATCACACGGTCATATGAGACAGAGAGCACAAGGTGATGGGCATTCTCTATCTGGTGCTTGAATCTGGCATCTCCATGCAGTTTAATACCATGGTAAAGTGGGAATTGCGTTTCACGATCCCTATTGTGACGGATTTGGGTGCTGTCTGATGAAGATGCATATTTTACTATGTTGAATATCAGCAGTTGGCACAGTGTGCACGCAATCTTCGCCCTTGTGCCCAGTTCAGCATCACTGTTGGATTGCTCTCTACTATGTTTATCGATATTACCTTTAGGACCCTGGAGGACAACATTGATGAAACCTAACAGTGTTTCTTCTATGGGGGACGTCAGGCATTGTGGAGAGAATGAACCATTAAATGGCTCTTGTTTCTGAAGGATTCGCTTTCGTAGTGCCATAGCAGCACGTATCAATAACACAGCTTCATCTTGATTGATTTGTGAGGAATGATAGCTTTGTTCTAGCACAGCACCCACTTTTGCCTTGTTGCTAATGAATACATCTCTCCCCTGTGCATAGGAAGCCCACTCAGGAAGATGCTCAAGCAGATGGTCTTTGAATCTTGTTGCATGAGGTTCTCTACCAGAACAGGGATGTCCTAGATCTGACATCATTATCTTGTACATTTCCCGTAAGTCAGACAACTTGTGGACCTCAGACTGAGAGTCATCCACAAATGCCACTATCTGTGCTATGACCATGGGATCAAATGGGGGAGGCTTGGGTTCACTTGAAGATCGACGTTCAACTGCACGAACTCCATCACGAAGCCGCCAATAGCATTGTACATGATAACATGCATCCATTGCATGTGCATCAGAACCTGCAGTCAAGCGCCCATATAAATGCCAGTTGTTAGTTGTTTTTGCCCAATTCTTCAGATTTTGATCAATGTTGTCACTTAAGGCTCTATGAAGATCATGCTGATCCTCACCCAGACATATGATGCAGAATAATGTTTCTGGAGGTGATCCGTAACTTGATCTGAGTTTCTTCGGACTTATCCCAGCTGCACATTCATCTTGCGTGGCCACTTTTCCTCGTGCCCGCTTTACCCTGTAACTGTTGCATGCACTCCTACAACTTTTATGATACACTGCAGCATGTGATTGGAGGGTTGCTGCAATTCCTGAGCCATCATCGAGCTCACTAACCTTGATACCAGATGGAACAGCATTGAGCTGCACAAAATCATTCAGATCTCTTTCAAGAGATGAATATCCCTGTTCTTTTGGCTGTTGTAATGCCTCGTCTTTGCTGGACTGACATAGGCAACACAGTGTCCAATTAATTCCAGTTATGTTAGTAGACATGTTGAGGTATTAATGTTCTACTACACACTACTAACTACACACTAACGAGATCTTCATATCTGCAGGCCTGAAGAGACTAGAATGTGAAGAAGACCACCACCGCATAGACTTGCTTCAGAGGAATACAGGTATGCTAACACCTGCAAAAATAATAAAAAATAGATTAATAGTGGTCAAAATGTCAGTAGAAATCCAATGTAAAAGTTAATATAGCTGTTACAACCACAAATCTAAGTGCAATAATTATGTATCATGATTCAATTGACATAAAATGTACATTTCTTATAAAATAATATCAAATGTGGATATATACGACCTGACGTATATCTTGAATTAAAAAACAAATATCAGAACTGGATTCTCTATACTCAAAAACATACAAAAAGTGTCATTATTTGCTGTTCTACTATGATTGGTTGTTATTTTATCGCCCAATGTCAGACCAGATGGCGGCCATCTTGGATTCGTCCATAATGGCCGCCACAGGGAGAGCCCATGTTGGCTCCCGCAAAAAAATGAATGCTTATGGTCATATCTACCCCTGGTAAACAAATGGTACTTTTGGAACAAAGGGAACAATCGGGGTGATTTTTTGGATTAAGCCCCCTGACTACGAGAAAGGAGAACGTTTTGGATTTAATCTGGACAAATAACAAAGAGATAATAATAAATTAAAAAGTAACACTCACAAAGTTCTCCGATCATAACCTCATCGATATACAACAATTGAAGTCAGCACCCAGAGGTCCGAAAACGTATCGTAGAGAGGCAGATGGATTATTTGAAGGCTTAAACATAAATTCAAAGAAATTAAATTGGGAAAACGTAAATAAAGACTTAAAGGAGGTAAATTTGGAATTGCTATTTCACGAGAAGACTCCACAAGAAATACTATGTATAATAGAGACTGAAACCAAACCTATAATACTGAAACATATTCCAGAGAGACAGGAAAGAAAACGTAGCAAGCTCGAGAGGAAAATCAGGACACTATTCAGGCAACGAAGACAAACCGTAAAACATCTCCACAGATGCAGAACTGATGCAAAGAGACTCAAACTAGAGAGGAAACTTGGCGAAATAGAAATGGACCTGAAGCAAACATTCATACATAAGACAAACGAGGAAGAAAACAAGGTAGCAGAAAACATGAAAAATATCCCAAAATACTTCTAAACGTTTGCGAAAAGGAAAATGCAGTGTAAGGAGAGTATTGGACCGTTGATAGACGGGGAGGCCGAATACACAAATGACCCGAAAGAAATAAGTGAACTGCTTACGGAACAATTAAAGTCTGTGTTTAGCACCCCTAAGTCCGAGATGGAAGTGGAAAACCCAGACGAATTTTTCGACATAGATACAGATCAACCAAAAACAAATTCCGGCACAAACCTATTAATGGACTTCGAGTTCACGGAAAGAGATATAATTACGCCCTTATTAAAGATGCGAGAAAATTCAGCGCCAGAGCCATACACATGGAGTGCCACATTTCTGAAGAAATGCAAAGAGAGTATTGCAAAACCGCTATACTTACTATGGAGGAAATCACTCGACGCAGGACAAATTCCACTCCCATTAAAGAACGCGAACATTGCCCACCCCCCTATTTAAAGGTGATAACAGAGCAATGCCCAAAAAGTTTTTGGTCAGTAGCTCTCACCTCACACCTTAAAAAGTGTTTTGAATATATAATTAGAGGCAAAACCACATACTACCTACAAGAAAAAGACTTACATAACCCAAATCAACATGGCTCCAGGGCGGGAAGATTATGCCTATCACAGCAACTAGACCACCAGGAGAAAATATTAGAAACATTTTGTCCAGGACTAAACATTGATGTAATATATACGAACTTTACTAAAGCCTTCGATAAATGTGACGATGGAATCATACAGTAGAACACAAACTTAAGAATAGAGGAATTACTGGAACGTTAGGAAGGTGGATATTTAATTTCTTGACGAAAAGAACGCAAAGAGTGGTGGTGAACGGAGTTAAATCGGAAGACTCAGAAGTCGTGAGCTCTGTCCCACAAGGGACAGTATTAGCTCCCTCGTTCTTCATAATAATGATTGCAGATATTGATGCAGATATTAAGGACAGTATTATAGCTTACTTCGCAGATGACAAAGATATGTAAGGAAATATTGAACGAAGATGACATAAGAAAACTACAAAACGACATTGAAACA
The DNA here is from genome assembly GCA_023014485.1 of Bathynomus jamesi. Classification (NCBI taxonomy): domain Eukaryota; kingdom Metazoa; phylum Arthropoda; class Malacostraca; order Isopoda; family Cirolanidae; genus Bathynomus; species Bathynomus jamesi. The sequence continues at coordinate 439,036 of JAJOZX010002443.1, forward strand.
TTATTCCAGTGGGCAGAAGACAACAATATGAAGTTCAACGAAGAAAAATTCCAACTTCTAAGATATGGTTATAAAAAAGAGCTTCAGAAAAAAGGGTACAAAACTATGCAAGCCAAACAGATAACACCAAATCCACAAGTTAGGGATCTTGGAGTAATAACGTCTTTGGATGCAGAATTCAGAGAGCACTTCAAAATCAAAATCACAACGGCTAGAAAAATAATGGGAATCATCTGGAGGAGCTTCCGCAGCAGAAAAGCAAACATCATGCTCAAATTATGGAAGAGTTTAGTCCTACCATTAATTGAGTATTGCTCAGTACTCACAAGCCCACACAGAAAACGAGACATTGCGAACATTGAAGCTATAGAAAGGACGTTTACATCTAAGTTAAAAGAAACGGAAGGTGAAGACTACTGGTCTCGACTAAAATTCCTGGAACTCTACTTTCTCGAAAAAAGCCGCGAGCAGTACACAATAATATACATATGGAAAATACTTGAGGGCTCTGTCCCTAACCTTAGAAATGAAATAGAAACAAACTGGAATGAGAGAAGAGGCAGATTTTGTACGGTCCCAGCTGCTATGGGACAAGGGGCCATGAAAACGAGGATGGAAAATACCCTCAGAATACGGGCCCCCAAAGCTTTTCAATGTCATTCCAAAGAAGTGGGAAATCTCCAGCACACCACCCTGAATAACTTGAAGAACCAGCTGGAGAGATTCCTGTGCAAAGTCCCTGACCAGCCATGCGTGGCTGGCTACGAGGTCAGAAGGAGATCAGAGAGGAATTCACTCCTTCACCAAATCCCGCAAATGAGGTGGGATGCTGCAGAGGGGTCGATTGAAGTTTGATCCTGAACCGTCGTTCAAACTCACCAAAAGTAACCAAAAGTAATATATATATTTGTTTACACACACACACACACACACACACACACACACACACACGTATATATATATATATACACACACACACACACACACACACATATATATATATATATATATACAGGGTGGGCCGTAAGTTTCCATACATAGGAAAAATTAAACGTTTGTTTTTATGTTTCAGATACCCTAAGAATATGCGTTTGACGTAAGATCTTGTTTACTGATGAAGCAAATTTTTACGTCAATGGAGAGGTTAATCGGCAAAACATACGTTATTGGAGTAATGCTAACCCTAACTGGCTGAGTCCGACGAAGATGCAAGGTGCCGGTAAAGTGATGGTGTGGGCCGGGATATGGGGTGACAGAATTATTGGACCAATTTTTGTCAGTGGAAATCTTAATGCCGAAAGGTATCTTAACATGTTGCAAGAAGAGATTTTCCCATCCCTGCTAAACGAGGAAGGTAACTTCCCAGTTTACTTCCAGCAAGATGGAGCTCCACTTCATTATGGTCTTCACGTGCGTCGGTATTTGGATCAGCAGTTTCCGGATGCTTGGATTGGTCGGCGTGGTCCTGTGGAGTGGCCTCCCAGATCCCCAGATCTCACCCCCCTTGATTTCTATCTTTGGGGGCACTTGAAGGCCATGGTGTATCAGGAAAAGATACGAGACATAAATCATCTAAAGGAACGTATCACCAACGCCATTACAAGCATAACGTCAACTGTGCTAATGCGTGTTCATCAACAGTGGGGAACACGTATTGAAATGTGTTTTCAAAACAATGGCAACCATGTAGAGCATATTATATAAATAAAAATGGTTGTCCATAAAAAAATGTTTATTTTTCCTATGTATGGAAACTTACGGCCCACCCTGTATATATATATACCGGGTGGCCCAAAAAAAATGGCACCAATTTTGAGAAGTGATATCTCAATAACCACTGCAGCTAGGGACTTAAAAAAACAACCAAATGAAAGATAATTCTTTTCTCTTTAAATATTTATTCTAGGGCTTCATGGTTATAAGCCCATATAATGCCCAAAATTGGCTTCCAAACAAAATATACAAAAAAAAAAGTTGCGCATTTATATTTATTCCTTGATCCTAATTTTAAATGAAATTTTTCTATTCCAGACCCCTCAAGATGGGATTGAGAGAATCTGATAAGAACATTATACAAGCACTACGTGAAGAAAAAGGATATTCATTAAACATAATCCTTTACGAATTTCCAAATAGAAATTGGAAAAAAAGAACTGTGGCACATTTTTTACAAAAACTTAAAGAAACCGGCAGCAGTCAACGGCGTCCGGGAAGTGGTCGACCAAAAAGTATTAGAACGCCAGAAAACATTGAAAAAGTAAATGAAATGGTTTTAAGTCAAGAGGAACAACCGGGAACAAGTAAAAGTGAACGTGAAGTTGCGAAAGAAACCGGGATTTCACGTTCATCAGTACAGCGAATAATTCGAAAAGATCTTTGGTTGAAAACATTTAAGAGGGTGAAGGTTACTGCTTTATCGGAGCCTGTGAAAGAAAGACGTTTCCATCGATGTAAAAATCTATTGCGAAGATTTCGGTCAAATGAGTCTTTGAAAAAAAATTGGTTTTCTGATGAGAAACGATTTACGGTCGAAACACCACGAAATACCCAAAATGATCGGGTTCGTGCAGCAGTGGCGACAAAAACTCATATTGACCCAAAACGACTTTTGCGTGAAAAAAAATACTTTTCAGATTCGATAATGGTTTCCCTTGCAGCTTCATCTGAGAACAAAACATCCATCATTTTTATTCAGCGAGGCGTTAAAATTAACTCAATTTACTACTGTAATGACATTTTGTCTCCAATGTTGTCAGAGATCAAGGAGACGAGCACTGATTTTGTGTTCATGCAAGATGGAGCCCCATCTCATACAGCCAAGGAAACAATAACATTTCTCAATAATACTTGTCCTGGTTTTATCGAACCAAATAATTGGCCACCATGCAACCCAGATCTAAACCCCATTGACTACTTCGTGTGGTCTGCCTTAGAGAGAGAAGTCTACCATGGTCAGAAAATCCGTGATGTGAACCATCTTCGTGAACGAATTCAGGCTGCATGGGAAAATCTCTCACAAGTGACGATCTCGAAGGCAATTTCAAAATGGAGGGCGAGATTACAGGCTGTGGTTGACCATAATGGAGGGCAGATTGAGCCATTTATTGAAAATTAGGTTTAACTTAAAAGGAATAAATATAAATGCGCAACTTTTTTTTGTATATATTTTTTGGAAGCCAATTTTTGGCATTATATGGGCTTATAACCATCAAGCCATAGAATAAATATTTAAAGAGAAAAGAATTATCTTTCATTTGGTTGTTTTTTTAAGTCCCTAGCTGCAATGGTTATTGAGATATCACTTCTCAAATTTGGTGCCATTTGTTTTGGGCCACCCTGTATATATATATATATATATATATATATATATATATATTTATATACACACACGCATATATATATATATATACACATACATATATATATATACATATACACACATATATATATATATGTATATGTATATATACATATACAGGGTGTCCCATAAGTCCGGCGGCATCATAGGAAAAATAATAGAAAAAGGCACAAGAAAAGCTTTTATTTGCAGAACGTGATCAGTATGTCCACCATTATTTTCAATGCACAAATTCAGACGTGATACCCAGTCAGCAAGCACACGGTGAATGATGTCAGGAGTAATGGTGTTACATGCCCCAATAATGCGCTGCCGCAAATGTTCAACACTCCTAATTTTCTCTGCGTATACCAGCGCTTTCAAGTGGCCCCAGAGATAAAAATCTAGTGGCGTGAGATCCGGGCTTGAAGCTGGCCATTCCACAGGCCCTCGACGTCCTATCCAATGACCAGGGAATTGTTGGTACAAGTATTCCCTTAATTGGGTGCTGTAATGTGCAGGAGCGCCGTCATGCTGGAACCATGTTGGGAAATTTCCTTCTTCGTTCAAGACACTGGGAAATGCTTCTTCCTTGAGCATACGTAGGTAGGTGCCTCCAGTGACATGTTTATCGAAAAAGAGGGGGCCTATGATGCGATCCTTCCAAATGCCACACTATACCATCACCCGAGATGCACCTTTTTCCTTTGAAGAGGTATACCAGTGAGAGTTGTTTTGAGACCAGTACCGGGTGTTCTGTCGATAAATCTCACCATTTCCATAAAAAACAGCCTCGTCACTGAATAGAATGGTTTGTAGAAATACAGGGTGTCCCAAAAGGCCGGCATTATAGGAGAAATTCATATTTTTCTATTTCTACAAACCATAATTCATATTTTTCTCTTTCTACAGGCCATAATGTCTGTGAGCAAGGAAGAACGAATCCAGATAATTCCACTCATAGGAAATCGGAGTCAAAGAGAGGCCGCTGCTGAATTTAACAGACTGCATCCAGACCGCGAGCCAATAACACAGAGTTGTGTTAGCAGACTTGTTGCAAAGTTTAAGGAAACAGGATCCATAGAAGATAAACCACGCAGTGGACCTTCAAGGAGGTCCACTGACGATGATACAGCGACTGCTATCCTGGCTCATTTTATCAGAAGTCCCAATAAGTCTCTTCGGCGATTGTCTGCCGAGACAGGAGTATCGAAAAGTAGCATCCATCTCATACTTCAGGCTCACAAATGGCATCCATATAAACTTCAGATCCTACAGAAATTAAGCGAAGATGATCCCGACGGGGCGAATGGAATTTTGTGAATGGGCTGCGGAACAATATGCTCGGGATGCCAATTTTCTGTCCACCATTCTGTTCAGTGACGAGGCTGTTTTTTTATGGAAATGGTGAGGTAAATCGACAGAACACCCACTACTGGTCTCAAAACAACCCTTACTGGTATACCTCTTCAAAGGAACAAAGTGCATCTCGAGTGATGGTATGGTGTGGCATTTGGAAGGATCGCATCATAAGCCCCTCTTTTTCGATGAACATGTCACTGGAGGCACCTACCTACGTATGCTCAAGGAAGAAGCATTTCCCAGTGTCTTGAACGAAGAAGGAAATTTCCCAACATGGTTCCAGCAAGACGGCGCTCCTGCACATTACAGCACCCAAGTAAGGGAATACCTGTACCAACAATTCCCTGCTCATTGGATAGACGTCGAGGGCCTGTGGAATGACCAGCTAGAAGCCCGGGTCTCACGCCACTAGATTTTTATCTCTGGGGCCACTTGAAAGCGCTAGTATATGTAGAGAAAATTAGGAGTGTTGAACATTTGCGGCAGCGCATTATTGGGGCATGTAACACCATTACTCCTGACATCATTTACCGTGTGCTTGCTGACTGGGTATCACGTCTGAATTTGTGTACTGAAAATAATGGTGCACATATTGAGCACGTTCTGTAAATAAAAGCTTTTGTTCTGCCTTTTTTTATTATTTTTCCTATGATGCCGGACTTATGGGACACCCTGTGTATATATATATATATATATATACACACACACTATATATATAATGTTATAATGTTTCAGACCAACAAAGACCCTAGGATCCACTCATGGTTGGTCTACCTGACTGTGTTCGTAATTGTGTATTGTGCATGTCCTCCGTGTTGGCGGAGGGGACCTACAATTTTACGTGGGTTCCGAACCACAAAGCCTTAATTTTACTACTTTAAACTATACCCAATCTATCAACATATGCATCTAATCGATTTTTAAACATGTTTATAGACCTGCTACTAATTACTTCTACCGGCAAACTATTAGCAACAGCTGTCTCGAACCTTCTACTTGTCAACTTACACCCGTTATTTCCTGTCCTGTTATATTGAGATATTTCGAAAAAGCTATCTCTATCTACGTTAATGGATCACGTACTCCAAATGCGGTCTAAGTAATGATTTATAAAGAGGAACTATAATACCGCGCGATTTGTTCTCAAAATTCCGACCTATAAAACCTAACACTTTCTTCGCTTTATTGACCGCTGCTACCAGTGACTATAACTCCTAAATCTTTTTTCCTGCGCCTGCTAACTTCTTCTTTGACATACTATACACAAAATTACCGTTACACGAACTTATATGTAAAATTTTGCCCTTACGACGTTAAATCTCATTTCCCATGTGACTGACCAATCAACGATTTTATTCAGATCTTCCTGGATTTTACCTCTATCTTCGTCATTAATCGCCCTACCACCCAGCTTCGTGTCATCAGCAAACTTTGAAACTGTACTGACTAGGCCGACATCTAAATCGTTAATATATATAAGAAAAAGCAAGGGGCCAATACAGAACCCTGAGGAGCGCCACTCGCTACATTAGCCCAACACGACTCCGCTCCATGAACGACCACCCTCTGTTTCCTACTTCGCAACCACTCTTCTATCCAATTTATTACTACACCCGTGATTCCATGAGCCTTAGTGTTTTCAATGAGTCTTTTGTGCGGTAGGGTGTTAAACGCTTTTTGAAAATCTAAATACACTACATCAACCGCCCGATGACTATCGTAAACGTCAACCACGCTTTGAAAAAATTCTAAAAGATTAGTTAAGCAACATTTGTTTCGCCTAAAACCGTGCTGCGTATTTCTAACTAGGTTATGCAATTCTAAATGTTCGACTATACGATCTTTAATTATTGATTCCAGTAGCTTACCTACAACAGACGTTAAACTGATTGGCCTATAATTTCCCGCCGCACCTTTATCGCCTTTCTTAAAGATAGGTGTTACGTTTGCTAACTTGAAATTATCTAGTACGCAACCCTCAGAAATAGACGCATTAAAAATCGTTGTTAGCGCACAACAATGCTTTCTTTTAATTCTTTTAGTTGTATGGGATATATGGAATCCGGTCCCAGTGAATTGCGCATTTTCATTTTGTCAATATAACGCATTACCTTCCCTTCACTAACTACAATATTATCCAAAATATTACCACTATCAAAAGGTATTATGTCTATGACCGTAGAGATATTCGTTACATCTTCTATAGTAAAAACTGACGTAAAAAGTTCGTTTAACAAGGTAGCCATTTCCTTGTTTTCAGAAACTAGCTCTCCGTTAACATTTTTCAACGGCTCCAAGACACTTTTTACTGGACTTCTATTGTTAACGTATTGAAAGAATCGCTTGTGGTTTTCTTTACCGTCACGAGCTATGGAGATTTCAAATTCACTCTTGGACTTTTTTATTACGCTTTTCGCTTCACGCCTTAGAGATATGTAGTTGTTTCGTAACCACAAATTGTCTTTATCGCACTTATGTAGCCTATAAGCCCTATCCCTACTTTTTATAATGTCTCCTACTCTAGAACTAAACCACAAGGGCTTGTTGTTTACTTTCGCACGCTTAATTTTGTACGGTACACATTCCTCATTTATAGTCCTAAATACTGTACTGTTTCAAACGATTCCCACATTAGTTTTGCGTTGGAGTTCCCCATTACGTTTTCACAATTAACGTGTGACAATTCGTTTCGAAATTTATAAAAGTCTGCGTGTTAGAAGTTAGGAATTTTAGTCGAGTTAGCTGGTTTCGAGTGACTTACTGAGAAGACAAACTCTACCACATTGTGATCGCTATTGCTTAACGGTTCTATTACTTGAAGATCAGTGATTAGCCTATCATCCGTAGTTATTACTAAATCTAAAATACTGTCCAACCTCTTAGGTTCCCGAACCTTTTGAATAAGAAAGTTCTCCTCAAGAAAATTAACTAAACGATTACCTTCCGCGTCTCCCTGCATTGTATCGTAATTCACGTTGGCGCAATTAAAGTCACCCATAACTAAAACCTACTCACTACCTATTATTCTCTTTAGTTCACGATATAACGCTTCGTCCGTATCAGCTGTTTGATTAGGGGGCCTATATACTGTATAACCGCAACAACAAGTTTGAAATCGTTCAATTTAAGTTCTGCTATAGTCGAATCTATCGGTTCTGGAATTGTATGCTTTACTTCTATAGCCTTCGCAATATTTTCTTTGATATAAAACATAACACCGCCTCCTCGCCTACCTATTCTGTTTTTAACAAAAAGTATATAACCTCTAATTTGATACTCCCCTACAAAGTCACGTGTTTCAGTGCCAAGCCACGATTCATTTATCGCAATTAAGTCATAGTCATTACAAGCAATTAAAGAAAAAAATTCGTTTATTTTATTTCGTAGGCTACGAGCATTTAAGGATAGAACCTTCAAATTGTTTGTAATTGCGACACCTTTGCGAGCGCAGGGGAAATTTGTGGAAATTACGCTGGGCCCGTTCGAGTTACGGCAGCCTGAAAAGAAGAGATAGTATTATGAAATAGTCTTCCTAAGCGCGCAGCTCCAACGTCATTAAGATGAAGTCCATCTCCGAGGAACAAGTCCCTCCTGCCGTAGAAACTGTTCCAAAAATTTGCAAAATGCACTCCTTCCTGTTGGCAAAGAGACTTTAGGTTATTTTTGATATAGGTCGCCTGGCTGTAGAAATAGCTACGTTCGATAATTCGAGGAAGTATACCTGTTAAAACAATCTTATTAGTTTTTTCCTTTAGCCTACGATGAGGGTTTCTCCCACAGAATTCCTCGAGCTGCCCTCGAACAATGGAATCGCCAACGAGTCGTATTTCCGGTTCATCAGCATCTTTGAAACCTAAAACAGAAAACTTATTGTTTGTTATTTCTGGGAGACAAGTCTTAGGTTTCCTCAATGGGGCTCCATTACGCACTCGAACGAAGGGTTGGGAACTAGGAGAAGAGAGAGGGCTATTAGTACTATTTATATTATTAGTAGAAACTGAGGCAGGAGGGGTCGTAACTGGAGTCTCAAGGGATTCTAATTTTGCCGTCAGCAGCATCACGCTTTCTTCAAGTCTCACTCTGGCCTCCCTCTCACGTTCTAACTCGTTCTTCAGGACTTCTATGCTTGAGCACCTCCTGCAAACTAACTGTTCATTATTATTGGCCATTGTAAAAGCCTAAGCAGCAAATTTCCCTTCACAGCGACTGCAAGTACTTGACGGGGGTGCCATGCTTTTAATCGTCTGATTTCGCTCAAACTTGGTAAATGGCTTATTGTCAACATGCTTAACATTTTCATAGGGGTAAGACAATGTAAAAATTGCATTGCAAAATTGCCCCCTATAAGCTTGAACCTGTCTAATGTGTATATATATATATATATACACACATATATATACATACATATATATATATATATATATATACACACACACACATATATATATATATATATATATATATATATATATATATATATACTGGGCTCCAATATACCTTAGCCCCCCCGCCCATGGCCTAAACCATTAGAGGTACAGTAAAACTAAACATACCTTACAAAAGAGAATTTAATCCTGCATTTAATGAGAAACAATTAAAACTTGGTGTTCCCGCCATTGGCATCCAAGACAGCCTGAATTCGCTTTGGGTAGCTTGCAAAAAGTGACGTGAATAGATGTTGATCGTTACGCAAATTTGCTAAAAGAGTTTCAATGTGTTGCGTCATTGTATCTTTCGAAAATCGATTTGCTGCAGGTTTTTGAAACAAGAGACATTCAACCTTGTCCTTTATAACTGATCCAATGTGTTCACAGACGTTCAGGAGCAGGAGAATTTCCTGGCCATTCTTCATTTCCAAAGAAATCGATCTCATGGTTCCGAAACAACTGTTGAGTGGCTAATGCGTTAAAGCAGGGGGCCTTATCGTGCAGAAGTGTGACCTGATCGACATCCATAATATTGTTTGGGTTTCTTAGAAAAGGAATGACATGCTGGGATAGAATAATATCACGAAAATACTGTTAATCACAACTCTGACCATTTGGCTTCAGCACCCACATGAGCTTCTTTGCAGTGAACAAAACAAACACACCAACACAGTCTGGACTTTTTAATAATTCGCGTTAATGTTCATTGTCATCGATTTCATCTGGTGTTGTGGCCCACACTCAATCATTTTGGTACTTAGGCCGACGTGTTACGTAAACAAAAAATTCATCGGAGACAGCTAAATGCATGAAATCATCCACATCCCAATCTTCAAGATAATGGGCAAACCACATTCTGTCATCGAAGTTAAGTTGAGTTTTTCTTGGCTTTGGAAGTTCATGCCAAGGCTTTAAACCTTGCCTATGACGGTACAGTCGAATGATCTCACCACTAACGATCTTTCCTCTCAACACATCGATCTCTCTAGAAAGTTTAGCACAGCTGTTTTTCCGCTTACGCGTACCGCTTTCAATGATGTTCTTTGTTTCCTGAGAGAGTGGCAAATTTGCGCGCCCAGATTTGGTTGTATCCATTTCGCTTGTGTGTGTATACACACACACATGAATGTGTATATATATGTACACACACACACATATGTATATATATTCTGTATATAATTATATATATATATATATATATATATATACACAGTGGTGTAGTGCTAAATAAAGAAGTGAGGGAACGCATTTTGAAAGTGTTACTCAGATGCGGGTGGACAATGGCGAGCGCGGCGAGCCCATACAGCTGGGGGTCCGGGGGCACTGTAAGCCCCCCGGGAAATCTTTTGAAATCTGACCAATTTTAGGGATATTTTGAGGTCATATGCACTGGATATTAGGATATATTCCAAGGTTGAAGATGCACTATTTCCAGTGTCATTAGATATATGATATCCAGTACGATCAATAAAAATAGCTAACAAGTGGAATGATTAACTAAAAAAAAGTTAACAACTGGTACGCCGTGGTGACTGTTTCAACAGATCTTTATAGGTTAGCATTGCCTCAGTCGAAGCTAAAAGAAATGAAACAGTTAATGATTCTTTCTCATATTTCTTCTAGAGGTGGGAATTAAAATTTCATGACGTTAGAGATTTGTAATTACGGATTTATTTGAAATAGTGAGGGAACGCCGTTCCCACGCGTTCCCACAGCACTACACCACTGTGTCATCGAACACAGTGTCATCATACACCGCATGGTCTGTGTACGATACACACATACCGTATGTACAGGGTGGGGCACGGGAACCAAGTGTTTTTGGAATAATCAGGAAAATGATATTTATTTTTGTAAAGAAAATATATTGGTAGAACAACATTCGTAAGAACATAGCATTTCATGTCATAATAATCATGTACCGAAAATTATATCTGGCATATGATGTCCTTGGCCGTCGACGCATTGTTGAAGGCGTTTACGAAAATTGGCCTCCACTCTTCCCAGCAGGTCTCTGTTGATTTGGATGATTTGTTGACGGATCGCTTCCTTCAATGCATCTAATGTACGGGGCTTGTCCTCGTAGACACGTGACTTGAGGTACCCCCATAGAAAGAAGTCACATGTGGACAAGTCAAGGGACCGAGGGGGCCATGCAATGTCACCAAATCTCGAAATGAGATGGTTGGGAAACAGGGGGCGAAGAACAGCCATTGACGCTCTGGCGGTGTGTGGCGTGGCCCCATCTTGCTGAAACCACAAATGTCGACGAGCAATACGCCTTCTTCGTAACTCAGGGATGAAAAAGGTGTTCACCATCTCAATGTAACGCCCAGATGTTATGGTAACGGTAACCCCATTTTGTTCGAAGAAATAGGGACCGATGACGCCAAACTTTCCCACCGCGCACCAAACTGTAACCTTAGGGCTATGCAGCGGTTTTTCATGGAGTTGTCGCGGATTTTCAGCAGCCCAATACCGACAGTTTTGATTGTTGACGGCCCCATTAAGGTGGAAATGGGCTTCATCACTCATTACCACCATCATGTTTTCATTCTGCTCATAAAGTGCAAGCATTTCCTGTGCAAAATTCAGTCGTTGGGGGCAATCGTTTACATTCAATTCCTGCACCATCGCTAACTTGTATGGGTGAAAATGTAATTCTTCATGCAAAATCCGTCTAACAGTACGATTGCTGATTCCGAGTGCAGCTGAATGTCTCCGAGCAGAGCGGCCTGGGCTTTGCAACATCGCTTGTCTGACCCTTTCAACGTTCTCTGGAGTACGCACAGTGCGTTGCGGCCCCTTCGGTTTTGTTTTCATTATTGAGCCTCCTGTTCGAAGATTGTTAACCCAACGTAAGATTGTGTCACGAGCGGGAACAGAGTCATTTCGATGAATGTTGAATCTGCGGCGAAACGCACGCTGAACTGCTGTCACTGACTCGCCACTCCTAACAAAATGATCATACGCGAACATGCGGTGTTCTAACGTCCACTGCTCCATGATGGCACCTGAAAGATAAAGGTGAGTGTTAGTTAAAGTTAAATGCTATGAACCTAGGAATGGAATGCTACCTACCGCACGCCCCTCCCATTCCTAATGGCCGATTACTAGCTATTCAAAAAAACACTTGATTCCCGTGCCCCACCCGTTATGTATATATACACACACACATATATATATATATATATGAATGTGTATATATATATTATATATATATATACACGCACATATATATACACACACACACATAAGTATATATATATATATATATATATATGAAAAATTATTTCACGAAAGTGACACGTGAAAAGTATTTATGATGAATAAAACCACGAAGGAAAAAAGAAACACAAAGGGTTTTATTCATCATATATATATATATATATATATATATATATATGTATATATATATATATGTATATATATATATATATATATATATATATATATATATGTATGTGTGTGTGTGTGTATATATATAGCGATCACAATAGGGTAGAGTTTGTCCTCTCAATAAGTGACTCGAAACCAGCTAACTCGACTAAAATTCCTAACTTCCAGCACGCAGACTTTTGTAAATTTCGAAATGAATTGTCACACGTCAAATGGGAAAACGTAATGGGGAACTCCAACGCAAAACTAATGTGGGATTCGTTTGAAACAGTATTTAGGACTAGAAATGAGGAATGTGTACCGTACAAAATTAAGCATGCGAAAGTAAACAACAAGCCCTTGTGGTTTACTTCTAGAGTAGGAGACATTATAAAGAGTAGAGATAGGGCTTATAGGCTACATAAGTGCGACAAAGACAATTTGTGGTTCGAAACAACTACATATCTCTAAGGCGTGAGGCGAAAAGTATGATAAAAAAGTCCAAGCGCGAATTTGAAATCTCCATAGCTCGTGACGGTAAAGAAAACCCCAAGCGATTCTTTCAATATGTCAACAATAGAAATTAAGTAAAAATTGTCTTGGGGCCGTTGAAAAATGTTAAAGGAGATCTAGTTTCTGAAAACAAGGAAATGGCTACCTTGCTGAACGCATTATTTACGTCAGTTTTTACTATAGAAGATGAAACGAATATCCCTACGGTCATAGACATAATACCTTTTGAAAATGGTAATATTTTGGATAATATTGTGGTTAGTGAGGGGGAGGTAATGCGCTATATTGATAAAATGAAAAAGCGTAAATCACAGGGGCCGGATTCCATATATCCCATACAACTAAAAGAATTAAAAGATAGCATTGTTGTACCGCTAACAAATATTTTTAATGCGTCTATTTCTGACGGGTGAGGGGGTAACACCTATCTTTAAGAACGGCGATAAAGTTGCGGTGGGAAATTATAGGCCAATCAGTTTAACGTCTGTTTTAGGTAAGCTACTGGAATCAATAATTAGGGATCGTATAGTAGAACACTTAGAATTGCATAACCTAGTTAGAAATACACAGCACGGTTTTAGGCGAAACAAATCTTACTTAACTAATCTTTCAGAATTTTTTAAAAGCGTGGTCGACGTTTACGATAGTCATCGGGCGGTTGATATAGTGTATATAGATTTTCAAAAGGCGTTTGACACCCTACCGCACAAAAGACTCATTGAGAAAACTAAGGCTCATGGAATAAGGGGTGTAGTAATAAATTGGATAGAAGAGTGGTTGCGAAGTAGGAAACAGAGGGTGGTCGTTGATGGAGCAGAGTCGTGTTGGGCTAATGTAGCGAGTGGGGTTCCTCAGGGTTCTGTATTGGCCCCTTGCTTTTTCTTATATACGTACGTACATATATTAACGATTTAGATGTCGACCTAGTCAGTACAGTTTCAAAGTTTGCGGATGACACGAAGCTGGGTGGTTGGGTGATTAATGACGAAGATAGAGGTAAAATCCAGAATGATCTGAATAAAATCGATGATTGGTCAGTCACATGGCAGATTTGATTTAACGTCGATAAGTGTAAAATTTTACATATAGGTTCGCGTAACGGTAATTTTGCATATAGTATGACAGGGAAAGAGTTGATAAGCATAGAGCAGGAAATAGATTTAGGAGTTATAGTCACTTGTGATTTAAAAGTAGCGAAAGAAGTACAGCAGCGGTCAATAAAGCGAAGAAAGTGTTAGGTTTTATAGCTCGGAATTTTTAGTACAAATCGCGCGATATTATAGTTCCTCTTTATAAATCATTAGTCAGACCCCATTTAGAGTACGCGATCCAATTTTGGAATCCGCATATGCGCAAAGATATAGACAAAATCGAAAGAGTTCAAAGACGAGCAACTAAGATGATTCCGTCGCATAGGTCAAAGTCGTACGAGGATAGGCTTAAAGAGTTAAAATTGACTACACTCGAGACTAGGAAGCTAAGGGGTGATCTAATCCAGGTTTTCAAAATTGTGAATGGGTTCGATAACGTAGATAGAGATAGCTTTTTCGAAATATCTCAATATAATAGGACTAGAAATAACGGGTGTAAGTTGACAAGTAGAAGGTTCGAGACAGCAGTTGCCAAAACTTTTTTTACGCATAGAATAGTAAATAGCTGGAATAGTTTGCCGGTAGAAGTAAACAGTAGTACGTCTATAAACACGTTTAAAAATCGATTAGACGTATATGTTAATAGATTGGGTATATTTTAAGGTAGTACAATTAAGGGTTGGATAAGATAGATTTTGATTCTCTTTTCATTAAAGATCACAATAACCAGACTAGAGGTTATAGTATGAAATTATTTCAGCCAAGATATAGAACAAATTTAATAAAACAGTTTTACAAGTGTTGTGGGATATAGGGAGGCAGCATTTTGGGTTAGGAGATACTCTCTGTCCTTTCACACCCCATTTAAAGAGATTCCTCTGCCGAGCGATGCCCCCCATAGTACTGTGCGGTATTGAAAAACTCATTATCTTCACTTTCCCCACAAACACTTTTAAATGGGAGACCCAAAATGGGTGCACACGCATTTCTACATTACTGTTCAGTCTTTACAGCCACACCTACACTTTTCCTCCTAAGTACATATATTGTAATGTATATGGTTGTAAATTGTGACTTGGTCCGCAATCGATATGGACCGTGACTTATTTTTGGTTGGCAAGGTACTGGTATTGATGGATACCGTAATGAAATTGACTGGATTCTTTGGATCTGATATATTTGAATGTCGTTTATAAACAGATATAGAGTGTAACATATTTGTGGATAGTAGTCTATTATGACTTGGTCCTCTGGATCCAGAGATTCTATCTTTAGTTTTAAATTGATAATGATAGTTTTAGATTGATAATTGTTTGGTTTTGTAAAAATTGGTTGTGCCAATGTACAGGCAGTTTTTACGTAGTGGAGCCACCTCAATGGGCTGAAGTGGCCCCTAGTGAGCCCACTATAAAGGTTTCTTATTTTTTTGTGTTCTTTGTGGTTCGGAACCCACGTAAAATTGTAGGTCCCCTCCGCCACCACGGAGGACGTGCACAATACACAATTGCGAACACAGTTAGGTAGACCAGCCTTGATTGGATCCTAGGGTCTTTGTTGGTCTGAAACATTATAACTTTATATAGATGCACACACACACACACACACACACACACACACACACATATATATATATATATATATATATATATATATATATACATATACACATATATATGTTATACACGAGCCATTTAGTTTTTTATAATCCACCATGTTTTATCTTCAATGTTTAAGACAGCTCTTGAGATAAACTACATGTGTTCTCATTAACTCGTGCTACGCCTCCCCCTCTTTTAGACGCTTGAACCGTGCATCAACAGGAGAGAAACACCTAAGTTTCGCTCTCCCCTACCGATT
>JAJOZX010002443.1:462500-525000 GCA_023014485.1 Bathynomus jamesi
GCTGAGGAAGATGTTCGCTAAAGTGGCACTTAAGGGGGATCCCATAGCTAATGAGTCGGTTTGTTGATAAAGTTGTTGGTTAAAGAAACCGACTCATTAGCTATGGGATCCCCCTTAAGTGCCACTTTAGCGAACATCTTCCTCAGCCATCACGAAAATAACTGGCTACTTCATTGCCCCACTCATTATAAACCACGCCTATATAAAAGATACGTTGATGACACCTTTCTCCTTTTTCACAATGCCAACCACGCCCCCCTTTTTCTTAACTACCTTAATTCCCAACATAAAAATATTAAGTTCACCAAAGAAGACGAATCCAACAACACCCTTCCCTTCCTAGATATTACAATAACTAAACAAAACAACCAATTTAGCACTTCTATATATCGAAAACCCACGTACACAGGCCTGGGTACTAATTTCCTAAGCCACATCCCTTTGCTATATAAAATAAACAGTATTAAAATTTTAATCCACCGTGCCTACCATCTTTGCTCCTCGTACTTATCTTTTCACCATGAAATAGAGTTAATTCTTAACTTCAGCATTAATAACTCTTTCCCAAAACATCTGTTACAGTCTTTAACCAGAAATTTTCTTAATAATATTTATCAACCCCCCCTTAAAATTCCTACTGTTAAAAAAGACGTACAATATTTTTCATTCCCTTATTATGACCATATTAGCCACAAAATACTTTCAGAACTCCGTCTCTTACTCACGCCGCTTTACCCCAAATTAAATTTCATTTCGCTTTTACCAACAACAATAGTATCAAATCCTACCTCAACCATAAAGAAAAAACACCCCAGCCACTTGCTTCGTCCACTATCTACGCTTTTAATTGTGTTCGCTGCAAAGCGAACTATATTGGCAGTACCATCCGCCAATATCAAACAAGAGTGGACGAGCATCGTGGGATTTCAACAAGAACTTCACAGCCCCTGAACAAACCCTCCAAATCTGCAATAAGGGATCACTGCCACCTCCACAACCACCCGTTACTTTCCTCCAATTTCAAAATTATCAACTCAGCCAACCAACTAATCGACCTCCGCATACTTGAGTCCCTTTACATCCTTAGTATCCAGCCAACCCTCAACGATTACAGTTCCGCTTTCAAGTTAAACATTGCCAAATAAACTTTCAAAAGAAATCCACTATCACTCCGCCCGGCTCCATCGTCCCAATGGAATTCTTTCAACAGGCAACCATTCCCAACCTTCTGTATAATTAGTCTCATTACAATCTGGTAAGAAATTTTACAATTCTGTTTCACTTAAACCATTTTATATTTTACTTTTCATCCATACTTTTATACTTTATATCATTTAACTTTTAATCTTTTAATTTAATACACATTGTAACTTGCTTTTAATTTTCGCTAATTGTAAGTAATTTTACAATTCTGTTCTACCTAAACCATTTTATATTATACTTATTATCCATACTTTTATTCTTTATATCATTTAACTTTTAATCTTTTAATTTAATACACATTGTAACTTGTTTTTGATTCTCGCTAATTGTTGCGCCATTTTAATTTGTTGTTCGTTTATTTATTATACTTATTTATTTTTACTTGTTTAAAAATTTTTAGCACTGATGATGGAAATTGAATTTTTCCGAAACGTCTGTTAATAAACATGTACCATCTTTTCGTCCTCCTATTCCTCGCTAAGTTACGCTTCCCTAAGAACAAACCGTTCAACCAAGTTATATATATATATATATATATACAGGGTGCCCTGTAAGTCTGGAATCATACGAAAAATAATAAAAAAAGGCAAAACAAAAGCTTTTATTTACAGAACGTGCTCAATATGTCCACCATTGTTTTCAGTACACAAATTCAGACGTGATACCCAGTCAGCAAGCACACGGTGAATGATATCAGGAGTAATGGTGTTACATGCCCCAATAATGCGCTGCCGCAAATGTTCAACACTCCTAATTTGCTCTGCGTATACCAGCGCTTTCAAGTGGCCCCAGAGATAAAAATCTAGTGGCGTGAGATCCGGGCTTCTAGCTGGCCATTCCACAGGCCCTCGACGTCCTATCCAATGAGCAGGGAATTGTTGGTACAGGTATTCCCTTACTTGGGTGCTGTAATGTGCAGGAGCGCCGTCTTGCTGGAACCATATTGGGAAATTTCCTTCTTCGTTCAAGACACTGGGAAATGCTTCTTCCTTGAGCATACGTAGGTAGGTGCCTCCAGTGACATGTTCATCGAAAAAGAGGGGGGCCTATGATGCGATCCTTCCAAATGCCACGCCATACCATCACCCGAGATGCACTTTGTTCCTTTGAAGAGGTATACCAGTGAGGGTTGTTTTGAGACCAGTAGCGGGTGTTCTGTCGATTTACCTCACCATTTCCATAAAAAACAGCCTCGTCACTGAACAGAATGGTGGACGGGAAATTGGCATCCCGAGCATATTGTTCCGTAGCCTTTTCACAAAATTCCATGCGCCGGTCGGGATCATCTTCGCTTAATTTCTGTAGGATCTGAAGTTTTTATGGATGCCATTTGTGAGCCTGAAGAATGAGATGGATGCTACTTTTCGATACTCCTGTCTCGGCAGACAATCGCCGAAGAGACTTATTGGGACTTCTGTTAAAATGAGCTAGGATAGCAGTCGCTGTATCATCGTCAGTGGACCTCCTTGAAGGTCCACTGCGTGGTTTATCTTCTATGGATCCTGTTTCCTTAAACTTTGCAACAAGTCTGCTAACACAACTCTGTGTTATTGGCTCGCGGTCTGGATGCAGTCTGTTAAATTCAGCAGCGGCCTCTCTGACTCTGATTTCCTATGAGTAGAATTATCTGGATTCGTTCCTCCTTGCTCACAGACATTATGGCCTGTAGAAAGAGAAAAATATGAATTATGGTTTGTAGAAATAGAAAAATATGAATTTCTCCTATGATGCCGGATTTATGGGACACCCTGTATATATATATATATGTAAAAATGAACAATGAATAATTCCTATATAATCTTTATATTCAATTATTAATTTTTACATAAGGACCAAACTCGCGTAACGCAAGTTATCTGTTATTCAATTCATACGTCCATGTCCTTTCTTGACCTTTATCTTGTGTTATTTTTTTTAATTGTTCCCTCGCAAGATACTCGTCATGCTGACACACGTGATCGAATTTCCCTGACCAACACGGAAGGCGGGCATCTAATTATGAAATCTCCTCTCTAATTCTAATTCAAAAGCATGATTATGTTATATATCGTTATGCGTGTTATGTATATATATATATGTGCCCATGTACTTTGTGCTAAATCTCAAAATAGGAGTTATCCTAATGTAAATATGAAACACTGTAAACTATACTTAACTCTGGTCAATTGTAATTAACTATAATGATGTAATATGATGTAATTAATGTACTTTAATGAAACTGTAATTAACGAGTTAACGATAATAAATGAATGTTAATTAATTGGTGATTATAGTCATAGTTATAGTAAACCAAAATTACAATGTGCTCAATGTCCGACCCGACATTATATCACCATTAGGAATGTATACGCGGCGATATTGTTATTATTTTTTTATTATTATTTTTTCGTTGGGATAAATTTTTGATGTGCTTTCGACTTTGCTAAATAATTGGTGACTTGTTCTTTTTAAAATTTCTTAATGATTCTCTTAGATTTAGCTTAATAATGAATCCTAATTAAAAGTTGCACTGTTCATGTTTTGTATACATTCTTCGTTATAAAAGATGAAATCATGACTTGCCTAAGCATTTAATTGTAAATCTTAATCCTTCAATTTTTACTCATATGCATATCTGAGTATAAAGATGCATAGTTCAATTTCCGTTTCTAATAAACTCGGCGGATCAGGAAAACAGCAGATCTGAAAATACTCGGTTTAAGATAAAAATTTGGCTTCCTCTTCCTATATCCTGTTTATCTGTTTAACCATTGTCACAACAAAAAATTACTTTATTTTTAACTATTGTGCAAAAATAATACAGCCTCTTGAACATTTAATAATGATGATGTTAGTAGAATCGGGGTATATAAACTCCAATAATTTCTTCCATGTCATTCAGAAGACTAAATACTGGAGACTAATTGCGAAGGTTAAAGCGCACGGTATACGCGGTCAGGTAGGTAACTGGTTAGAAGAATGGCTTCGTGCTAGGAGGCAGAGGGTCGTAGTTAATGCTAGTGAATCGGGGTGGTTAGATGTAGGTAGCGGTGTTCCACAGGGTTCAGTGTTAGGCCCATTGCTATTCGTAATTTACATTAACGACATAGATGTAGGTTTGACTAGTAACGTGTCAAAATTCGCGGACGATACTAAAATAGGCGGTAAGGTTGTTAACGAGGACGATAGTAATAGGCTCCAAGACGATGTAAATAGGATTATGGAGTGGACAGATAAGTGGCAGATGCAATTTAACGTAGACAAATGTAAAGTTTTGCATATAGGTTCACGCAACAATAATTACACGTACACGATGGATGATAGGGAGTTAGCGAGCGTTGACGAGGAAGTAGATTTAGGCGTACGCGTATCTAAGGATTTAAAGGTTAGGAACCAGTGCCTGGAGTCTTGCGCAAAAGCTAATAGGATGTTAGGCTTCATAGCGCGTAATTTCGAATTTAAATGGAAGGATATTATACTGCCCCTTTACAAGTCCCTAGTCAGGCCTCATTTAGAATATGCAGTTCAGTTTTGGTTCCCGTACTTGCGTGAGGATATTGATAGGTTAGAAAGGGTTCAACGTCGTGCCACGAAACTGATTCCGTCATTGCGCAATAAGCCTTATGAAGATAGGATTAAAGAGGTAGACCTGTATTCACTCGAAACTAGGAGATTAAGGGGGGAAGCTTATTGAAGTTTTCAAAATCGTTAATAACATCGATAACGTAAATTTTGACAAATTGTGTTCACTTTCGATAATAGTAATACTCGCAATAACGGATTTAAGTTGCGTAGCAGACGTTTCATTACTAATATCGCTAAAAACTTTACGTTTAAAGTAATTGATAAATAGAATAATCTTCCCGCGTCAGTCGTTCATTCTACCAGCGTTAATATGTTTAAGAACCGTCTTGACAGACATTTTAAAAGTATTAACGTTGTTTAATATAAAAAAAACAAAGTTAGCAACAGGAGCTCTGGTGGTGGTGCTCGAGGATGAGTCTGTTGACGATAAATGCCAGCTTGTGACATGCCAGCGTGTGATGCCAGCAATAAAATTATTACAAAAAAAAAAAATTAGACTAACACGAGCGTAGATGTAGCTCGTAGTGTAAACTAACCCACTTTTTGTTTAACTTTACCTCCTTTTTTTTTTCCTTTATCCTCTCCTTACTTTGCATGTCTGTAACTCTCTTTTCTTGCATGTTTGTAGTTTGCATGGTATGAGAGTGAGTTAAGACTGTTTGCATAGTTTGTAAGCGTTCTTATTTTACTTCTTTTCATCTTTCACCCCTCTCCTATTCTCTCCGACTATTTTTCTGACTTGTCGGCACTGGGCGGCGGATGATGATGGTGAGCCTTTTTTTTTCTCTTTTCCTGAATGAATGTTAACCCACGAGTCATAGGTGTTGCTCCTTACTTAACCCCTTATTCTCTTCTCTTCTCTTAACCCCCTACTCTTTCCTTTCTCTCGGGCTAACCTTAGAGTGGATCTTAGGGTCTTTGTTAGCCTTAGCTTCTGTAGATCTGTAGATCTGTAGAAGTAGATTCAAAGGCTGAGCACTGCCTGTACATTTTAGCAGTAAAGACTTTATCTTCTCATTCGAGCCTTGCTCTCTTCAGAGAACTTACTCATTAAAATTTTCCGATACGTTATAAGAAGAATCCGGGAATCTTCAGAGAATTTAGTAAGCCTCCCAGAATCCTCCGAGCCACTATAGAAGAACTCGGAGAGGAATATAGAAGAAACTACTGCAAGTAACACAAACGTTCCTGCCACCTAACTAGAACCCCCGTAAAATTCGATTGAACTCAGGCCATAGACGGAGGGGTTAACAACTGGTGACCTCTGCATCCAGGATTCTTCCAGTCTTCCAGACCCTGGAACTAGAACCAACATCCAGTTGACCGGCGTGTCACGACTTCCAGTTCGTCACATCCACCCTTGAACCGGTGTGTCACGACTCCAAATTCTCCACGCCTAGTTTTCATCCAAGAACAAGTGGCCAGCAAGACACGTCTTCAGGACACGTCTCCAATGATTTCGCCGTAGGAATGTTATTAAGTACAGAACTCTTTTTTTTAAATAATCTCTAAACATTTGAAAAGCCAGTATTATTAACAGTTAATAATTATGATAGTATCGAGCCCGAATTAACAAAAAACACAGTGAACATTCCATACACCAGTGATACATTTCTTTTTAGTGAAACCGAGTTATTTCCATTATTATAGTTAGTATAGTATAATTTTATTTAATGTACCAAGCATAGTATTACCATACCTTCACGTACATTCGAGTGAAATCTTATTTAAATTTTTTTACTATTATTTTGTTTGCAATCTTTTTAAATTTTCCCCTAGTTAGGCAAATTGTTGTACATTTATTTAATGTGTATTTTTTAGATAGAGTAGTGAGGAAAAACCCTTAAGTGATCATTCCTTAATTAAGATCGGTCAAGCAGACCAAATTAGAACACGTTAATAGTACCTTCACATATGAGCGATTCAAACGGTGCGCTTTCTGACATCGAAAATTTCCCTGCACCCATTTTTCCACCTACCCCGCGCCCTTCAAACATATTCTCAATCACACAATATATCTCAATATGTCTCACACCCCCACCCCAGCATACATTAACTTAGGTAGACTAGTAAACCTTCCCCATACTGTCTTAATTTTTAAGGGGACCATAGATAATCACTTTGTTGAACCACGCGTAAGACCTTGGATGAGTCATTAGAACAACATTCCTTACGCGAAAACATCACCAATGATGATATAATGATTAGGGAAGCAAAAAGGTTTATCGACCCTAAAGAAGGGAATGCTCATGATACAGTCACCTACGTCCCATCCATTAGCGAAGCTACAACATGAGACAATTTTAAACAAAACTTAGAATTTTTTAAAGAAATAACACTTACACAACCCATAGCCACTTTAGAAGCAGTCTTCCAAGCTAAATGGAAGAAAGAGGAACATGAAGATTTAAATAATTTTATTACACGAATACATAAACTCGTAGAAGCCCTCCGAGCCGCAGAAAATGCGTGTAACATTACTTTCACGTCAAAACAAAGAAACCTAATAGTAGCAACGACCATTTACCAAAACCTACCCGGAGAACCTAAAAACAAGTTTGAAGAATTTTTAAATGTTGACAAACCAGTAACTGTAGCTATAAATAAAACACCGGAACATTACCCAGATTTAGCGAACCAGAACTACCGAAAGGGTAGAGAAACCCCCGTACATTACATTCAGCAGCAGCAGCCACAACACCAACACCAACAGCAACAACAACAACAACCCTATAAATCGAGGCCAATGCAGGGAACACCACCGCAAAAACAAGCCCCCCAAACCCAGAATACACGCCCTTTTTCACAGTTTTTTAACTGCGATAGCTTTGGGCACATGATAAGTCAGTGCAATTATCCCCCATATTGCTCCCACTGTCACGAACATGGTCATCGCCGTGGTGATCGCCAAAAATGTGCCGATAAAGCCCCTGCAGGGTATAGACCCCAGTTCCAGAAGTCGAACCTCCAATGTTCCCAAAAGTCCTCCAATCCCCAGAAACCAGTCCATTCCCAGCCTCAGTCGAACCACCAACCAAATAGATTCCGACGACAGAGTCAATCACACTATTACCCCATGTACAAACCCCAGTACAATCAACAAGGTCGGATAGTTCGGTACGTAGAAGTACCCGCGGAGGAATCATTTTCCCCAGAGTACAGTTTTCAAGAAAACCCTCCAGCGTATGGTGATCCCATAGAATATGACCCAGGTCCTTCCATAGAGGACAATTCGAGCCCTTTTTTAGACCCTACTTTGGAGGCGGCAGTTCAACCTCCTCCCTCCTAAAGACAGTAATGTACCCAATACACACACAACTCCCCATCAGGATAATAGGTGCAACCTCCTAGATTTAATAATAAATTGTAGCATAGATAACCAAGATTTAACCGCTCTCCTAGATACAGGAGCACGCGACGTTAATTAAGAAACAATGTGTAGATGAGTTACTAGAGAGTACAGATTACAAATATGAAATTAAGGCACCCTCTTGTCAACTCAGAGGAGTTATGGGCACACCCATACCTACATACGGAGAAAGTGAATTATATTTAGAAGTTGGAAACGCGGTATACCCCGTGAAATGTTGTATAGTGGACACAGTCGCCACCTTTCAGACAGATATCCTACTAGGTATGGATTTTTTTCAACAGGAATCAATGGGATTTACCCAGCCGGAAAGTTAGTGTAGTGTTGAAATAGGACACACCCTCTCCATGAGGATAACAGACAGCTTAATGCTAATAGAATTAGTTCAGTTCAGATTTCCGAAAGAAATAGGAAACCCCCTCCACTTGATAGCAGTTCAAGTCAGTTGGTTGCATCCAGAGGGACAACCGCTCCAGAAATCAGCCCCAAGAATCAGTTCCAGTTGTTGAATCCAGTTGGATCAACACAGTCAGTTTCCAGTCAGTCAGTTTCCGTCAGCCAGTTTCAGTCAGCCAGTTTCAGTTCAGCCCATAAGGCAAATTTTAGTCGCCGAACCAGAGTCAGATTCTCAATTTTTCATATGCCCTACCGAGCATATAACAGTAGCACCTTATGAGAAGATTGTTTCCTAGCAAAAGTAGTCGACAGTCAAGGAAAATTATTAGAGTCAGAGCGTACTCTGATTACAGAGAAAAGTAATTTCAAAAGAGATGTTCTTATTGCCCAAGTCCTTAGTCAGAGTCAGAATTCAGCTATCCCTGTTGTTTGTTTAAACAAAGGAAAAAGCCCTATCGAATTAACTTCAAATCAGAAAATAGGAACTGTTTCCACAGTAGAAAAGATTCAGATTTCCCACCAGTACGATAAATCGTGTTTCCAGTTCCTTAGAGTTAAACCCTTCAGTATTAAAAAGAATATAAGAAATGTCTGGAGCACTCCCTTCAGGAGTCACCAGCCTTACAGGATCCCAAACTAATGGAATCACTTCTCGATTTCCTGATAAGAAATAGAGATGTGATTGCCCTAAAAGGAGATCCTCTGGGCCGAACTAATTTGGTCCCTTTTGAAATCAAGCTGGAACCCAATTCCAAACCCATTTTCATTCCTCCCTATCGGGTTCCACATTCCCAATTAGTCACTATTGAGGAACACATCACGGACATGTTGGAGCAGGATGTCATTCAGCCTTCAGCTAGTCCCTGGTCCGCTCCTATGATTCTTGTCTCCAAAAAGGACGGAACATCTCGCCCTTGTATAGATTTTAGACGCCTGAACACATTACCATCCCAGACCGTTTCCCTATTCCAAACATGCAGGAAACAATTCTGAACGTAGGGAAAGCTAACTTCTTTTCATCCCTCGATTTAGCATCTGGTTATTGGCAAATGGAGGTCAGTCCCGAATCTCGGGCATTGACTGCTTTCTCCACTAACCGAGGCCATTACGAATTCCAGGTTTTACCTTTCGGAGTCCGAAATGGGCCTGCTAATTTCTCTAGGTTGATGAATATAGTCCTTTCCGACCTATTAGGTGTTGAAGCTCTCGTTTATCTTGACGATATTATCGTTTACAGTTCGGACATAAAAACACACTTTCAACGTCTTCAGAATGTGCTATCACGCTTGAGAAAAGCACACCTTAAACTGAAACTTGCAAAGTGCAACTTTTTACAAGAATCCCTGGTATACCTAGGATTCTACTATCTCCACAGGAATTAAACCTGATCCAGCCAAACTCGAAGCGCTGGAAAGGTACCCTGTACCCAAAACCATCGACGACGCCGTGCATTTATTGGTTTTGTCGGATTCTATCGGAATTTTATCCCCCAATTTTCAAATATTGCTAAACCCATTACTAATTTGTTCCAGAAAAATGCTAAATTTAACTGGGAATCCGATCACCAACATGCCTTTGAAACTTTAATTGGTAAACTAACCTGTCATCCCATCCTCAATATCCTGATTACACAAGACCCTTTGTCATAGCCACAGATGCTTCCTCCTATGGACTAGGAGCCGTCCTATTACAGGACGTAGATGGTGTGGAATTACCCATTGCTTATGCCAGTCAACTTCTCTCTGCACCTCAACGGAATTATTCCACTACGGACCGAGAGGCCCTAGCGGTATATTGGGCTTTGAAAAAATTCCGAAATATCGTCTATGGCTACGATGTAACCATCAAGACTGACCATAAGCCACTCACGTACTCTTCAAGGACAAGCTACTTGAAGGACGGTTGAGTAGATGGGCTCTGTTGATTCAGGACTTTGCGGCAAAAATCGTATACAAACCGGGAAAACTTCAAGTTATTCCAGACGGATTGTCGAGACTCAAGCCCGACGCCCAAGTGAATAAAATAGGAATTCTTCCTGTGTTCGACTACGAGTGTCTGCAATACTCCCAACAACAGGACCAACACACCCAAAACCTTCGGGCGCGCCTGGAACAAAAGGAACCATCGAAGGTAAAAGAACAGTACAACCTCAAAGATGGGCTCGTACATTTCAGGAACGAAGATGGAAACGACCTCGTGGAGATACCAAAGGATCTCGTCGATATAGCCATTGGACTTTGTCACGACTCACCTTTGTATGGCCACATGGGGCCGGATCGCACCATCAAGAGTCTTTTGGAGCGATACCATTTTCCCGAAATGAACAGAAAGGTACATGAATACATCGCTGAATGTCCGTCGTGTTTAAAACATAAGGCAACGCACCATCCACAGCTCCTATGCATAAATATCCAGTATGCCAAAGGCCCTGGCAAAGAACTGGAATGGATATACTGGGACCATTCCCCAAAACATCAAAGGGAAACCAGTACATCATTGTGTTTACGGACCACTTCTCGCGTTACAGCGAAGTAGCTGCCATTCCAGACCAGACCTCGGAAACTGTGGCAGAGCCCTAGTGAAACGCGTCATCCAGAATCATACTACTCCTTCCATCCTAATTTCGGATAACGCTCTTAGTTTCACGTCCAAACTGTTCGAATCACTCTGTAACATGTGTAAAATTAAAAACACACATTGTAGCATACCATCCGCAGGCAAACGGCTTAGTGGAAAGGCACAATCGGAAGATCTTAGAAGCCCTTCGCCACGTTGTCGATGCATCCTCCCGGATCCTCTGCTAAGACTTGATTACAGTAAGAGAAGAGAACCCCTGTTCACACAAATAAGTCGTTGCCATTCGAATGAGAATGGATATAGTCATTTCACTTAACCTCTGGTACTCAGGAATTTGAAGGGGGGAAACCCAAAAATCACCGTAATATTCACAATTCCTGACTTTAATTTTTTGCGCCAAATCCGTCTTCAAGTCAATCAAATCCGCGTTCAACTGCCCAACGTCAACTTGATCTTCAGTAAACAGCTGAACAATCCATAGGTGAGGGTTCAAAGACTGTCTCTCTTCGGGAAATATGCCTCGCGGTTCTCTCCAAGCAAATTTAGATGATCCATGATCAGGGCAGACATCCTCTGCTCTAATGATTCGTCCATCTGTGCCTCCCATCCACAATCCCTTATGAATTCATCAAAGGTTGGGAATCCTGAAAAATCACGTGGTGATGACGAACGACAAAAATATAGTCGAAGGTTTGGAAGTAGGTGAGAGTTTGGGATGTAGTGATCACCAAATTATTAGGTTTAAGCTACTGATAGAAAACAATAACGATAGTAACGTAATAGAAGTCCCTGATTTTCGTAGGGCTAAATTTGATAGTTTTGCGGATAGGATGAGACTAGTGGACTGGGATAATTTATTTATGGGTAATGAATCAAATTTTCATTGGTAGGCGCTTAAAGAAATTTTTTTTTGAATATCGAAAGGGAGTTTATTCCTCGTAGGCCCAAGCGCGCTAGTAATCATGGTGGGCCCAAGTGGTGGACTAGGGAAATAGGTGAGTTCATAAACGAGCGTAACAGAGTGTATAGACTTAATAAGCGCAATGGCACGGTAGCTAACTTTAATAGATATATCGAGCTTAGACGTCAGGTTAAAAGATCTGTTAGGAATGCTAAGCGTAATTTTGAGATACTTTTAGTTGCGGATAGTAAACATACTCCGAAATTTTTTTTTTAATACGTCAATAATCGTAAGCAGATAAAAGATAACATAGGCCCTCTAGTGGACGCTAACGGTGCTTTGGCTTCCGACGCTCAGGCAATGGCGGGTATTTTTAACAACTTTTTGGCGACAGTTTTTACGTAGAAGACGTAAATAATGTCCCGGACGTGGACGATATTGTTCCATTTGGTAACGAGACTATTTTGAATGAAGTAACTGTTTACGAGGGTGAAATTGCGCATTATATCGATAAGCTAAAAGTTAGCAAGGCTCCAGGCCCTCACGCTCTTTATCCTAGACATTTGAAAGATTTGAAAGGCGTTATCGTAGGCCCATTAACAAAAATTTGCAATAAGTCGCTGGAAGCGGGTATTATTCCTGAAGACTTCAAATTAGCTAATGTTACGCCCATTTTTAAAAAAGGCGACCGCACAGTAGCTAGCAATTATAGGCCTATTAGCTTAACGTTAATTGTCGGTAAACTTTTGGAATCCGTAGTTAGGGATCGTAGCGGCGATCACTCAGAAAGTCGCGATTTGATTAATAATAGTCAGCATGTGTTTCGACGCCATAAATCTTGTTTAACTAATTTGTTGGAGTTTTATAACGAAATCGTGCGCGAATACGATAGGCATAGAGCGGCTGACGTTATTTATTTAGACTTTAAAAAAGCGTTCGAAACAGTTCCGCATAGCTAACTGGTTAGAGGAATGGCTTCGTGCCAGGAAACAGAGGGTCGTTGTTAATGGTATGGAATTGGGGTGATTGAATGTAGGAAGCGGTCTCCCTCAGGGATCAGTGTTAGGCCCATTGCTATTTGTAATCTACATTAACGACATAGATGTAGGCTTGACCAGTAACGTGTCAATTTCGGGGACGATACTAAAATAGGCGGTAAAGTTGTTAACGTGGACGATATAAATAGGCTCCAAGACGATGTAAATAGGATTACGGATGGACGGCTAAGTGGCAGATGCAATTTAACGTAGACAAATGTAAAGTTTTGCATATAGGTTCTCGTAACAACAATTACACGTAAACGATGGATGATAGCTAGCGAGCGTTGATGAGGAAGTAGATTTAGGCGTAGACGTATGTAAGGATTTAAAAGTTAGGAACCAGTGCCTGGAGTCTTGCGCAGAAGCTAATAGGATGTATGCTTCATAGCGCGTAATTTCGAATTTAAATCGAAGAATATTATATTGCCCCTTTACAAGTCCCTTGTCAGGCCTCACTTAGAATATGCCGTTCCTTTTTGGTGCCCGTATTTGCGTGAGGATATTGATAGGTTGGAAAGGGTTCAGCAACGCGCCACGAAACTAATTCCGTCACTACGCATCAAGTCTTACGAGGATAGGATTACAGAGTTAAACTTGCATTCACTTGAAACTATGAGATTAAGGGGGGAGCTTATTGAAGTTTTCAAAATCGTTAATAAAATCGATAACGTAAATTTTAACAAAATGTTCATTTTCGATAATAGCAATACTCGTAATAACGGATTTAAATTACGTGGCAGACGCTTCATTACTAACATCGCTAAAAACTTTTTTACATTTAAAGTAATCGATAAATGGAATAATCTTCCCGCGTCCGTCGTGAACTCTACCAGTGTTAATATGTTTAAGAACCGTTTAGATAGGCATTTTAAAAATATTAACGTCGTTTAAAATAATAAAACAATTAGCAACAGGAACTCTGTGGGTAATGGTCGAGGTTTGAGTCTGTTGACGATTAATGCTGTGTTTGCATGGTTTGTAAGCGTTCTTATTTTACTTCTTTTCATCTTTCACCCCTTTCCTATTCTTTTCGACTCTTTTTCCGACTTGTCGGCAGTAGCCGGCGGATGATGATGGTGAGTCTTTCGCCCTCTTTTTCTGAATGAATGTTAACCCACGAATGATAGGTTTTGCTACTTACTGAACCCCTTATTCTCTTCTTTTAACCCCCTACTCTCTTCTTTCTCTCGGGCCAACCTTAGAGTGGATCTTAGGGTCTTTGTTAGCCTTAGCTTCTGTAGATCTGTAGATCCTTCTTTTCTATCTTTTACTTCCAAAGCCGCAGCTTCAGCTTGAGGCCATTCACTTTTCCCATTACTCCAAAAATATCTCCACCTTTAACTTGAAGGCTTAAGTTTAATTTGTTTAAATGCTCGAAGACCGAAACAATATAAGACAGCCTTGCGAGTCAGAAGTTGTCCTGAAGTTTGAGCACTTTATCATCTCCCTCTTCTGTGAAGAAACCACACAACTCTTCCCTCAATGCAAATACGTGGTTTAAAATTTTTCCACGAGACGGCCATCACACTTCGCTATGAAATAGCAGTTCGGAGAACCCAGCCTCCATATCTTTGCACAATTCGCTAAACATCCTACGTTTTTTCGCGTGAGATCGAATAGAATTCACCATTTTCACCACATCATCAAGAAGCTCATCGAATGCATTCTTTCGGCCACGATTTCCAGCTCCCCTCAGCCGTTTTGCCACAAGCACCTCACGGTGAATCGAAACAAAATCTGGAGAAATTAATTGTATTTTCCTGACTACATTCATTGATCCAATCATGACAGCCGCCGATCTGTGGTTACAGATTTGCACTTCTTCCAGTCCAGTTTCCCTTCCTTCATTAAATCATCCAGCTTCTTAAATATAGCATCTGATGTCGTATTTACTTCCACCTTAAGGCAGCAGAGGTAGTGATCCACGATTGTTTTTGCTTCCACATCTGGGAAACGGCAGTACACAATGAGCTGTGCATCCCCTCCCACATCTGTTGTTTCATCGAGCTGGATGCCAAATAAAGGTGCTTGCAGCAACTTATGAAGAAGTTGATCCTTCAAATCTTCAGCTATACTCATGCATCGCCGACGAGTCGTGGTGTCTGACAGAGGAATCTTTTTGACCTTTTCCACCGCCTTCTTTCCTCCATGAACAAGGTTTGCAAATATTACCAGACATGACAGTACCACCCTTTCCAGCTCAGTGTACGGGTGTTTCGTTTTAAGAAGGACATATGACATCTTCAACGAAGTCAGAACAAGTAGTTTGTTGTCTCCGTGTTTTACTTGCTTCTCAAAAGAGGATTATTGCTTCCAGTAAGAAGACAAAGTTTCTTCGAAGAATTGCTTTAATTTGTTCTGATGTTCTGGGTACTTTGACTTCAGGTGAAGGTAAAGTTTTGACGTAGCAACATTGGCGTTACTGTGCACGGAAGGACAGAAAAGACAGTTCGTTGATGGATAAGGATTCAAACTCTCCCCCTTCGAACGAAAAAACCCAAACCTGATGTGGTCCTCATTCCATTTTCGCTGTTTCTGTTTCGATGGCTGACGTCTCATCTTCCGTTTTACCGCTCCAGTCGTAGAATGCCTATTAGATTTTTCTTCTTCTTCACTGCTGTGTTCAGACTGCTCTTTGACTGGCTTCTCTTCTCCAACGAAAACCTCTTCACTTTCGATGGCAGATTTTTGGAAGCATTTATACAAAGACAGCATGAGAGCAAAAACTGAAAAGTAAACATGAAATTATAAATCAAATAGCACAATACATATAACAATAAACAATACAAAACAGTAAAATATCGATAAACAAAGCCATACGAATAATTGGTCAAATTCTAAGGACGTTTAATAGTATGCACGAACGTGTAATGTTTTTTTATAAAATTAAATGGTTTTGTATAAAGCAGTTTTTGCAATTCTGCTGATCTCATCCACCCCCTCATCCACCCCACGTAAGCTATCCACCCCAAAATAAATCTCATCTACCCAAGGGTGCACCGTCCACCCCAGGTTCAATAGCACTGAGGTAGATCATGCCTATCACAACTAATAGAACACTATAACAATATCCTAGATGCACTGGGAGGAAATGACAACTACGATGTCATATACACAGATTTTTCTAAAGCTTTCGACAAATGTGATCATGGTATAATAGCATATAAAACGAAATATATGGGAATAACAGGGAAAGTGAAAAAATGGATCTACAACTTCTTCAGAGAACGTCTACGTTTAGTCAGAATTCATCATCAGAATCGGATGTACGCAGCTCAGTACCACAATGTACAGCACTGGGGCCCACTCCTGTTGATTATCATGCTAACAGATATAGACAGTGAAGTAAACACCAGCAGTATTGTAACATCCTTTGCAGACGATACAAAGATCAGCAGAAAATCAGCGATGAAAATGAAGTGGAGGCCTTGCAAAGGTATACGAACAAAATATACAAATGGTCAAAAGACAACAACATGACATTTAACACCGAGAAATTTCAGTTCTTGAGATATGGTAGAAATGAGGAACTTAAGCAGACTGCATATTATACCCAAGATAGACGGGGAAATTCAGAGAAGCACGAAAGCGTTCGATCTGGGTAATAATGACCGATGATGTGAAATTCGAAAATCAAAATTAGAGAGCGATAAATAAAGCAAAAAGATTCACGGGATAGGTGTAAGAACGTTCAAAAGAAGGGACGGAGAATAATGATTTCCCTGCTAAAAACACTGATTATAGCAGAACTTGAATACTGCTGAGTCTTGACGTCCCCGTATAAAAAGGAAGAAACTAATAGACTGGAAGAAACTCAGAGACATTTCACAGCAAAGATTGATGGCTACAAAGAGCTCAACTACTGGGAAAGGCCACGTAAACTAATTCTATACTCTCTGGAAAGAAAACGAGAAAGGTATATCATAATCTACATAATTATGGGAAATGATCGAAAAACTGGTACCAAATCTTATACTAAAACCAATTACTATTCAAACAACACGAGGACGAGGGGAAAACTGCAAGCAGCTGAAATGAGGGTCCTGAGATTGATAGAAGGAGTAAGTAGATTGGCTAAAATAAGGAACACTGAAAAAAGAAGGCGATTGGGTGTAACTTCGGTGAATGAGAATATTGAGAGGAACCAACTGAGATGGTTCGGGCATGTCGAACGAATGCCGATGAAAAGGACAGCAAGAAGAATGCTGGAATGGGCCCCTCAAAACAGAAGACCAGTTGGAAGACCCAAGATCCGATGGATGGATAACATCAAGAGTGCTGTTGAGAAGTGTGCTATCAGTCTCCAACGGGCGAACTTGGTGTGTGGAGATCATGAGGCATGGAGGGGTCTCGTCCGAGGGCTCCCAACTGACAGACCGCTTTAGGTCTACCAGGCGCCTGGTAAGAAAAGGTAAGCATACATATATATATATATACACACACACTAGGGTGGTTCTTATTTTACGACTTTTTAATTGTTATAACTGCGCGCCCGGATATTGTGCGAATAGCCATGAAAACAAATCGTGAAGTTTGAGAGCAATCGGATAATTTTTAAAACCTCCCCCGGGCATTTTTCTATTCTTCCCCTGTGAACTCAGTGAACTCTTGGGTTGCTTCTTCGATTGCTCCGCCTCCTAATGCGGTCAGTTTTAGTAAATAATATTACGCAGTAACTCAATTATTGCCATCCTACAGTAGCGTCGGAGTAGGTTGTGCAGATATTTTAGTTTCGTCTTACCTTATTGGACTAAAAGCCAAGCCTCCAAAGTATTGATTTCTGAAATAAATTGTGGAAAAGTAAACTTGGAGATGACAAGGTTAGCTTGCTAGCGAGGGAATCATATTTTAATTTTATATCTTTTCATTTTAATTCATTATTTAAATCTATATCATTAATTTATATTAATCGTTATATTTCATGTTATAAGGTATCTATTTTTCTAATAAGTTTTAACATTTTTCCCTTCATAGACTTGAAATCATGTCGTCGACTGCAACTGTTAAGCGTAGGACTCGGAAGTCAACCAAGGTGTTTCTGGTAGGCCACCCATCTGAGTCCCTGACTGGCTCAAAGCTGCTGTCGAAAGGAGAGGTCCTGCGCCGCTTCTTCCATGTGCACATCATCGGCAAACAGACAATACGGAAGGCGGCTGATATCGTCATCAATGAAGTCCGGGAGTTTTGGGAAATCGCCCTCATCCCGACCTCCGTTCATCATCGTTGCGCCCAGAAGCTCATCAAGTTGCACGAAAAGTGGAAGAACCTGATGCGCAAGAAAACGCAGGCGACCACGCCGTTCCTCTTGAACAAGCGGAACGCCTGGACACGCGGTCTCAACAATCTATTCGACATCGCCCACGGGAACGCGCTGAAGATGTTCGTCATTCAGGAGGACAAGGCGTTTCTCTTGGCCCAGCGTGAGTACGGTCGGCGTGGGGCGATGCTCGGCATCGACCGCCTCCTCGCCGAGCGTGAGGCGCCACAGGCGCATCGCATCGTAGAGGATGGCGCGCGCCAGGAGGAGGCAGAACGGAAGCACGCTGAGGTGGAAGTGACGAAACTGAAACTGGACTCCAGCTCCAGCTAGGGCAGCACACAGCGCCCTCTACAAAGCAACGACGCCCACGCCCAGCCGTCGACATCCAGCGCCGCCAGCCCGCCGTTGCCAAAACGCCGCGGGCGACAACAGGTCATCACACCGAAGGTGGCCGCCGCGCTTGACCGCGCGCACATCACAGACAACAAGGCGGTCCACGTCGTGGCGGCGATTACCGAGAGTCTTCGGCACAATGTTGCGGAACTCACCGTCAACCGGTCGTCGTTCTACCACTCACGCATCAAGCACCGCAAGGAAGCCGCCGCCGTCATCAAGCGGGCATTTGCGCCCGACACCCCGCTCATCGTACACTGGGACGGGAAGCTGGTGGCCGACGTGACGGGAGGCGCGGACAACGTCGAACGGCTGCCCGTCCTTGTCTCCGGCGAAGGAGTCGCCAAGCTTCTCGCTGTCCCAAAGCTCGCCACGGGCGCTGGTCAAGCAATGGCGGACGCTGTCGTCGAGGCGCTGGAGGACTGGGGCATTGCAAACCGTGTCGCCGGCCTGAGCTTCGATACGACGGCGTCCAACACCGACGCGCGCGCGGGCGCCTGCGTGCTCATCGAACAGAAGCTGGGCAAGGATCTGCTCAATCTTGCCTGCCGCCACCACATGCTCGAACTCGTCGCCGCCAAGGCTTTCGGCGAGTGTTTCTGCGCCTCCTGCAGTCCCAACGTCCAGCTCTTCAAGCTATTCAAGGAACGGTGGGATTCTCTCAACACCGAGCGCCACCTGGTCATCGACGACGAGGAGGCCACGGCGGTCGTCATGGACGCGCGCGACGACCTCATCGCCCGCTACCATTTCCACCTCTCCCAACGTCCCGGCTGAAACCGGCTGTGGTGACCGGCAAGACCCTCGCGGATTTCGTCACCCAGTCATCGAGGCTCTTGTTCCACATGCTAGGCATCGACGGCGCCTTCCTGTCCTCCGACCCAGCGGAGTGGACCAG
Source organism: Bathynomus jamesi (assembly GCA_023014485.1). Classification (NCBI taxonomy): domain Eukaryota; kingdom Metazoa; phylum Arthropoda; class Malacostraca; order Isopoda; family Cirolanidae; genus Bathynomus; species Bathynomus jamesi. The sequence goes on from JAJOZX010002443.1 coordinate 482,103, forward strand.
TGACGCAAGGTATACCGCCGCCGCGCGGAGGGTGGCGAGTCTCGGCATCACTAACGAATTCACCAAGCGCGGCGTCGCTATGATGCAGGACTACAACCTGGCATTGACAAAGGACGAGGCGTCAGTCAGTTCCTCCTCCAAGTCGTCGAAGCGCACCGCCAACGCCACCCTGACGCCCGGAAGTCCACTGTGACTTCTGCAAACTAGGCAACAATGAGTGGGAGATGGGCGCCTATGAGACCCCCCCCCCCAATGAGGGGCTAATACTCGAGTAGAGGGGGACCTAGTATACAGTTCAACTACAAACTACTGACATGCCGAAGATATCAGTTCCATCCAACGGCATTCCGCAACGACAATTTTCAAAAACGTACAACACTATCCTATGATTCACCTGGGGGAGAATACAAAAGTACCCTGGGGAAGTAGTAAAAATTATGCGATCGTTCTCAAACTTTACAGGATTGTTTTTTTTTAGCTATTCGCACAATATTCGAGGGTGCATTCATAAAAATCGCCAAATTTTAAATTTTAGCCCAAATAAGAACAACCCGTGTGTGTGTGTATATATATATATATATATATATATATATATATATATATATATTGTGTGTATATATATATATATTGTGTGTATATATATATATATATATATATATATATATATATATTGTGTGTGTGTATATATATATATATATATACATTCAACTGCAAAGAACACGCAGTATAAATAACGTAAAGAACGACGCTTGTATAGGAGATATTCCCAGGTGGTTACTTCATTTTTTCATTTGTTCCGTTTTCTCTCTCTCGTCTTGCGCGGAATATCTCCTATACAAGCGTCGTTCTTTACGATATATATATATATATATATATATTGTGTGTGTATATATATATATATATATATATATATATATATATATATATATATATATATGTGTGTGTGTGTGTATATATTGTTACTGAGATGAAGAGGGGCTAGGGTTATCGGCCTCCCCACTCGAGACGGCACTGACACTGCTGCTGTAGGAACGAGGACTAAAAAGCCTATGGAACGCGGACTTGGAGGTTGAAGAAGTTGGAGTGGCAGCTACATCAGGAGAAGGGGAGGATTTGGGCTGGAAAAATGCATGAAGTGTCGGTTGGCGAGCCATCTTCCTCTTCTCCTCCAGAAGTTCATAGTAGGCTCGAATGTCGTTCTTGACGTTGCGGATGACAGTGGTGCTCCTCTCCTCATTCAGGTCAACATCCAACGCCATGTTCAGTGCCGTCTCGAGTGAAGAAAGAAGCTTCCTCAGAACTGGAACGGTGAGGGTTTTGAGAGGACTGTCGGCGTGCTCCTCTTTTTCATCCACTGCTGGATGCTGCTTCAATTCGATCAAGTCACTTTGCGAATAAGCGGGGTATGCTTCGCGAATATCGAATATGGGTGTTTAAATATAAATTGCGAATAAGCGGGGTTGCGAATATCGGGGTCGCGAATAGCTGTACACTCAATAAAGTCATTTTAAAGCTACCCAAACCAAATAAAACCATATTAGCCCATTAGTGTCCAGCGTCACTTTATTGATTTTGTTCTGGCTAAAGCCAAACGATTTTATTCAGTCTCGGAAAAGACCTCTTGCTGCAAATGGGTTAAAGCCAATTTAAAGATTTTAAAGCCCTAATAGCAAATCCATGTGCGCTCTAGGTTAGGTTAGGTTTTCTGAAATTGACTATCACATTTTAAAATTATTTTTTATTTCATGATAAAAAGAAAGTGTAATAACATATTAATAAAGGATATATGAATTATATCAAATTTGAAATAGGTTTATAAATAACTTTTCAAATAGGAATGACGCAAAATTTATATAAATTGTAAATATAAATTGCAAAGAGAGATAATAAATTATTAATACAGTTCATTCATATACGAATAATTTCCGGCAGGTTTCTATAAATACGCAAAACCAAGTTAGAATCCACAACGCAGATAGATAGTAATTAAATTATGATATATAAATGTATATTTGATGTCTCCATGGAAACAATCAGCACTTCAAAATGTTTTGAGCAAATTGTATAATTTAATCTGCGAATGACCTTATTTTGACACACACACACACACACACACACACACCTACATATATATATATATATATATATATATATATATATATATATATATATATATATATATATATCGCTGACTAAATCAATGTGATTCATATATGAATTTGAACTCTTAAATCAAATGTGTTAATTATCTTCAAGGTTTACGATTGATTTGAGAATCTGAAGATTCAGACGTTTTCTGTAATTGCTTGTACGTGATGCCAAGAGAGTGCCACAGATTTGGAAGATCTTCAAGTGGCCCTGACACTAAGGCAAGAACATTTCGGGTATCGGAACTGCAGCGGTATTAATGAAGCTTCTAAATCAGCTTTATCTGAGACAAGACAAATGTTCCATCATTGTTTTGAGGCGTTGGCGCGAAATTTAAGATTAATTATATACTTTGAGATGCCTTTACGAGAAAGAGAGGAAATATAGCGGTATATGGTGCCTATATATACCATATAAAAAGAACAAAGAAAATGATAAAGGTAACTAAAGGAAAATTACACGTTTACCCCCTTCGTGCCACCTTTATAAGAAGTGATCGCAAAGATCACAGATCACTTATTAAAATGTCCATGACGGGCATAATCAATTTGAACAACCTATCTAAAAGAGATTTCATAGCCTCTGTTTTCAAATGAAACGCATATTCATGCAAAAGATTTCTAAAACCTTTTCTTAAAATCCAGACAATTAAACGTATTTTAACAAGAAGAAATAGATTACAGTATAAATATTTCTGTATTTACTGTACAGTATATGGACTATATTCTTTAGTGTCATTATAAAAGTTTAATTGTTCACGTTTTCGGAAAGCTTATTTAGTCTTTCCAAATTTTTTTATCCATGCATGGACGAAGCTCCGATAAACATTTCGACAGTTTGATATAAAAACTTTACCTTCAATGTGCAGCAAAATCTTTTTTGTAGCGTCATACAAGGAAACAGACAAAGTCGAACCTGCATAATATGAACAGAGGGAAACATGCATCTGTTCACTTTGTATTGTATTGTAGGAAAATTGGATAAATATTCGTTTTTCTTCTATGGGAACATTTTATACCTTTCCTTTCAACCTTTCAAAGGTTCCGTGCGATGATTCCTCATTTCACGAAGGCCAAGCTTGTCGCCCTCCTCTCGAGTTGGGCTGGTGAAGTGGTGAGTTGGTTTCTTGTATTCTCCACCTCACATAGCCAGGTACGCCCAGCTCATCGGGTATTGTTCTGAGCCAGGCGTCTAATCATCTTTTGAAGATATCCATTGCAACACCATTCATGTTCCTTAGGTCTTTGGACAGCTGATTAAAGTTTTGGTCCTCTCACAACAAAACTATTTTCTTTCAGGGTTAAGGATGTTCCCTGTCTCGCCTTTAATTTGGGATTAAAAATGTGTAAAAAATATATAAGCGACAATGGCCTATAGTTTTTGGCCTCGGATCGATCTCCTCCTTTATATATTGGGACTATGTTCGCACTCTTCAGGATGCCCGGTATTTCTCCCGTGTCTAGGGATCGTCTCCATATCGAATATAGGGGTTCAGCGATTGCATTCTTGCAGTTTTTGATCAGTGTGGCATTCCATTTATCCGGTCCTTCCGCCGAGTGTGCTTTTAGTTTCCCTATAGCTTGTGTAATATCATCTGTGCTAAAGTCGAAGTCCGTTATACTTTCCCCTTGTAGTTCTTTTCAAAGAACGCGTTTCTATCGCATATCAGTTTGTCAGTTTTTGGGATACTGAAAGATGATTCGTACTGAACTCTTAATATTTCAAATACTTCTGTTAGATCATCAGATAAAACACTGTTCTCGTTTTTCAGAGGTCCGATAGTCGCATGGTTTTTCGACTTCTTTTTGCAAAATTATAGAAGTACTTTGAGTTAACCTTTATCGCTTCTATAGCTTTGTCGTCTTCTTTTTCAATAACCTTCTCAATTTGTTTCTCTATGACGTCATCGATACTCGGCAGGTTATCATTTAATATTTTTCTGATGTTGTTATCTTTACAGTTACTTAATTTTGCAGTCACTCTTTTTCTCTTTTGGAACAATGACCTCTTTTCTCTCTCGAACCTGCTTCTCTTTCCTCTTTGTTGTATTTTTGGGACCTGTCTTTCCACAATTTCCAGCGTTTTCTCCTCTAAAGTCATTAGCATCTCTTCCGTTGTCTTGGCCTACAAAATGGTTTTCCAATCTATTACTTCCATTCTGGATGCAACATCTTCCCAGTTTATGGCTTTGGAGTGAAAATTAAAATTTCGAATTTGCTTCTTTTTGTTGTTTGTGTTCTCTCCTTTTCTGTTGCTTTTATATTTGTTATTTCAATGATGTTGTGGTCCGATATTATAGTTGGGGATATTTCTACATTTTCAATTAGGTTGCTGTTGTTTGTGAATACCAAATCTAGGCAGTTGGTTCTTTTTTGTGTTTTCTGTTATTTCTTGCGTTAACATAAATTCATCATCTAGAGCTAGGAGCACTTTAACCTGCTCCTTGTCTTCCCGTGTGCCCCCCTTATCCTGGTGTATACCTATATTTTTCCCTATCCTTTTATATTTCATGAATGGGAAATTAAAATCACCACAGAGACAAATGTTTGGGGTTGGAGAGTGTAGATCTTTTACCCAGTTTCTTGCCTCTGTAATGGAATCTGAAAATTTTGAGGTTGGCGTGTTTGGGGGTCGGTACATTACAATTAGTACCATATTTAATTTTTCAACTTTTGCTGGTACATATTCTACGTAGCTGTATGAGGTACTTACAGTATAGTCATTTCTGCCATATGCCTTTCGCGTGTGTAAATAGCATATTCTCCTTTACGTCTCACTGTTCTGTCGGCTCGGAGTATGCTATAGCTGTCAATTTTTATTTCTTTTTTGTCAACACAGAACTCACAGTTCACATTTATATATATATGTAGCGGATCGACAAGAAATAGACCAACAAATGGACAGACAAATTCTTCTTTCCACGCCTTCATCAAACATTATTCGAAAAACACACGTGGGCAAAGAATCAAACAATGGAAACGTCTGTTTCTTCCCAAAAGGCGCGAACGCAAGCTCTTCAACAAAAGAACGCGCCGTCAAGGTATCTTAAGATTTGGCGCAAAGTCCTACGTCAGAGGAACTACGTATAAAAGCGAGCACCCACTCACACTCATTCTCACTCACTCGCACTCACACACTCGATTTCCACCTTTACGAGCAACACGTCCGACAACCGCCCTCCGGCTTCCCGCAGGAGGAACAGCCTGCTGCTTTCTTCAAGGCCTACGATTTATCATCAAGTAAGACCTACAGACCGCCTGCAGAAGCAATCCTTAGAAGCCCAACCAGAATCACTTCGGGCCTACGGTTTACAAGGTCAGCCTTCAAGTTTCTCTACCATCCTCGAGATATATTCAGCACCTCAGGCCTACACCTGCAAGATCATTTATAGGCCATCCTGCACCTCGAGAAGTAACATCACCTCAGGCCTACGTTTTACGAAGCCTACATCAAGCATCTCCATCATCTCGAGAGGCTTAACGGACAACGACAATTCGAGCCTACGGTAATAGTTCTCTTTACAACACTCCTTCAACATCTTCTCTAAGTAAATCCGGTCCTATTCAAAGGAGTGACACAACGAAGGAGTGACATAACAAAGGAGTGACAAATCGGAGATAAAATTCAAAGGAGTGACAGCGAAAATACCAACAAAGAAGAAGAAAGAAAAAATCCAGAGGGAAGAGAGGCTTGCAACTGTTAGGTTAGGTTAGGTTAGGTTAGGTTAGGTTTCTAGTTTTTTAAATAAAATTTTAATTTTAACAATTCTAACAAATTTTGTTTTTTTTAAATAAAATTTTAATAATTATACTCCTTTGAATTTTATCTCCGATTTGTCACTCCTTCGTTATGTCACTCCTTCGTTACGGTATTTATGTCACTCCTTTGTTATGTCACTCCTTTGAAATGTCACTCCTTCGATACAGACCCAGTAAATCACATGAAGCCTACATTAGCCTACCGCCGAACGGTAGGCTATACTCCCAAAGTGAGTAATTAAACGTTCCAATTGACTCTCATTAAAAGACGCAATAGGCCTATTTTCCCAATAGGCCTATTGTCATTCTGAAAACTGTAACTTCGCGTATCATTGTGTGTTATTGTGTTCATTTATATTTTTATGTGATAACTTAATTTCTCTTACTGCAGGCCTAATTCATTTACAGTGTATATTCCCTCAACTATCATTAGGCCTATCCAATAATGCACGTCATTAACTTCCATTATTATGGGGCCACATCATTTATTCTGTGTCAATACTAGGCCCATTCAAACATCTAGCCTACTTAATCAGAGTGTCATGTTTTCCATTCAATGTACCAAACGCACGTGCATTCTTTATATCATTTACTAGGCCCATTCAATGTTCCATGTTGCATGCCATTTACCTACCATCAATGAGTATATTACTTATTACGTGTCAATTAAGCTATTAACATTTCAACTTATTAGCTAAGTCTATGTCATAAGCATAACGTAAAACTATCAATTAATTACTGTTAATTCTTTGTTATACCACAGTGAATAAATAACGGCTTTATTTTCATAATAAAATACAAAAACTATAAGGTGTCTTTTGTAACCTTAATATTAATTTGCTTGGGCGTAATCCAAGCTGGTGACCCTCGCTGCCATTCCGGTCGCTTCCAATAGTATGGTGGGCCTACTCCATTAGCTACTTTTCAATTGGTGATACTTTACATCATAAATTATTAACCCAGCCTATCATTAGCATACAATCAAATCATTATCACCTTAAAAGGCTAAAACTAGGTCCACTATATATATATATATATATATATATATATATATATATATATATATATATATACAAGTGGACGGAAAACAACAATATGAAGTTTAACACTGAGAAATCTCAGATGTTATGGTACGGAAAAAGAGAAGACCTAAAATCCATGGAATATTATATCCCAAATGATCAGGAAATTCAGAGAAATTCTAGAGCAAAAGATTTAGGGGTTGTATTGAGTCGTGGCCGGACAGTTTGCCTACGGACAGTTTGCCTACGGACAGTTTGCCTACGGACAGTTTGCCTACTGGACAGTTTGCCTACTGGACAGTTTGCCTACTGGACATTATGCCTATGTACACCATGCCTATGTGGTATATTTATCCTTACCTTATTTAACTTATTTAACTTATTTAACTTCAGATTCATGCAAAAGAATTAATTCAAAATTAAAATGTGTTGTTGCCCTTAATAGCATAAATGTCTGAAAATATATCAAGTAAGAAAGGGAAACAGAAGTTTTCACATAATGGATATTTGTATGTGTTTGATAAATGTAGCAAGCGCGACCCTTCGTTACTTTTTTGGCGGTGCGAGCAAAAGAGTCAGTGTATTATAAGGTGTATATATAATATGGGTACTTTTCCGTTATCTGCCCCATTGACGATTGGTTAGGTTCAGTCATGATATTTTCATTAAAACTATCAAAAATATCACAACTTAACCTAACCAATCGTCACTGCCCGGTTAGGTCAACTGTACGCCCTTGACGATTGGTTAGGTTAAGTCGTGATATTTTCGTTAGTTTTAACGAAAATATCACGACTTAACCTAACCAATCGTCAAGGGGGCAGATAACGGAAAAGTACCCATATTATATATACACACCTTATAATACACTGACTCTTTTACTCGCACCGCCAAAAAAGTAACGAAGGGTCGCGCTTGCTACATTTATCAAACACATACAAATATCCATTATGTGAAAACTTCTGTTTCCCTTTCTTACTTGATATATTTTCAGACATTTATGCTATTAAGGGCAACAACACATTTTAATTTTGAATTAATTCTTTTGCATGAATCTGAAGTTAAATAAGTTAAATAAGTTAAATAAGGTAAGGATAAATATACCACATAGGCATGGTGTCCATAGGCATAATGTCCAGTAGGCAAACTGTCCAGTAGGCAAACTGTCCGTAGGCAAACTGTCCGTAGGCAAACTGTCCGTAGGCAAATTGTCCGTAGGCAAACTGTCCTAGCGCCGTATTGAGTGATGATGCGACATTTGAAACACAAAATAAGATAGCAGTAAACCAAGCAAAAAGAATAACTGGACAGATAATGAGAATTTTTAAACGAAGGGATAGGAATATAATGATTTCTCTACTGAAAACACTGATCATTAGGGTGGATCGATTTTACATTTTTTTCGATTTCCATATTCTAATAGAGACAAAAACTTGCGCATGCATGAGAAAATAGCCTCTGCAAAATCTTAGCTTAATAGGTAATCATCTTCTGCCCCCGGCAGAGCGATGAAAATCATATTTTAGTAGTCAAAAACGTATTTTTCTTATAATTTGTAAAATATTTCAATATACGTTTGTGTTATTTCATGCCTAAGCAACGATATAAATGCTATGGGAAATATATAAATGCATTATTTAAGACAAAGAGCCGATCTGAAAATATGTATATAAATTACCTATTTTTTCAACATTTGACGTTGTTGCCGGGGGCAAAAGATATTAACGTAGGACAACGCGCTTGGAAAAACGATCATATGAGGTCTTTTTCATCGACTTTATAGTTATTAGGAATAAATTTGATGCATATTGAAATATTTATAAGAATACGTTTTTGACTACTAAAATATGATTTTCATCGCTCTGCCGGGGGCAGAAGATGATTACCTATTAAGCTAAGATTTTGCAGAGGCTATTTTCTCATGCATGCGCAAGTTTTTGTCTCTATTAGAATATGGAAATCGAAAAAAATGTAAAATCGATCCACCCTACTGATCATTCCCAAATTGGAATACTGCTCGGTCCTAACATCCCCATATAAAAAAAGAAGACATTGACAACTAGAATGGATTCAGAGAAGCTTCACAGCCAAGATCAATGGGTGCAAAGAATTAAATTACTGGGAAATATTACGCGAACTAAACCTATATTTACTGGAAAGGAGAAAAGAGAGAGACACCATTATTTACACTTGGAAAACAATGGAGAAACTAGTCCCTAATCTTACTCTGAACTCTGTAACTCCTCAAACAACGGTGGAAAGTAGAAAATGAAGAATGTGTCGTGTTCCCAAATTAAAGGCGAGACAGGGAACATCCTTAACCCTGAAAGAAAATAGTTTTGTTGCCAGAGGACCAAAACTGTTTAATCAGCTGCTCAAAGAACTAAGAAACACGAATGGTGTTGCAGTGGACATCTTCAAAAGAAGATTAGATGCCTGTCCCAGAACAATCCCCGATGAGCCGGGCACACCTGGCTATGTGAGGTGGAGAGTACAAGAAACCAACTCACTACTTCATCAGGCCAACTCGAGAGGAGGGCGACAAGCTTGACCTTCGTGAAAAGAGGAATCATCGCACGGAACCTTTGAAAGGTGTATATCATGTGTGTATGCGTGTGTTCTTGTCTTTCATACGGAATTGTGACAATCCTGAGATTAGAGAGCTACAGAGCCCATCGCGAACATGCGTATCACGATATTCGCTATGTTACACTGTTTATCTTTATAAGTGCCATCTTTTATCATGAGATAAGGAGATATACAGTAATTAACGTTATAACCCACCCTCTCCCACTACCCCGCCATTAATCCCACCCCCTCCCCATTACCCCCAACCCCCCTTTGTTTTGTAAATTTATTGACCGACTGGAAAATGTTTGAAACAGTGTGGGTCATTTTTTTTTATTTGAACAGGAAATCGATGGAAACAGGAAATGGAAGGAATTGTAGGTGTTTTTTTTAATAGTTTAAGGACAAGCAGAGCCTTCGGCTCCCTGCCCCTACGGGCGGGGCTTGTGCTTAGCAAAGTCGCCGACGGTGAGGGCACGTTAGGGTTATCCATTTGGGAGGAGGTCATTCTTCCTCTCCCCACAAACCCCATCACCCTCCTTTATGTAACTTGGGGGGCTAACCCCCACCCCTTTTTGCATAACCCCATCACCCCCACCCTTCTCCCCCATCACTCCCACCCCTTCCCCATTAACCCTAACCCCCACCCCACCCACATTATCCCCTCCCACTCCCCCATTACCCACACCCCAGGTCATTCTCCCTCTCCCCAAAACCCCTCACCCCTCTTTTTTTTAAATTGGGGGGATCTCCCCCCTTGTTGCATAAAATGATTGAAACATTGTGGGTCATTTTTTTTTAATCCAAAATATGTTTTTTTTCGTAAATTTGTAAGGTTTTTTCTAAATGTTTAAGGATTATTATGCACACAAAAATGATTCACCTTTTCACAGGACACATTCGTCAGACATGTCCACGTTTTTTGTAGGCAACGCCCTTTTGTTTTAATTACAAATTATGCACAAATTTACGCTCATCCTAACTTTTGAACAGACGTTTTCAAGCCAGTGAGAACTTAATATTTACTTTAAGCTCACGAACTACTTACATTTTTAGAGGAGCTTCGCCAATTTGGTTTCACTGACTTTGGATGTGACGCTCAAAGTTTTTATAGCTGTGGTATATTTATAAATTTATGGACTCGCTTGAATTTCCTCGATTTCACAAAAGATTACACAATTTTGTACAAACGAGGTCTGACTAGATTCACAAAATTATTATTTTTTTACCAAAAACAACAAAAATCGTAAAATAGCTGAAATTTTGTTTTTGCGTGCTGCAAACGAGAGGTGTGATGCTGGGCGGAATTTAGAACTCTCGATGTTTATATCGATGTTTATATTAAATTATTTCTCTATCTTTTGGTGTGAGGTGCATGTGGTGTAGTTTCTTCTGAATAAAATTAGACCTCAAAAGAGCCGTCCACGAAGTACAAGTCGAAGTTAAAAAAGATTTGTCCACGCACTATTTTTGAAATTTTGAATTTTGAGAGGGGCACCCTATAATCTTGTTGCATTTCATAAAAAGTATTTCAGGTAAAGTTTTGTCTTGTTTGGGGTATATTTAGGGATCGCTACCAAATGGGGAATTTTTCTACGACATGAAGGACTTAATTGTTAAGTGACTGAGTATTTTGTGCCTACATTTTTTGTAGTTTGGGTAGTTATAGTCAGATTATCTTTAATAATTTCAACTAAATACCAACTAGATTTAAGGAGCATGTGGTGGACTAAGTTGAAACCATGTTCAGAGAATGGGAAAAGCTAAAGAAAAACGAGGAGAACAAAGACAAGCGTTCAGAGAAATTAAGACAAAATGGAAAATTGGAATGCAGATTTAGGTTTATACGATATTGCTCATGCTGATGCTTTGAAGATGATGAAAACTGATGAAGATCGTCAGTTCCTTGCTGCTCGACGTGAGAAAGGAAGAAGAGGTAAGATGCTAGGTGTAGACCGAGCACTAGCCAAGATAGCTGATATTTAAGAAAAGAATTGCGCAAGAAAGGGAAAATAAGAGACAGCGTGAAGAAAAGGTTAGATTTGTGTTCTCCTCAGAATCCTGATTTGAAATTGAAATAGAAAGTAAAACTGCTGATAAAGAAGGGGCAACACTTGGTGCCATTGGTGGTGAGCCTGAGTCATCTACTTCATCTGCAAAGCCACTGACCAAAAACCAAGCCATTGACCAAAACAAAACCATTTTAGTTGTCGCTCTAAAGAAATTTTTGGGGCACCTCTGGTACCTGTCTGTGGAACTGGTTGCACTCTCTTTGATGATGATGTATCTTATCTGCTGACACAAAATACAAGATGACCAAGGTCTTTTAAACCCACGGAGATAAAGCACTCGATAAAACGTGTCAATCTGGACTCTGCAATGATTCAGCATAGATTGGAAGACTTTGTTACTTCTACTACTCGTAGGTTATTTGAAATTACAGGATGTCTCTGGACTTCCTAGAACAGTAGTTCTGAACCTGGGGTACGCGAAGGAATCTTAGGGGGTACGCGACGGGTTCCTGAAACTACAATCATTTTAATTTTATATACGACTACCAAACGGCCACAAGTCACACGGTCATAAAGAAATTAAAAATCCTCTATGCCTCTCGAAAATCCAGAAAATTCTTGAAAGAGTTCAAGGGGTATGGAAGAAGAAAAAGGTTCAGAACCGCTGTCCTAGAAAAAGATGTCAAAGAGTGGAATAACGACAGCACAGACAATTCTGTTAAGGATACTGTCCAGTACATAAGGTTTGTCAATTACATTGCAGAACGAGGAGTAATATTAATACTGTAGATGAATAGAATAAACTTTTGACAAATGACGAAGAGCAGAAACAATTTCTCCTGTTGGTGGCAAAGAATATCGACAGAGATATCCTGATCGAAATAAAGTGTCACTTATGAAGTGATCTGCTATATGATGAGTGATGAACTAAAACAGAAAAAATATAGATTGGTTTTGTTGGATTTCCACTTTATTTTTGTAAATAGGTAAGTAAATTATGTATCACATCATGGAAGTTAGTAGTATATCTTCAAAATGGTAGAGTGCATATGCAATTGCAGTGTTGATCAAATGAGTGCCAATGCCAACCCCACCCCCTAGGGTGCCAAAAAAAGGAAATAGGGGGAATCCCCACAGCTGCCAAAACCTGGGGGAGTCCACCTAACATAAGAGAAAGAGAAGAGACTTTGGAAGAGAAGTTGGAACGGCCTCACTCCCCAAAGGGTATACCTAGCTTAGGAAGGTAAGAGACAGAGATAGAGAGAGCAGAGCATGTTTTCGCCTGGATCGCCAGACGCATAATAAGAGCTTAGGGTAGCATCATCTGGCTTCTCAAAATCCGCCAGTTGGTTTAGAAGGCTTACTGTGGCTTAGAAGGCGTAAAAGGCATGTTTATGTGTATATATACATTAATAAAGTTTGAGCTGCCAGAGTGTGCTATTTATTTAATTAATAGAGCTATTCTTGACAGTTGGCTTAGAAATCCGTCAGTCGGCTTAGAAGGCGTAACCATCCATTTGGTATAGTGTATTCATATATATATATATATATATACACATTTATTTATTGAAGGTGCATTGTTTATATATATTCCCATCTCCCAGTTATTCTTTAATATCGTTTATATATACACCAAGAAAGCAATTGTTGGATAATAAAACACAACTACATCACTCTGTTTTCTTAGAGGAGTTAAGGAAAATAATTTCAGGAAATATATAGGAAATAAATATACATTCAAAATAATATACAGCAAAAATACACACATTAAACGATATATATAAATATATACATTCTTAAATAATAATAATATTAGTACAGGAGAAATCTATATACACATTTATATTAAATCATAAAATTTTAACAAATATATAGAAAATAAATATACATTGAAAATAGTTCAGAAGAAATATATACACACTTTAAACGATATATATAAATATACATTAAAAAATGACAATAGTACAGTAGAAATCCATATACACATGTTCTACTGCGCTTAACTAAAATACTAAACTCGCACGTGACCGAATCTACAGTTACATCATTGTTGCTTTGTACTATGCAATAAATACGATTTAACATTATTTCACCACTCAAAGTGTGCGGGTGCCTATATTCAATTGTTGATTTGCTCATTGTATCAGTTGCTCGGAGACACCGGGCCTTCAATTCGTTCATTACTATTTTTGTACCCACTTTACAATTGGTTGGCATATTATCACTCTCTTTAAACATAGAGAGAATACAAGCAAAAGCACGTAGAAAGAGGGCGTCGTTAGGCACAACATCATTATTAAATTAAAGTTTATAAACACTCCTTTCCAATCGAGGGTTTATTCTTACCGATCCGAGCTTTTCAATCGTGAACTCTTCTTCACAACGCATAACGGCAGTTGAAATAATCTTCTAAGTCGTAACGACAGCTGCTCATTATATAAAGAAACAATTCTTCAGGGTGAACAGTGTAGGTGAGCTCTGCCCTTTACCGTTCAAGTCCTTTGTACCAAAGTTCATGATATTTCGAAGAGTCTAAACATTTTAAATAAGCATCCAGCTCTAGGTCATTCTCGCCATGTTCTTTCCTACATTGGTAAACCCGTCGAGCAGAGCGGTGTATGCATATCCGTAACACGTGCGTCTAATATAGCGCTTTAGCTTGCGGAAACCGACGATATCCAACATTCTGTCGAGGATGAAGCGGTTTCGCGTGTTGACAAGAACGTTATTATCAGATGCATTCTTCCATACCAGTCGTATATCAATGCACGGCTGATCACTATTTATACACAACGTACAAACAATGACATATGAGGAGGTATCACTAATCTGTTCTCTTCTTGTACCTACAACTGCAGGTATTTTATAACGATCCTCGCTCCACTTCTCAACTATCACGAAGACTCTATTCATCCCCTCAACACTTAAATAAACAACATTCCGTTTACCAGAGTTTGTCTACAAGTCGTTTCAAGTATATAGTTAATGGCACCGGTTTTACGCCTGAACACACAAAATGACTTCGTCACGGACACATCGTATACGACATTGAGAATGCTGCTCAAAGGAAGCTCCATCGTATTCTACTGTGAGGAGTACACGTCCAGAAGGGTCAAGCTCTGAGATGACTATGAGCAGCCGGTGCGCGGTTTGGCTCGGAGAAAGGTGTGAGAAACGAGTCACACGGACGAGTCATACCAAGCGTTAATGTTTCGTGTACGGGTTTGTTCCAGCATGAAAGAATCATGTGCATACTTTTGCCCATTATACCGGGCAATCGGAAGTTTTCCGATACATGGAGCAATAGCGGCTTTAATGTTTATCACTCCCCAGAATGCACACCAAACATTTTTGTTCAGGGTGATTTTCACAAACGAAACACATTTTATTCACACTATTTGAGAGAAACATATGCCCATATTTATCATTTTTGCCTAGCAAGCGATACTCACACAAGCCTTTAGCCACAACCTCACTGCGAACCTCGTCATGATATACATGAATGTAATGGTAAAAGTATTTCAGACTATCCATTATAACAAGATTTACATTCTCAGCCGCAGGGTACGCGTACTCGATATGATGCAGCATGACATAATACCGCTTGTCACACCACTCACCAACAAGACTCAATACCCATACCCGTTGCTTCTCTTCTGCACATGTTGTTTCTTTCACTTCACGGTATATGTACGCTTTTATACAGTTTAGTCCTACAACGTAGTCCATTACATCGTTTGTGCCTCTTGCTCCTCACGCTTCGCACGGTTCAATTTAGCCTTAAAAGTCTCAAAGGAGGGAATGCAAGGGAGTCTTTCAGTATTCACCACATCTTCCGACTTTACCAATACCATTTCATAAACGTTGAGCACGCAATATCAAAGGTAGCCATCAATGATTATGTAAGGCTATCGCATTCTGGAAATAAATTCGCGAAGGGACTTGAACAAGGATGGACACGTGAGATTTTTAAAGTTAGTGCTACGAGACCTAAGGGTGAGATAATGATGTATTACGTCGAAGATTTGAATGGGGAAGAAATCGCAGGAGGTTTCTACCGCGAGGAGTTGCAGAGAGTGACATTTAATTTAGGTAAAAGTGTGTTTAAAATTTTTAAAATTTTAACCAGCAAAGGTTCAGGAAAGAAAAAATGTAGCTGGTGAAATGGCTAGGTTACCCAGAAAGCTTCTACACCTCTATAAAAGCTGCTGCAATAATGAAGCTTAAATAGTATGCAACATGACGCCTAACCACTTCTATGTCACACTCCCGTCATCTTCTTCTCTGTCTGTACATCCTAAGAACACCCTGGCCAACTTTATGACAGAACTCCATGGGCCCATTGAGTTGGAACGTGATTCGCACGACGTGGTATTTGTGAATTCCAGCTAGCCACCAAATTTTTAACTTGAAAATGAGCAAATCATATTTCTGATCCATAGAAGAATGGATGAGTGCGAAAAATTAGGCATAACCTTAGACAATACTATGAGATCAGTCCTGTTCTGTGAGGTACAGTACTATAGTACAAATGTAACACTAGGAATCGGTCATTGTGACAGTCATGGACATTGTGTTGGGGTTAAACAAGAATCTTGGAAAGTCGTACCTGACAACCGATTTATTTTTTGAAGTCGTAATCATAGACACGCCTGCACGCACGTTAAAGTTAAAATCAACGCTTAGTAGAAATATTAAAGACAAAGAGCTGTTCACAAGTGTGGCCGAGGGTCGATATAGTGCAGCACTCCAAAGAGACACTTTTCATGAGGCACAACGACGTCATTTGTCCAGCTTAATGTATCAGTTGAAATTGGAGAAATTGGGTGAAAGCTATCCATCCCCAGGCATGTGCTGTATTTACAGCAATATCGTAGAGCATCAATTTGTTGGGGACACACAGGCGCGCCTGCTGCGCATTGCACACATCCCCAACCACAGAGGGAAAAGTTTGAGCATTACATATGACAAGCCCCATTATGTGAATGTTGCGATTAATCTATTAACCAATATCTCCATATATATAAGAACGATTGAGGAAAAAATTTCCCATTCGGTGATGGGAGCTTAACAGTGAAGCTACACTTTCGTCGCTTTCAGTTAAATGACCCGAAGGCCATTCACAGTCTATCGAGGGGTGAGATATCAGCGTGGGAGTGGGCTTGGGTCCATTTTTTCAACCATACTACGCACCGCTGTCCCACTGTTGAAGAGGGGTGCTAGATACCTAGGGAGGAAGGCGTTAGAATCAGGTTTTAACGCGGTAGAAGACATAATGGGTGGAACTAATCCTAAAGAAGCTCTAAAACAACATTTAAAACGTACACGGGGACGAAATCATCAAAGATGCAAAGAGAAAAATGCTTGGTGGCGGGAGGAAGAGGGTGGTCAGGAAGAAGGGGTTACCAACACGTGACGCTAAACATAAAAGGACATCAAAAGAGAAGTGTTCTAAGGGTATTAAGCCTATGGCTGATCATTTTTTTAACTGATATAAGCTGAGGACACTACTCTCACGAATCATAGACTGATTACTACTTGTCGAGAGAATTGGTACTATTTCTGACTCGTCATTGCGCGTTTCATCAATCCGTGTAGTTCACAATGTTGTAAATCGGAACTGTCCCTCTTTGATATGCCCCATACTCAGGTTTCTATTGAGCATAGCGACTTTATTACAATTAACCCGTTAAACACAATTAATTCACCGAGTGCCCCTATAGAATTCGTGATACCCAGCTCAGGCCCATACCTTTTTGATCCGAGCTGCATGCACATATACGCTAAACTGCGTATAGTCCATTCAGATGGAAAGGACTATGATGATAGTTACTCTGCATACCCTGAAGCCAGCTTTCTACACTCCATATTCAGCCAGTGTGAGGTGTATTTAAATCAGGTTAACATCTCGGCAGGAACGGGTTATTATCACCGACGAACCTATATGGAAAATCTCCTCAACTTTTCAAAAGAAGCAAAGGACACCTTTTTAACCGCCGAGGGCTATTATCAGACAAAAGATGAAAATAGGATAAAGGATAAATTTAAAAATTCTAAAAAAAAGATATACGAGTGTTTTGCACGTCTTCATACAGACTTCACGTTCCAGGAGAAATTGCTTATGAACGGAGTCGACCTGAAACTAAAGCTCAACCGCATGAGTCCTGAGATCTGCATAAATCTGGGATCTGATCAAGGAGAGGGCGCAAAACCCGTTGTGATTCACATCATGGAAACATATTTATGTGTACGGCGAGTAAAATTGAGTTCCCCGAAATGTGTAGAAATTGAAAAACATTTATACACGCAACAGTAAAATACCCAATTAACAGAGTACAGATCAAACTTTAGACGGTGCCCGCAGGGTTGGCCTCGAAGCAGCTACAAAACGTGGCCCTGGGAGTTCTACCTAAAAGGATATTAACTGGAATGCAGGATCACGCTTCGATGAATGGACAATATAAAAAGAGTGCTTTTAAATTTGAGAATTTCGGCCTTAAAAATATAACTCTATACGTAAATGGCGTTGCATTGGGGGGGGGGTGCCTATGGTTGCTGATTACTCACCAGACGCTGTGTTCTCGCTCTGCGCGAGAGCTTATAGTAATCTGGCTTATAATGCCGGTGCCTGTGACGAGCTTGTGTTTGGCGTAACCCAGAAAGAATTTTTCGAAGAATTTAACCTTTACTCATTTGATATTACCTCTGACTTATCTGCCAGTATAAATACACACTTAAGTCCACCACAAAGTGGGAACATCTCAGTCAGGTTGGAATTTGCCTCGAATCACAGGCTCTAATAGAAGTTGACCGTTTGAGGAACGTGGTCACAGACTTTTAAAATGGACGCGAATACACTCCAGAGAGTAATGAAAAGTGACCGAATCACACGCTTCAAATTTATCTGCGTGTTTGCGAAGAATGAAATATTGAAACTGCCGACTACGAGAGATTGGTATGGGATTCTCGTCAACACCGACATTGTTGGTAATGTGGGAATTCATTGGTTTGCAATCTATTTTAAAAATAGGGAAAGAATGTACTATTTTGATTCACTCGGCGCTCAGCGCTGGAGTGACCCTCTGGTTGTACAATTTATCGAACAGATACATGTCCCTGAAATTGTCTGGAACCCTTACCGTTTCCAAGGATATTTTAGCAATACTTTTGGCCTATATTGCCTTTCATTTCTCCTGCACATGTCACGTGGGAAAGGATTTATAAATTTGTAAAAATTATTCGATTTGTACGACACTGAAATGAATGATCAAATGATATGCAGAAAAATAAACAAAAGTTCCCCTTTGTTCGCACTCGTTGTATTATGTAAAGGTGTATATATATTTGTAACTACATTGTGTAAATGTATATATATATATATATATATATTTGTAACGATATTGAGTCCGTATCGGTCCTTTAAGGAGAAATTAACATGATTAGTTCATACTGATTCTTTTTAATTAAATTCCATTTTTTCACAAACCGAATTGTGTTCAGAAATCATAGCTCAGTGCTAATGCAAACTATGCTATAATTGAGGAAACCTGCTAATGAAACATTTACTATAAAATGCGAGTGACAAAAGAACTCACATTAGTTCCTCGATGACCTGGCGTTCGTTGGACCGGATGTGAGACAATACCTCAACCTCGGTATTCATGTCACTGGTTTGGCTGTGCGGTAAAGCCTCGAAATCATTTATTTACCTTTCATCAAAGCTGTCAAGAAAAGTTGCTATATCATCGATCGAGCTCCGCATCGGTCTTTTAAGGAGAAATTAATATGATTAGTTCGTGCTGAATCATTTAAAGTTAAATTAAATTAAAGTTTAATTAAAGAGAAAATGACGATTAAGACGCCCGGGAAAATTTAACAAAATATTCAATGCCTTGGTTAACCCTGGTTTTGCTTCCACCCGAATTAATCATTCTGACGAAGGTCAAGCTTGTCACTCCAACTTAGACGCACTGTTTAACGTGGACCACTAGCAGCCCAGCGTCTTAATCACTAGGCTACCCAACCGTATATATTATCCGCTAATCACAAAAACACGTCCCCTCAAGTTCAATACAATTGTCTGGAGTTAGCTAGATCATTCAGAATAAAAGGAAAAAATGAGATTACTAAATAATTATAAACGAGAAAGAGTCCACCATTAATATCTTGTAAAGTAACGTTCACTAAATTCAAAATATCACACCTAGTTCAGGCTAGGTTAGGTTATATTAGTTTAGGCTAGGTTATGCTAAGTTAGGTTATATTATATCTGGTTTGAATATGCGAGGTTAGGTTATATTATGACCCGGTTAGGCTACGCTAGGTTAGGTTATATTACGCCCGGTCAGGTTATGCTAGGTTAGGTTAGGCTAGGTTAGGTTAGGTTATATTATGTCCTGGTTAGGCTATGCTAGGTTAGGATATATAACACCCGGTCAGAATATGCTAGGTTAGGTTAGATTAGGCTAGGTTAGGCTAACGGTACAGATCGTAACTGTCGAATTTTAAGACAAAGCACCTCGACTAATATTAATAAATAGACGTCCGTAAAAACGAGAAAGAGTCCTGGGATTAATTTTTTCGTTGTGGAAAACAAGAAAAACTCAGAATAAAAGGAAAAAAATGAGATTACGAAATAATTATAAACGAGAGAGTCCACCATTAAAATCTGGCAAAGTAACATTCACTAAATTTACAATATCACACCTAGTTCAGGTTAGGTTAGGCTATGCTAGGTTTGGTTATATTAAACCCGGTCAGACTATGCTAGATTAGGTTAGGTTATATTATAAACCGTTTAGGCTATGCTAGGTTAGGTTATATTACGCCCGGTCAGGCACTGCTAGGTTAGGTTAGGCTAGGTTAGGTTATGCTATATTATGTCCTGGCTAGGCTACGCTAGGTTAGATTATATTACGGCGATATATATATATATATATGAAAATTATTTCACGAAAGTAACACGTGAAAAATATTTATGATGAATAAAACCACAAAGGAAAGGAAACACAGAATGGGGTTCAAGCGCTTTCGTCTATTGATATCCTCAGGAACACTGTAGTAAATAAAGAGTTCAAGACTATATACAGGTTAGAAATATATATATTGTGGGCCCGAATTCAAAACAATCAAATTTTATAATTAATGCCTGAATGATATATAGGTCACAAAAAATAAAAAAATAAAATATATATATATATATATATATATATATATATATATATATATATATATATATATATATATATAAATTGAAAAATAAAAATTGTAAGAGGAGCATACATATTTATAAAGGAAAACTAACCACGTTTTAGCACTCTGGCCTTGTTCTCTAAATCCTTTCTGAACGAATTCAACGCAAGATCAAATGGATTCTTTACAACCAATTTTATAGATAAAGCATGAATGATATATAGGTCACAAAAACATAAAAAAATATAAAACTAAATTGAAAAATAAAAATTGTAAGAAAAGCATGCAAATTTATAAGGAAACACTACCAAAGTTTTAGCATTCTACCCTTCTTGTCTAAATCCGTTCTGAACGAATTCAAAACAACGGGATCGAGTTCAAAAAGACCTTGGCTCATATTAAAGTTATTTGTAAGTTGGATAATAACAGACTCAAGAATATTTCTATTAACAATGTTCCTAGAGTGAAACGAAACTGAAGCATTATTCCTCTCAATGCAGTGGGATAACTCTGACAAATGGACAAAAAGGGCACTGGACGATTGTCCCGTTCTAACGGAATATTGATGCTGTTTTACACGCGTGTGCAAATCCTTTCCCGTCTGACCAATGTAAAAGGAATCACATTGTTTACAACCAATTTTATAAATAATGCCTGAATTATTGGTAGAGCTATTTTTTACTATATTTTTCACAATATTGTTATATGAAAATACTACATTAATATCCAAAAGTTTAAGAACATTAGCAATGCCTGAAAAGCCTGGGAAAAATGGAAGCACTAAAATATTCTTTGACAAAGTGAGGGGTGTTATTATTCACACGATAGATGGTTCGTTTTGTCTTGTTAAGACAAGATTCCATAAACGCAGGTGGGTAGCACAGATCACTTCCAATACCGTTGATTTTTTCCAATTCGGCATCGATGTATTCCGGACAGGCGATCCTAAGAGCGCGGAGAAACATTGAAGAAAATATGGCCTTCTTAATCGGGGTGTCATGTCCAGAGTAAAAGTGTACGTAGAACAAATTGTTTGTTTTTTTCCGATAGATACTAAACTTAAAACCTGAGCTTTCCGTATGTAGACGCACATCCAAAAACGGGATTGAGTTGTCTTGTTTCACTTCTAAAGTAAACTTAATGGGGGGGACTTGATCATTTAACTGAAGGAGGAAGTCATCCAGGTCACTATTCATGGGCCAGATACACAAAATATCGTCGACGTACCGCAACCATGGGATGCCAACCCCAAGGATTCTCGGAATGTAAGTAATTTCGAAAAACTCCATATAAATATTGGAGAGGAGGGGCGACAAGGGGTTGCCCATGGCCATCCCAAAACCTGTTGATAATACTCGCTATTGAAAGTGAATTTACAGTCTTTGATGCAAAGTTTTAATAAGTTCCAAAACGATATGTGCAGGTGGTGGCAGGTCGTACTTATGTAATTCTCGGGAGAGAAAGTCAAGCATATCGTCAATCGGCACGTTTGTAAACAATGAACAAACATGAAAACTGATCAATCTATCGTTGGTTTCAGTGCGTACATTATTCAATTTTTCAGTAAGATCCATGGAATTTTTTACATGTGAATCAGAGATAGTTCCGAGAATGGGAACAAGACTTTGACAAGCCATTTGCAGAGTTTATAGGTAATAGAGCCCACCGAGCTAATAATAGGGCGCATAGGGTTGCCAGGTTTGTGGGTTTTAATAAGACCGTAAAGGTAGGGAAGAGAAGGTGAAGTGGACGTGAAAAGCGGAATTAAGTCCTTGTGATCTTTGAGAATGCGTTTGAAGCCACTATTGAATGATTTAATGACGTCATCCTGCGGGTTCTTCCTAAGTTTTCTGTATGTGGCAGGGTCCTGGAGAAATTCGTTCATCTTTCTAATGTAGACCACTTTGTCCATAATAACTTTGGTGTTAGCTTTGTCTGCTTTAGTAATATGGAGCTCACCATCTTTTTTTAATTGTGAGAGGCCATTGCGAAAACGTATGTTAACCAAAGACTGAGGAAGATTACACTGTTTTTCAAAACAAGCAAGACTATAACAAATTTGTAAAGCAGAAGGTTTTTTTAACAGTAAAAAAGGACATACCAAATCCAAGGGCTCTTTTTGCATCGTCACTATGTTTTTCGAAGAAAGGTTGAAAACACATTTTGAGCTTGCTTTTTTACTCCACTGACTATTTCGAATGAGACTTTTAATTTTGCGATCCAAGATATTACGAAGTGAAGAAGTTCTCCAACGCAACTCGTTGTAAATTTCATCAAACAAAGGTTGGATCCACGGTTGGGGAATAACGGTCACAAAATTACGTTTGGCAATGAGTAAATTTTTTAAGGCGGACCACTCATTTTGTCTGGTGACTTCAATATGTTTCTTTAAAATTAATTTGCTGAAGTTGTTGAACGGATGGTCGTCAATTTGTCTGAGGCGAATCGGAAGGAGGGACATGGGAAGGACCTGCTCCTCTAGACAATTAGTAAGAAACTATCGTCGGATACGAATTGCATGACCCTTCATTAATGTAGAAGAAAACACGGACACAAACGGAGACAAGAGAGGGAATAGCAGGCCGAAGGAACGCGTGGTGTTCATTATATGAAAATTATTTCACGAAAGTAACACGTGAAAAATATTTATGATGAATAAAACCACGAAGGAAAGGAAACACAGAATGGTGCTCAAACGCTTTCGTCTAATGACATCCTCAGGAACACTGAAGTAAATAAAGAGTTCAAGACTATATAGAGGTTACAAAAAAAATAAAAAAAATATATATATATAATAAACATAGAAATAAAAGTTGTGGGAGGAGCTTACAAATTTGTAAGGAAAACGACCAATTTTAGCTCTTTGCCCGAATTCAACACAAGATCAAATTTTATAGTTAATGCCTGAATGATATATAGGTCACAAAAATTATAAAAAAAAAAATATATGTATATATATAAATAAATTAAAAAATAAAAATTGTAAGAGGAGCATACATATTTATAAGGGAAAACTACCCACGTTTTAGCCGGTTGACGATATGCTTG
Source organism: Bathynomus jamesi (assembly GCA_023014485.1). NCBI lineage: Eukaryota > Metazoa > Arthropoda > Malacostraca > Isopoda > Cirolanidae > Bathynomus > Bathynomus jamesi. The sequence goes on from JAJOZX010002443.1 coordinate 505,851, forward strand.
ACTACCGTGAAAAGTAAATTGGTTAGGAATAACGTTGCAAAAGAGGAACAAGCCTGTGTCTACAGCATTCCCTGTAAAAGTTGTGATTTAGTATACGTGGGAGAAACTGGAAGAAATATTGAAACCCGTATTAAAGAACAAAAATATGCCTTCAGAAGTTGTAATACAATAATGCCATTTTTTATCACGCCAGCCAAAATAATCATGCTGTTGATTGGGAATCAAGTAAGGTACTTTATAAATGTAATAATTATGGCAAAAGAAAAATAATAGAATCTGTGTGTATAGAAAAAGTAGATAATTTTAATTTGTGCGAAGGTACTTATAAGTTAAACCCTTTAATGAGATTCTTGGTCAAAAAATCCCTTACGGAGTCGTGGGAACGTGTTCGAACATAAGTGTGAATTTCTTAAAGTTCTCTGGATTGGATTGTTTCCTTACTCGCTTTTAGTAAATGTAATAATGGAAGTAATAAATGTGGAAATAAATATAAATGCAACAGTTGTAATAAGAAAGGTAATATTATAAATTTAATAATTAGGGTAAAGGTAATAATAATAAATGTTAAAAAATGTAAATGCAATAATAAATGCAGTAATTATGTCAAAATATTAGAATCTGTATGTATAGAACAAGAAGGTAGTTTTAATTTGTGGGAATGTACTTATAAGCGGACCCTGTAATAAAATGCCCTTCCGGTGTCGGGAGAACGGTATCTAACCGAGGTGCGAATTTCTCAATGGTCTCTGGATTGTTTCCTAATCGACTTTTTTCATTCGTTTTTCGGTTTATAAGTTCTGTATAATAAACAACAATGTAATAACCAATGTAATAATAAATTTATAATTTCTGTAATAAATAATTATGCAATATTAAATGTAATAAATTTAATAATAAATGTAATAATTATGTAAAAAAAATAAAAAAATAATAGAATCTGTATGTTTAGAACAGGAAGATAGTTTTAAATTTGCGCGAATGTACTTAATGAAAATGCCCTTCCGGTGTCGGGAGAATGGGATCTAACCTAGGTGCGAATTTCTTAACGGTCGGTCCCTGGACTGTTTTTCCCTCTTGTTTTAGTTCATTCGTGTTTCTGTATCCACCCGAGGAGGATGCCAGTGGGCGTCGAAACTGTTGTGGAAATAAACTCTGTCTATTAGAGTGGGTTTTTATTTTCATATTTTGACCTTCACGTAGAAAAAAGTGAAGTTTTTTGCATTTATTAGAGAAACGCTTTTTTGGGGGAAAATAAATTTGGCAATCGAGGCGTGATCGATCGTATCGGTTTAAGTTTATGATAACCCCTCTAAATAAATTGGAAAAATCATCTGGGCGTGAAGGCTCGATCTACCGTACTAGATACTGGGGTTTTAGGGCCTCACCTGTATAGCTGTCAGGTAGTCAGAAAAGGAAGGATCTTAGTGACAATCGAAAATAAATTTGGACTTCGGGTACAATTATTGTAGGTTTGAGAGATAGAGAAGGGCTAAAACTGGAAAACTATTTGCCCGTGAAGATTGGTTGTATCATAAACGTGTGAGTTTAATCTTTATGATATCTAGAGAGTAGAAATAAGGTTCGAGCGAAGGGAAGTTTATTATCGATATAAGAATTCCGTTGTTGTTTTTCGACTCCTGGCGATACTAAAAACCCAGCTGGTGGAATAAAGTGTTTAAAATTTTATTTTTTTAATGAATAAATCTTTAATAGCCGTGTATATATACACACACACACATATATATATATATATATATATATATACACATATACACACACAACGTGTAGATTATTGTTTTGTTTTGAATATATTTAATATTATTATTTTTAATATATTTAATTATTTAATATAACTGTGTGTATATATATATATCTATATGTATATATATATATTATATATATATATATATTATATATATATATATATATATATATATTAGGGTGGTCCAAAAGGTTAAAGCATCGACTAAGTTTTCTCCACAAGGTTGGTTTTATGCCTCTTGGTGTGGACAGTATTTGTGCAAAGTTTCACGTTATTCGGTTAATATTTAGGGGTCGCCCCACTTGCCCCCTTTTTGAAAATTTGGAAAATATATAGACAACTGAATAACTAAATTTTTTTTTGGTTCTCAAAGAATATGAAAGAAAAGAGTAAGACAATAGGACATGATAATGGGTGTATCTTCATTATTTCTTCTGCATCAGAGTCGCCTTGGATGGTATTGGTATCTGTTTTCGGTGGGCGGCTACGAGTTGTAGGAGGTACTGCTTCTGGTCCTCGTTTCGTGTCAAAGTGTCATTGTAGCGTTGTGCGAGAGCAATACCTCGCTCGGCAGCATCATTGACGACTTTCATCTTTAAGGCGCGATCTCTAAGTTCCCTGTAGTTCTTGTCATTTGGCCATTCCCGTGGATGTTTTTGAAGTAACTGGCACGCTTCCTCCTTACCTCCAACTTTCAAGGCATCAAAGAGGGTCAATGTCCTTTTCGTGACGAAGGATGCCACATCATTTTCAACACCAGCTTCCGCCATGTCGATTCGTCGGGGGCAGCCATTCTTTTGGGGATGTTGGAGGTGTTGAACCATTCTCCTTTTGGTATCAGGATCGATCCTATTATCGAAGAAGGCCAGTCCAATCAGATGCTCCGACAAGTACCACAGGTGGCGTCTTAGAGCTGTCTTCGCCGCTTGTGCAGCTCCTCCGTGTGGATATTTTTCCAGAAGATGCAGCATTTTGAGATCATTGAGAGGAGCTTGTGTCCCCATTGGGACGGAAAGCTTCTCCCCGGCATTGAAGGGAAGAAGACGAATGTGCATCGGATAGCAATCCTTATAACATTCAATGGACAGGAGAAGCTGCTTGGTGTCCCAAAGATGAAACAAGGAACTGGAGAAGCACAGGCCCAGGCATGCCTTCAAACTATGAAATTATGGAACGTGGAACAGCATGTGAGAGGTCTCGTCTTCGATACCACTGCGTCAAACACGGGTTTACATCGCGGAGCCTGTGTCAGGATTGAAGAAGCATTGGGTCACGAGCTAGTTTGGATCGGTTGTCGACATCATATACTTGAAGTCGTACTTGCTGATGTCTTTGCCTCAATATTTGGCTCAACAGGAAGTCCTGAAACAGGCCTTTTTAAGCGATTTCAAAAGGAATGGCCATCTCTCTCCCACGAAGCATTTGTCTCAGCATCGGACAGCTTGTTCGAGAACCCTCAACTCCAAGAGATGAGAAAAGAGACGCTCACTTACTTACCTAACGCTCTTCAGGCAAGCCAACCTCGTGACGACTACAAGGAGTTCCTTGAACTATCTTTGCTCTTCCTGGGGGGAAAGACTGGTGGTCAACTCTTTATCCGAGCTCCGGGTCCCATGCACCACGCGAGATGGATGGCGAAGGCGATTTATGCGCTCAAAATCTACCTCTTTCACTATCAATTCAAGCTCACAGCACGCGAAGAACGAAACGTGACTCAGCTGGCTTTATTTGTCAGTCTGATTTACGTCAAGTACTGGCATGAAGCGCCAATGGAGAAGGACAGGGTCTTCTAGAGAGAATGATTCTAGGTCTTCTCGAGCTGCCTGTTCTCGCCCACTTTCTCTGTAGCGATGAATAGAGCTCCGAGAGCACGTCATCCCAGACAGATCATGCCCAGCGGCCTGTAATACAGCTCCAGTTACGAAAACAGCATTCCGGTCAGAAAGATTGGTGCGATCCATTGCTCCAATGACTTCTGGAGATTGGAAAATGTTCGTAACCTTGTTCTTGGGACGCTTTGGTGCCGGAGCTTCAGACGAAGAAGGAATCGGAACCGATGGTCTATAGTCGTCGTCGTCTTGCGAAAAAAGGAAAGAGGAAGAAGAGGAAAGATCAATTGATGACACTCCTGCTTCTTCCAAATCTTTCTGTGTTGCTTCATGCCTTGCCTTCCTCTTGGCTTCCTTCTCCATTCTGGATCGCTTTCTGTCCTCTTGTGTAGTCGTTTCCTTATCAATGCAAGCCATGCTGCAAGAATTGACGTCCTTGCGCAGCATGGACAGGAAATTTCGGTCCTCAACGTTGACGACTGTGCTCATGGCATCACTGGTTGCGATGTCAAACAGTTCCTGGATGTCCGCTTTGAAGATGTCTTCATTCATTCTATCGCTGGCACGTTGCCTGGTCCTGTGCTTCTTGAGTGTTTTGTAGCGGTCTAAAAGCTTTGAAAGCTTACGGACACAGGAGTCGATCCGTTGAGTTGGGATCCGCGCTCGGGTCCAGACTTCAATCACCCTCTGGCATGCCTGGTTCAGACTGTCGGAGGTGGTTTGCTTTTGATTGATGTGGTGGTATTGCCCCAAGAGGAGGGCGTCAAGGCATGTAGGGAGCCTTGACGTGGATAAAGTTCCAGTTGCCATCCCTAGAAGCCAAACTTTTGGAATTGATCAGGTTTGAGCCATCGGACCTACGGAAGAAAAAGTACATTATATAATATATATATTCAGAGTGGGGCGACCTCTAAATATTCACCAATCACGCTGTAATTTTGCACAGACCATGTGGACACTAAATGGACAAAACCCAGACTTGTGGAGACTATCTAAGACAATTTTGAAATTTCCCCCTATGGATTTGGACCACCCTAATATATATATATATATATATATATACTTCTCCTGTACTAATGTGTTGATGGTTATACTCCGTAGTTTTGTATATTATTAGATTATATATATTTCTCATGCTATTATTTAATTTTTTTATCATATATATTCCATGTGAAATTCTGGTTAGTCCCCAAATTTTTAGTTCTTCTTGTACTAATTTCTGTAGAAAATGAAAAATATTATTTTTCACAAGGTGCTTCCGTCATTCTTGGTAAACCGTCTTATTCCGCTCCCTGTATATTCAGAAATCAGGCATAAATGATATATATATATGTGTGTGTGTGTGTGTGTGTAAAAATGAACAATAAATAATTCCTATATAATCTTTATATTCAAGTTATCAGTTATTCAATTCATACGTCTATGTCCTTTCTTGACCTTTATCTTGTGTTATTTTTTTAATTGTTCCCTCGCAAGATACGCGTCATACTGACGCACGTGTTTGAATTCCACTGACGAACACGGAAGGCGGGCATCTAATTACGAAATCTCCTCTCTTGTTTACTTCTAATTCAGAAGCATGATTATATTATATATCGTTATGAGTATTAGGTATATATGATATATATGTGCCCATGTACTTTGTGTTAAATCTCAAAATAATAGTTATGCTAATGTAAATATGAAACACTGTAAGCTATAGTTAACTGTGGTCAATTGTAATGAACTATAATGATTTAATATGATGTAATTAATGTACTTTAATGAAACTGTAATTAACGATAATAAATGAATGTGATTTAATTGGTAATTATAATCATAGTTATAGTAAACCAAAATTACAATGTACTCAATGTCCGACCTGACATTATGTTGCCATTAGGAATGTATAACCGGCGATATTATTATTATTATTTTATTATTATTTTTTTCACTGGGATAAATTTTTGATGTGCTTTCGACTTTCCCAAATAATTGGCGACTTGTTCTTCTTAAAATTTCTTAGTAATTTTCTTAGATTTAGCTTAATAATGAACCCTGGTTAAAAGTTTCAGTGTTCATGTTTTGTATACATTCACTCTTCTTTATAAAAGAGGAAGTCATGTCTTGCCTAAGCATTTAATTGTAAATCTTAAACCTTTAATTTTTCCTCATATGCATATCTTAGTATAAAGATGCATAGTTCATTTTCCACTTCTAATTAACTCGGCAGATCAAGAAAACAGCAGATCTGAAAATACGCGGTTTAAGATGAAAATATGGCTTCCTCTTCCTATATCCTGTTTATCTGTTTAACCATTGTCACAACAAAAAATTTTCTTTATTTTTTAACTATTATGCAAAAATAATACAGCCTTTTCAAAATTTAATAATGATGATGTTAGTAGAATCGAAGTGTATAAACCCACACTTTCTTCCATGTTCATTTCAAAGGCTGAGCACTGCCTGTACATTTTAGCAGTAAATTACAATAAGAAATAGTCTTTATCTTCTCCTTCGAGACTTGCTCTCTTCAGAGAACTTAGTTATTAAAATTTCCCCATACGTTATAAGAAGAATCCGGGAATCTTCAGAGAATTTAGTAAGCCTCCCAGAATCCTCCGAGCCAGTATAGAAGAACTCGGAGAGTAGTATAGAAGAAACTACTGCAAATAACAAATCCGTTGCTGCGTCCTAACCAGAACACCCATCGACTTCGAACCAACCCAGGCTATAGACGGAGGGGTTAACATATACAGTGTATATATATATGAAGGGATTTACACCCATCTCTAGATATCTGTGTACAGTTCCTCTGAAAAATAAATCGCCATAAACCTGGAAAGTAGTTCTTAATATATATATATTTTTTTTTTTAACTACAAACAACACAGTATAATTAATGTAAAAAACGGCGCTTGTGTAGAAGAGCGTTCCGCACAAGATGAGGAGCGAGAACGAACAAATTAAAAATGAGGTACCACCAGGGAATCGAACCCGGGATCATCCGATTGCCGGTCAGATATGCTATCCACTACACCATGGACCTCGATCAATCAGAAGTCGTAATTCTCCTACGTACGAGCAGAAACCATTTTTTCATTTGTTCGTTCTCCCTCCTCATCTTGTGCGGAACGCTCTTCTACACAAGCGTCGTTCTTTACATATATATATATATATATATATATATATGTGTGTGTGTGTGTGTGTGGGAGAGAGAGAGAGAGGGGGAAATAAACAAACAGATAAACAGACAAACATGACCGAGTCTTCCAATACAATTTAACGGGGAGCACAGCGTAGGAACCACTAGGATACCCTGGTTTCCCACTTATCTACCAACCATGTGTGCAAGGATGTTTACACTCCACCTTAGACCTACAGCTTAACGGGAAATCCAACAACCACTAAGATACCTAGGGTTCCCATTTATTTACCAACCATTTGTGTAAAAGGATGTTGACACTCTACTTTAGACCTACTCTTTAACGGGAATATATATATATATTAGAGAGAGAGATAGAGAGAGAGAGAAAGAGAGAGAGAGGGGGCAAATAAACAAACAGGTAAACATACAAACATGACCGAGTCTTGCAATAGAGTTTAACGGGGAGCCCAGCGTATTAACCACTAGGATACCATGGGTTCCCATTTATCTACCAACCGTTTATGTGGAAAGTTGTTTACACTCCATCTTAGACCTACTGTTTAACCCGGACCACCAGCAACCACTAGGATACCCAGGGTTCCCATTTATCTACCAACCGTTTGTGTGGTAGGATGCTCCGTCACTGGGTCTCGAACCCGGAGCATATATTCGCGCATATAGTTGTGTGTGTAATATTTTATGGGTGTATAGGCGGGAGTGTACGTGCATTTGTCCAAACGATATATACACTGTGTCAACTGGCTGATAATGCCTGGAGGCACTGGCTTCTACGCCAACTGGCGGATTTCGAGTTCTAAGTTCTAAGTCAAGTGTTGGAGTATAATCAGTCATTGAGCTTCTGCCTCTTGTGGAAGCTGGATGGTCTCTTCCTCTCTCTCCTCCTCTCTCTCTTAGGCTCCCTATGGGAGTTTGAGCCGTCCCACCTTCTTCCCTAGAGAGGTCTCCCCCAGCAAGCTGGGGTAGTTCATTGCAACTAGGGGGATAATCCCTCTCCTTTGTTGCATAACCTCTTGCAACATTCCCCTCCCAATTTGCAACATTGATCAACATTTGCAATTGCATTGCACTCTCTCCTTTTGCGGTCATCCTACTCTCCCATAGAAATCAATTCAAGTTCTTTTTTAGATCCCACTTCGGAGGCAGCCGTTCAGCCTCCTCCCTTCTAATTAGCAGCAGTAAACCCAAATACACACATGAACTAACCATCAGGATAATAGGTGCGAACGTACTAGATTTACTAAAAAAGTGCGGCACAGATAACCGAGATTTAACCGCTCTCCTAGATACAGGCACACATGCGACATTAATTAAGAAACAATGTGCGGATGAGTTACTAGAGAGTACAGATTATAAATATGAAATTAAGGCACCTTCCTGCCAACTCAGAGGAGTTACAGGCACGCCCATACCTACATATGGAGAAATCAAATTATATTTAGAAGTTGGTAACGCGGTATATCCCGCAAAATGTTGTATTCTGGACGCAGTCGCGACCTTTCAGACCGATATCTTACTAGGTACGGATTTCTTCAACCGGAATCAATAGGAAATTTACCCAACCGGAAAATTAGTTAAGTGCAGAAATAGGACATGCCCTCTCCATGAGAATAATAGACAGCTTAATGCTAACAAAATCAGGTCAGTCCGGATTTCCGAAAAGAAATAGGAAACCCACTCCAGTTTATAGCAGTTCAAGTCAGTCGGTTGCATCCAGAGGGACAACCGCCCCAGAAATCAGCCCCCAGAGTAATCAGTTCCAGTTGTTAAATCCAGTCGGATCAACACAGTCAGCTTCCAGTCAATCAGTTTAAGTGCAGCCAGTTTCAGTACAGCCAGTTTCACTACAGCCAGTTTCAGTTCAAACAGTTTCAGTTAACTCAGCAGTTGAGATTCGAAATCCAACTGAAAAGATTTTTCAGCCAATAAGGCAAATTTTATTTACCGAACCAGAGTCAGATTCACAATTTTTCATATGCCCTACAGAGCATATAACAGTCGCACCTTATGAGAAGATTTGTCTCCTAGCAAGAGTAGTAAACAGTGGAGGAAACCTATTAGAATCAGATCGTACTCTTATTACAGAGAAAAGTAATTTCAAGAGAGATGTTCTTACTTATTGCCCAAGTTCTTAGTCATAGTCAGAATTCAGCTATCCCTGTTGTTTGTTTAAACAAAGGAAAAAGCCCTTTTGAATTAACTTCAAATCAGAGAATCGCAACTGTTTCTACAGTAGAAATAAATTCAGATTTTCCCACCAGTACTATAAATCATGTTTCCAGTTCCTTAGAGTTAAACCCTTCATCATTAAAAGAAGAACATAAGAAATGTCTGAAGCACTCCCTTCAGGAGTCACCAGCCTTACAGGATCCCAAACTACTGGAATCACTTCTCGATTTCTTGATAAGAAATAGAGATGTGATTGCCCAAAAAGGAGATCCTCTGGGCCGAGCTAATTTGGTTCCTTTCGAAATCAAGCTGGAACCCAATTCCAAACCCATCTTAATCCTCCCTATAGAGTTCCACATTCCCAATTAGTAAAGATTGAGGAACACATCACGGACATGTTGGAGCAGGATGTCATTCAGCCTTCAGCTACTCCCTGGTCCGCTCCTATGTTTCTTGTTTCCAAAAAGGACGGAACATCTCGCCCCTGTATAGATTTTAGACGCCTAAGCCACATTACCATCCCAGACCGTTTCCCTATTCCAAACATGCAGGAAATAATTGTGAACGTGGGAGAGCTAACTTCTTTTCATCCCTCGATTCAGCATCCGGTTATTGGCAAATGGAGGTCAGTCCCGAATCTCGGGCATTGACTGCTTTCTCCACTAATCGAGGCCATTACGAAGTCTAGGTTTTACCTTTTGGAGTTCGAAATGGGCCTGCTAATTTCTCTACGTTGATGAATATAGTCCTTTCCCACTTGTTAGGTGTCGAAGCTCTCGTCTATTTTGACGATATTATCATTTATAGTTCGGATATAAAAACACAATTTCAACGTCTTCAGAAAGTGCTATCACGTTTGAGAAAAGCAGACCTTAAACTGAAACTTGCAAAGTGCAACTTCTTACAGGAATCCCTGGTATACTTAGGAGTTCTACTATCATCCACTGGAATTAAACCTGATCCAACCAAACTTGAAGCACTGGAAAGGTACCCTGTACCTAAAACCATCATCATCAACGCTCGTGCATTTATTGGATTTGTCGAATTGTATCGAAATTTTATCCCCCAATTTTCAAACATTGCTAAACCCATTACCAATTTGTACCAGAAAAAAGCCAAATTTAGTTGGAACTCTGATCACCAACATGCTTTTGAGAATTTAATCGGTAAACTAACTTGTCATCCCATCCTCCAATATCCCGATAACATCATACCCTTTGTCATAGCCACAGATACTTTCTCCTATGGACTAGGAGCCGTCCTATTGCAGGACGTAGATGGCGTGGAATTACCCATTGCTTATGCCAGTCAGCTTCTCTCTGGACCTCAACGGAATTATTCCACTCCGGACCTACAGGCCCTAGCGGTATATTGGGCTTTGAAAAAATTCTGAAATATTGTCTACGGCTACGCTGTAACCATCAAAACTGACCATAAGCCACTCCCGTATCTCTTCAAGGACAAGCTACTTGAAGGAAGGTTGAGTAGATGGGCTCTGTTGATTTAGGACTTTGCGGCAAAAATCGTATATAAACCAGGAAAACTTCAAATTATTCTAGAGGGATTGTCGAGACTCAAGCCCGACACCCAAGAGAAGTGAATAATATAGAAACTCCTCCTGTGTTCCACTATGAATGTCTGCAATACTCCCAACAACAGGACCAACAGACCCAGAACTTTCGGGCTCGCCTGGAACAAAAGGAACCATCGAAGGTAAAAGAACAATACAACTTAAAGGATGGGCTGGTACATTTTAGGAACGAAGATGGAAACGATCTCGTGGAGATACAAAAGGATCTCGTAGATATAGCCATCGGACTTTGTCACGACTCACCTTTGTATGGCCACATGGGGCTGGATCGCACCATCAAGAGACTTTTGGAGCGATACCATTTTCCCGAAATGAACAAAAAAGATACATGAATACATCGTTGAATGCCCGTCTTGTTTAAAACATAACGGGAACGTACCGTCCACAGCTCCCTTGCATAAATATTCAGTATGCCAACGACCCTGGCAAAGAACTGGAATGAACACACTAGGACCTTTCCCCAAAACATTAAAGGGAAACCAGTACATCATTGTGTTTAAGGACCATTTCTTGCGTTACAGCGAAATAGTTGCCATTCCAAACCAGAACTCGGAAACTGTGGCAAGAGCCCGAGAGGAACGCGTCATCTAAAACCATACTACTCCTTCCATCCTAATTTCGGATAACGCCCTTAGTTTCACTTCCAAACTGTTCGAGTCACTCTGTAACATGTGTAAAATTAAAAACACACACATTGTGGCATACCATACTTAGAGGAAAGACACAATTGGAAGATTTTAGAAGCCCTCCGCCATGTTGTCGATGCATCCTCTCGTACATGGGAGGATTCCCTCCCCATAGTACAAACAGCCATCAACAACGGCTATAACGTGTCCATCGGGGACACCCCTCATTTCGTCCTATATCACTACGACAAACGGCTACCTTTTCATTTGCCTGACCAAATTCACCCGGCCGTTGTATCACTTTCCGAGATGGCAGAAGCAAATCAGCAACTAGTTCAATGATCTTTCAAAATTTTTGACATAATCCGATATGCCCTCGACCAACGAAACAAACAGATAGAGTAAGAGCAACATAGGCGTCATCCCCGTCAACAGACTATAATCGTCGTTATGCGATGTTACATAAAGAGCGCGAATCACCAAGTGCTCATCGTAAATTATACCCAAAATGGGATCGCCCCCGAAAGGATTATGAAAAACCTCGGAAAGAACCGTTACGAAATCCTCGACCTCCGAGACCATTCCAAACTAAAGATCATTCACGCTGATAATTTGAAGGTAGCTACCGAACAACACCTTCCCAAAAAACATCTGCCAGTCGTTCGAGCCGCCTATCCTTTAAAAGATTATTAACAAATCCAGCAGGGACCACAAAACCGAAGTGGTCACCGCAGAAACCACTACCCGTAACGAAGATTGGCACCTCGTAATACCACCAGTACTCGAGCCAATCTCTGCCCAAGAAGAGGTTCCAGAACCGAGAGTTCCATCGGAACTAGACCCTAGAGAAACACAAACATCTATACGACCACAAACCACTCCGTATAATTTAAGACTTAGATATGAATAAAATTGTTTCCCTTATAATATTGAGACGATAATTAACAACTCGTACCCTTTTCTGTCTGAAACTAAATTCAAACTTATTATAAAAATATTGAATTCCGCCATGAAACCGATGATCAGACTACCCGGACTTCATGCCCCTAAATGGAATGATCAATTGAGTCTTTTTTTAAAAAATTTCTGATGATAACCAGAATAACCTTTTACAAATACTGTAACCAGTAACAATTATTTACCAACATCTGCCGTCAGTATTATCATTATGTGTGCTATTATCCTCGGTATATTTGTAGTGAAAAGACTATGCTTGCAATTGCAAAAAAAAAAATTAACTGTCAAACTATATATGCACGGCCAAGAGTGCGTCCTCAAACTGCCTGAACTAGATTTAACCACCACGACTTATGTTTTCTATATAAATCTGTATTATAAAAACTATTACTTATCATCTCGTTAGAATTAGTTAGGATGTTATATTATTGTATTAATATCATTCTAGAAGGGAGAGCCCTGTAAAAATGAACAATGAATAATTCTCATATTCATACATTTCCATATTCATATAATTTTTATATTCATATATATATATTTATATTCATATATTCATTTTGACATATAGAGTCCAAAGTCGCATAAAGCTGACAAGAGGTTTGATAAAAAATTTTGATTTGCTCTCTACTTTATTTCCGCTAAATAAGTGGTGAACTAGTTCTTTTAAAATTGCTTAATTATTTTTTTAGATTTAGCTTATTAATATAATCTTGTTAAATTCTGCAATATTAACTTCCTGTATACATTCTCTCTTCGTTGTAAAAGCTGTTTTCATTCTTATTTAACTCGGTAGATCATGATAACATCAGATCTGTCAAACATGCGGTTTAGACAATGCTACCGCTAAAATATTTACCTTGTTTTTAAATATCTTTCAAAATAAATCAGCATATTGAGACAAATCAACATTAAATAATAATAATGCCAGTAATAATTTCAGTAAATAAGCCCATAAAATTTCTCCAATGTTCATTCTGATTTTAACTGATCTGACTTAGAAGCTGAGCATTACTGTAACATTTTAGCAGTAAAAGACAGTAAGAAAATATCTTTGTCTTCTCCTTCCAGCCTTGTTCTCTTCAGAGAACGTAGTCTTAAATAGAGAAAAATAATTTCCGAATAGGTTATAAGAAGAATCGGGGAACCTTCAGAGAATTTAGTCAGTCTCAGAGAATCCTCCGATCCACTACAAGAAGAAATTGGAAAGTATTATAGGAGAAACTTCTGCGATTCCCTAGAAGGTACCAGATACTTCAGAGTAACAAATCCGTTGCTGCCACCTAATTAGAACCCCCGTCAACTTCAAACCTACCAAGGCCATAGACGTGATTATGATGTCGTCTAGTAGGAGATCTGCGCCTGAAAACTGGCTCCTTGGGAGGCCGAACTCTCAGTTATCGACAGCAAGACTACCCCTTGTACTGGACGTGCTCCGACTGGCCCAGTACAACCACCTGGACGAAGAAAGAACCCTGCCCACGAGTTACAAGTTGGCCTGTGAAGCAGTTGTCGCTGTATGGCAGCGCGCCAGAATTCCTTCCTAACGGATAGATTCATGTGTTCTGAAACTGTCAAAGCTGTACGAGAAGTATCTAGCCCTCAAGAAGCACCGAACTCGACAACGAGAAAGTGACAGAATGAACGAGGAAGTGTTCAAAGGTGATCTGTAAGAGCTGTTTGATATATCTACAAAAGATGCAATGTCGGTAATCAAGAACGAGGAAGACCGGGAATTCCTTCGGAAGCAAAGAGAAGACGTCTTTTCCTGTAGCATGAGTGGGGCTGACCAAAAGACGCCTGCAAAAGAAAGTAGAAATAGACAACGAGAAGAAAGGATGGCAAAAGCGAGGTACGAAGGAAGGGAAACCAAATCCAGGACGGGCGCAACAGCAGAACTTTCTTCCACATCATCTTCTCGGGAATCTGAAAGCGAAGACGAATATAGACCTTCTGCGTCAACATCTGCGGCAGCTGCTGCTTCCCCAACGCCAAAGAGACTTAAGAATATCTTCAACTCGCCCGAAGTCGTCGGCGCCTTGGATCGCGTCAATCTTCCAGATCGCGGAGCTGTGTTTGTGGCTGGAGCCGTTGGTGAGGCGCTTAGACATAATCTTTCAGAGCTCACACTCTCCCGAAGTTCAATCAGGCGGTATAGAAGACAAGGAAGACAGGAAACGGCAGCAGCAGAAGACCAGGAATCTTCTTTGGAGGGACCTCTTCTTTTACACTGGGATGGCAAACTATTGCCAGATATCGACGGATCCAAGGCAAGCGTCGATAGAATTGCTGTCCTTGTCACCTGAAACGGCCACGAGAAGCTTTTGGGAATTCCGAAGATGGACAAAGGTACTGGGGAGTCTCAAGCGAATGCTTGTGTTGAAGCAATTGAGAAATGGAATCACGGGTCTCAAATCCAAGGACTCGTATTTGATACGACAGCCAGCAACACAGGGCTTCAAAAAGGAGCTTGCATCAGAATCGAAGAAGCTCTAGGAACCGAACTGGTCTGGATTGCTTGCCGTCACCATGTCATGGAAATCATGCTGTCCGACGTCTTCTCCTGTATCTTCGGTCCATCTGGAGGTCCAGAATCCGGACTGTTCAAGCGATTTCAGAAACAATGGCCATCGATAAATCAAGATGCGTGTGTTGCAGCAACCGACGAACTCTTCCAGGATCCGGTATTGAGCAGATTGCGGAAAGAGATGCTGGATTATTTGCCACATGCACTCGAAGCGCAGCAACCAAGGGACGATTATCAAGAATTCTTGAGCTTATCTCTCTTGTTCCTTGCCGGAGGAAGTGGGAACGAGTCATTTCGAGCTCCCGGCCCAACACACCACGCTCGTTGTATGGGGAAAGGAATTTATGTGTTGAAGATATTCCTTTTCCAAGCTCAATTCAAGCTGACACCACGAGAAGCCAGGAACATAACCGACTTCGCTCTGTTTGTGAGTCTCGTTTACATCAGACAATGGAACGAAGCGTCCCTTGGAATTCGAGACCCCTACAACCAGTGCTGGGCAAGTTCCGCACACCTTCCGCACCTCCGCACATTCGCACTGTGCGGAGGTGCGGTGTGCGGTCACCTCGGTAAAAAGGTGCGGAGGTGCGGGTGCGGAAGGTGGGCGGATTGGTCCGCACACCCGTATAAAATAAAATTAAATGATATTGTATTCTAGTAATTTTCTGACCTCTCATAACAAAAAAATGACTTTATTGTATTAAAACTTTATTTTCACAATTAAATATTAAATAAAAGTTTATAAAACTATTAATATATTAATGGAAACATATATTTCCTTGCGATAAAACTTTATATATGTAAATAGGGTGCGGGTGCGGGTGCGGTCGTGCGGAAGTGCGGAAACTTAGAGGTGTGCGGAAGTGCGGGTGCGGAAGAGGCTAAAGTGCGGGTGCGGAAGTGCCGGTGCGAACCACCCATTTGGTGTGCGGTTGCCCAGCATTGCCTACAACGACATCGAACTTCTGTCTCTGCTCAAGACTTACCAAAATCAGACTGTGGCCAGTAAAGCGTCCGCGGCCTTTTCCAGGCATCTTTGGTTTCTCTCCGAGCACCTGGTTGCCCTAGCCTTTTTCGACGAACGAGTGACCACGGCGATAAAGGAAAGGATGCTCCGAAACTTACATCGTCCGTGGTTACCCGGCCCTCCTCGACGTCTAGAGATCAAGGATGAAGTGGAAGACATGAAGTTGGAGGACCTTGTGACTAAAAGGACCAGTTCCATCTTTGATGTTTTGATGGAAGGAGGAAAAGCGAAATCTCAATCCTTTCTGGAGAAATCCCCCGGACAGTGGACGGACGATCCTTTTTTCAACGAACTTCGGGATCGGTCCTCTCGGATGGAAGTAGTAAACGACACGGCGGAAAGGGGTATCAGCCTGATCCAAAAATACAATAACACGCTGACGAAGAACGAAGAGCAAAAACAGTTCCTTCTTCGACTGGAGGCAAACCACCGAAAGAAGCTCCACACTCCATCAAAGGCGGCTCTAATGTCATAGTTTTTCAAGTGCATAAATGTTTTCTACTGCGTGAGACCCTGATTTATGGATTCCACATGGGGAGACCCCTAAATACTGTTTCTTGGGGAAAATATTTTGGGTGATTTTCAGTTATGTATAAAGGAATAAAAATACTCTTCTGGAGGAAGGAAATTTGTTCTTTGGTTTTTTTGGACCACCCTAATATATATTTTATATACAGTATATATATATATATATATATATACATATATATATCTATCTAATCTATATATATATATATATATTATATATATATATAATATATATGTATATATATATATATCTATATATTTTGGATAATATAGTGGTTAGTGGTTAGTGGTTTTGGATAATATAGTGGTTAGTGAAGGGGAGGTAACGCGCTATATTGATAAAATGAAAACGCGTAAATCACAGGGGCCGGATTTCATATATCCCATACAACTAAAACAATTAAAAGATAGCATTGTTGTGCCGCTAACAAAGATTTTTAATGCGTCTATTTCTGAGGGGTGCGTAACAGATAATTTCATGTTAGCAAACGTAACACCTATCTTTAAGAAAGGCGATAAAGGTGCGGCGGGAAATTATAGACCAATCAGTTTAACGTCTGTTGTAGGTAAGCTACTGGAATCAATAATTAGGGATCGTATAGTCGAACACTTAGAAGTGCATAAGCTAGTTAGAAATACGCAGCACGGATTTAGGCGAAACAAATCTTGCTTAACTAATCTTTTAGAATTTTTCCAAAGCGTGTTGACGTTTACGTTAGACATCGGGCGGTTGATGTAGTGTATTTAGATTTTCAAAAAGCGTTTGACACCGTGCCGCACAAAAGACTCATTGAAAAAACTAGGGCTCATGGAATCAGGGGTGTAGTAATAAATTGGGTAGAAGACTGGTTGCGAGGCAGGAAACAGAGGGTGGTCGTTGATGGAGCGGAGTCGTGTTGGGCTAATGTAGCGAGTGGCGTTCCTCAGGGTTGTGTATTGGGCCCCTTGCTTTTTCTTATATATATTAACGATTTAGATGTCGGCCTAGTCATTACAGTTTCAAAGTTTGCGGATGACACGAAGCTGGGTGGTTGGGCGATTAATGACGAAGATAGAGGTAAAATTCAGGAAGATCTGAATAAAATCGTTGATTGGTCAGTCACATGGCAAATGAGATTTAACGTTGATAAGTGCAAAATTTTGCATGTAGGTTCGCGTAACGGTAATTTTGCGTATAGTATGTCAGGGAAAGATTTAACAAGCGTAGAGCAGGAAAAAGATTTAGGAGTTATAGTCACTGGTGATTTAAAAGTAGCGAAACAAAGTACAGCAGCGGTCAATAAGGCGAACAAAGTGTTAGGTTTTATAGCTCGAAATTTTGAGTACAAATCGCGCGATATTATAGTTCCACTTTATAAATCATTAGTTAGACCCCATTTGGAGTACGCGGTCCAATTTTGGAATCCGCATATGCGCAAAGATATAGACAAAATCGAACGAGTTCAAAGACGAGCAACTAAGATGATTCCGTCGCTTAGGTCAAAGTCGTACGAGGATAGACTTAAGGAGTTAAAATTGACAACACTCGAGACTAGGAGGTTAAGGGGTGATCTAATCCAGGTTTTCAAAATTATGAATGGGATCGATAACGTAGATAGAGATAGCTTTTTCGAAATATCTCAATATAATAGGACTAGAAATAACGGGTGTAAGTTGACAAGTAGAAGGTTCGAGACAGCAGTTGCGAAAAACCTTTTTACGTATAGAATAGTAAATAGCTGGAATAGTTTGCCGGTAGAAGTAATTAGTAGCACGTCTATAAACATGTTTAAAAATCGATTAGACGCATATGTTGATAGAAAGGGTTTAGTTTAAGGTAGTAAAATTAAGGCTTTGTGGTGATAGATCCCACAGCTCAACACAAGTGTTGTGGGATATAGGGAGGCAGCGTCTTGGGTTAGGGGATACTATCTGTCCTTACACACCCCATTTAAAGAGATTCCTCTGCCGAGCGGTGCCCCCCATAGTACTGTGAGGTATTGAAAAACTCATGATCTTCACTTGCCCCACAAACACCTCTAAATGGGAGACCCAAAATGGGTGCACACACATTTCTACATTACTGTACAGTCTTTAGAGCCACACCTACACTTTTTCTCGTAAGTGTATATATTGTAATGTATATGATTGTAAATTTTGACTTGGTCCGCAATCGATATGGACCGTGACTTGATGGATACCGTAATGAAATTGACTGGATTCTTTGGATCTGATATATTTGCATGTCCGTTATAAATAGATATAGAGGGTAACATATTTGTGGATAGTAGTCTATTATGACTTGATCCTCTGGATCGAGAGATTCTATCTTTAGTTTTAAATCGATAATTAATTAGTTTTAAATTGGGAATTATTTAGTTTCGTAAAAATTGGTCGTTGCCAATTTACCGGCAGTTTTTACATAAATTTCTTATGTTCTTGTGGTTCGGAAACCACGTAAAATTGTAGGTCCCCTCCGCCACCACGGAGGGCATACACAATACACGATTACGAACGCAGTTAGGTAGACCAGCCATGAGTGGATCCTAGGGTCTTTGTTGGTCTGAAACATTATAACATTACTATATATATATATATACACATATATATATATATATATAATATATCGGCTTTTGTTCGGCTTTTGTTGAGTTTGAACGACGGTTCAGGATCGACCTGCGGTCGACCCCTGTGCAGCATCCCGCCTCATTTGCGGGACTTGGTGAAGGAGGGAATTGCTCTCTGATCGCCTCCTGCCCTCGTAGCCAGCCACGCATGGCTGGTCAGGTACATATATATATATACATATACATATATGTATATAATATATATATATATATATATATATTATATATTATATATATATATATATACATATATATATATATACATATATATATATATACATGTGTGTATATATATATATATATACATGATACACTCAGACAGTACATGGAACAAGGAACTCTTCTGGGAAAATTAAATCCACTATAGTCCGAATAAGTAATGGTAA
>JAJOZX010002443.1:530000-580000 GCA_023014485.1 Bathynomus jamesi
CCCGTTATTTCTAGTCCTATTACATTGAGATATTTCGAAAAAGCTATCTCTATCTACGTTATCGAACCCATTCATAATTTTGAAAACCTGGATTAGATCACCCCTTAGCCTCTGAGTCTCGAGTGTAGTCAATTTTAACTCCTTAAGCCTATCTTCGTACGAATTTGACCTAAGCGACGGAATCATCTTAGTTGCTCGTCTTTGAACTCTTTCGATTTTGTCTATATCTTTGCGCATATGCTCATTCCAAAACTGGACCGCGTACTCCAAATGGGTCCTAACTAATGACTTATAAAGAGGAACTACAATATCGCGCGATTTGTACTCAAAATTCCGAACTATAAAACCTAACACTTTGTTCTCCCTATTGACCGCTGCTGTACTTTGTTTCGCTACTTTTATATCACCAATGACTATAACTCCTAAATCTTTTTCCTGCTCTACGCTTGTTAACTCTTTCTTTGACATACTATCCGCAAAATTACCGTTACGCGAACCTATATGCAAAATCTTGCACTTATCGACGTTAAATCTCATCTGCCATGTGACTGACCAATCAACAAATTTATTCAGATCTTCCTGGATTTTACCTCTATCTTCGTCATTAATCGCCCTACCACCCAGCTTCGTGTCATCCGCAAACTTTGAAAATCTACTGACTAGGCCGACATCTAAATCGTTAATATATATAAGAAAAAGCAAGGGGCCCAATACAGAACTCTGAGAAACGCCACTCGCTACATTAGCCAAACACGACTCCGCTCCATCAACGACCACCCTCTGTTTCCTACCTCGCAACCAATCTTCTATCCAATTTATTACTACACCCCTGATTCCATGAGCTTTAGTTTTTTCAATGAGTCTTCTGTGCGGTATGGTGTCAAACGCTTTTTGAAAATCTAAATACACTACATCAACCGCCCGATGACTATCGTAAACGTCAACCACGCTTTGAAAAAATTCCTAAAGGTTAGTGAAGCAAGATTTGTTTCGCCTAAAACAGTGCTGCCTATTTCTAACTAGTTTATGCAATTCTAAGTGTTCGACTATACGATCCCTAATTATTGATTCCAGTAGCTTACCTACAACAGTCGTTAAACTGATTGGCCTATAATTTCCCGCCGTACCCTCATCGCCTTTCTTAAAGATAGGTGTTACGTTTGCTAACTTGAAATTATCTGATACGCACCCATCAGAAATAGACGCATTAAAGATCTTTGTTTGCGGCACAACAATGCTATCTTTTAATTCTTTTAGTCGTATGGGATATATGGAATCCGGACCCGGTGATTTACGCGTTTTCATTTTATCAATATAGCGCATTACCTCTCCTTCACTAACTACGATATTATCCAAAATATTACCATTATCAAAAGGTATTATGTTTATGACCGTATGGATATTCGTTACATCTTATATAGTAAAAACTGACGTAAATAATTCGTTTATCAAGGTAGCCATTTCCTTGTTTTCAGAAACTAGATCTCCGTTAACCTTTTTGAACGGCCCAAAGACACTTTTTACTGGATTTCTATTGTTGACATATTGAAAGAATCGCTTGGGGTTTTCTTTACCGTCACGAGCTATGGAGATTTCAAATTCGCGCTTGGACTTTTTTATTACACTTTTCGCTTCACGCCTTAGAGATATGTAGTTGTTTCGTAACCACAAATTGTCTTTATCGCACTTATGTAACCTATAAGCCCTATCGCTACTCTTTATAATATCTCCTACTCTAAAAGTAAACCACAAAGGCCTGTTGTTTACTTTCGCACTCTTTATTTTGTACGGTACACATTCCTCATTTATAGTCTTAAATACTGTTTGCGTTGGAGTTCCCCATTATGTTTTCCCAGTTGACGTGTGAACAATTTATTTTGAAATTTATAAAAGTCTGCGTGTTAGAAGTTAGGAATTTTAGTAGAGTTGGTTGGTTTCGAGTGACTTACTGAGAGGACAAACTCCACCATATTGTGATCGCATATTGCTTAACGGTTCTATTACATGAAGATCAGTAATTAGCCTATCATCCGTAGTTATTACTAAATCTAAAATACTGTCCAACCTCGTAGGTTCCCCAACCTTTTGAATAAGAAAGCTATCCTCGAGAAAATTAACTAAACGATTACCTTCCGCGTCTCCCTGCATTGTATTGTAATTCACGTTGGCGCAATTAAAGTCACCCACAACTAAGGCCTGCTCACTACCGATTATTCTCTTTAGTTCACTATATAACGCCTCGTCCGTATCAGCTGTTTCATTAGGGGGCCTATATGTAACCGCAAGAACAAGTTTCAAATCGTCCAATTTAAGTTCTGCTATAGTCGAATCTATCGGTTATGGAATGGTGTGCTTTACTTCTATAACGTTCGCAATATTATCTTTGATATACAACATAACACCGCCTCCCCGCCTACCTATTCTGTTTTTAACAAAAAGTCTATAAACTTTAATTTGATACTCCCCTACAAAGTCACGTGTTTCAGTGCTAAGCCATGATTCATTTATCGCAATTAAATCATAGTCTTTACAAGCAATTAAAGAAAAAAATTCGTTTATTTTATTTTTCGTAGGCTACGAGCATTTAAGGATAGAACCTTCAAATTGTTTGTAATTGCGACACCTTCGCGAACGCAGGAGAAATTTGTGGAATTTACGCTGGGACCGTTCGAGTTACGGCAGCCTGAAAAGAAGGGACAGTATTATGAAATAGTCTTCCTAAACGCGCAGCTCCAACGTCATTAAGATGAAGTTCAACTCCGAGGAACAAGTCCCTCCTGCCATCGAAACTGTTCCAAAAATTTCGCAAAATGCACTCCTTCCTGTTGGCAAAGAGACTTTAGGTTATTGTTAATATAGGTCGCCTTGCTGTAGAAATCGTTACGTTGGATAATCTGAGGAAGTATACCTGTTAAAACAATCTTATTAGTTTTCTCCTTTAGTCGCTCTAGTAAGTCCCTGTTCCTTGCCACCAGTTCTTCCGATCGAGAATTTAAAACGTTATTAGTACCGACATGAATAACATACGTTGTGTCCACGGCGGTACCGTCTGTAAAATGGTCAAAACTATTAGTTATATCCTTCCCCCTTGCACCAGGGTAGCAGTAACGGCGCCTTCGACGAGGGTTTCTCCCACACAATTCCTCGAGATGCCCTCGAACAATGGAATCGCCAACGAGTCGTATTTCTGGTTCATCAGCATCTTCGAAACCTAAAACAGAAAACTTATTGCGTGTTGTACAGGTAGACAAGTCTTAGGTTTTCTCAATGGAGCTCCATTACGCACTCGAACGAGGGTTGAGAACTAGGGTAAGAGAGAGGGCTATTAGTACTATTTGTATTATTAGTAGAAACTGTGGCAGGAGGGGTCGTAACTGGAGTCTCAAGGGATTCTAATTTTACCGTCAGAAGCATCATGCTTTCTTCAAGCCTCACTCTGGCCTCCCTCTCACGTTCTAACTCGTTCCTCAGGACTTCCATGCTTGAGCACCACCTGCAAACTAACTGTTCATTATCATTAGCCATTGTAAACACGTAAGGGGCAAATTTCCCTCCGCAGCGACTGCAAGTACTTGACGGGGGTGCCATTCTTTTAATTAATTAAAAAAAAAGAAAAAAAAACGTTTGGAAATTAATAAATTATAACGTAGGTCTACCGCGTGCTTGTTGTGCCGTCACCTGCGAAAACCCGCAAAAATGTTCGCGAAACGCAGAAACAGGTTCTGGTAACACAATTTTATGCTAAAGAAATATATAATTAAGCTACTGACGAAAGATCTGTTAAAGAAAAAGTATTTAATGAAACTTATCTCTCCGCTACTCGCCCGACTTAATTCCTTTTTTTCCACAGTGGGTGACCACACTCTACCTGATCTCCCGGTGGAAGGGAAAATGAACCTTAAGAAACCTCGTTTCTGATAGATTTGAAAAACAAAAAAAGGCAAACCAAGGGAATTTCAACCTTATGAAACCTCGCGTAGTAATAGATTCGGGGAACAAACAAGCACTAGCCTTTGTTTAGTCAAGGAATACAGAAATGAATAAAGTCAATAAATGATTAGTAACGAAGTAATTTAGTTAAGAATGCACCAAATATTATTTTTTTTAAAGACACTTGAACGAAAACCACTTATTCAATTGGTAACACTGGACACTCGATAAAACACGTCTGTTCTCAAGGAAAGACGATGGTCACTGACAAGGAAAGACGACTGTGCGGAACGCTCTTCTACATAAACGTTGTTCTTTACATTAATTATACTGTGTGTTGTTTGCAGTTAAAATGTATATATATATATATATATATATATATATATATATATTGTAGTAATGCTTAGTTAAGAAGATTAATTTGTTTAATTAAATAAGATAATGTTTAATATAAATTTACTAAAAATTGTGATGATTACGATAAAGCATGGTTGTTAGATTTGAATTGTTTAAAATGGGTAGGGTTGGTAATCCTAAATAGGCCCGGAGAGTGGACTATACCTATAACGGTTTTTCAGTCTTGAGGCAGAACGCGTTACGCGTAGGTGGGCAAAATGTAACGTAGAATAAATAAGTTGTGTGTGTCCCTCTCCGACCTAAATATATTTAGTAATATTTCATACTCGCATATCCCCTAATTAACTAAACCACTTTCGAAATTAATAAAACGTAATGAGTGTTAATAAGAGTATTAATATACCTTCCCCCCCCTTCGTTTTGTAACGGTCTTTTAGAATCAGAACTCGGCGTGGCTACCGGAAACTATTATACTGCACGGCGAAAATGAGTAACGAGAGTGTACAGTTAAATGAAATAAAGAGCAATAGAGATATAGTAAAGTAGGAAGAAGCATAAATAAATAACGAAGAAAAGAAATAATAAAACCCGTTCACTACATTCTGGTGGCTAGCGGTGATCTTACATCATATTTTGTGAGGCTTACCCACGTGTTAGTATTTCGATTAAAATTCTTAAAACCCGGTATAATAACAAATAGCGTTAATGAATATTTTATTTCGATTATTAAAATATCTAAATGCAAATTTTACCCCGTTTGCAGGCAAATTTCGATTTTCATGCCTTAAAATTTCATTGTAAATAAAATTTAAAAATGGCGCTTACCTTCGCGTCCTAATAGCGTCCCTGACTCGCGTCTAAGAATTCAATTTGTTTCGTCCAGTTCCGTTGCTTTTCGTTTGTCCGACTCAGTATTGCGAGTCATTATTACGTTAAATTTTGTTCATTTCGGTTGGAGAGGGTATAGTTTGAAAATTATCGTGCTGCCTGAAGACTCAAATTTCTTTTTTTTTTTTCATCTCTACTTTTTCAGCTTACCTTTTTACTTTTTGTTTAAAACTTTTGGAATTAGTGATAATTGTAAAAATCATAATAATAAGAATAATGATTTGTACGTAAGTGAATTGTTAGTTTAAATACAGTATGATACACAATTTATATGGTCCTTTCAAAGTGTTTCAGCGAAAATTTGTTTCGCATTTCTGGGTATATATACATATATAGTACAACCATTTCATGAACATGAGAAATTTTCGGGGTTTCATTAGCAGATTTTTGATTATATTTCGATTGTCTGTATATAATAATAGGATTATTTTGTAAATATAGGTTTACGGGCTTTTTGCTTTGCTCGCTTCGCGCTAAAATAGGATTACGTTACAGTTAAGGGACAAATCGAAAAATAAATCTTAAAGATATTAAAAATTGTCAGATTGGGCCGTATAGGATTGTGTTAAATTGTGTTGTGAAATTTTCTATAAAAGTTGTTTTGGATATTTTTTTTATACTCATTAATTATATACAATTTGGTAGGTAAGCTGGTTATCTATTTTTTTTCCTCTGTTTCTTTCGATTCATTTCACGACAATTCCGACATATTTGGTAAAATGGCTATTGTATCGTACGTAAGAAGAATTTCTTGTAGGCCTATCGTAAAATATTGCTCGGAGGTTAACCGTTATTACGGTATGTCTATTGAGTAGTAAATTTAGCTATTTAACAAAATTTTAATTGGTTTAACATAAATAATCATAGGATTTTTCTTTAATAAACACAAATGTTATGCGTGGATTCTAAATTGTGCTTTTCACGCGTAACATTGAATTTATTAATTATAGGCCTAAAAAGCGGCAGTAAATTTTATTTTTATTTTGGCGGCCAATGTGAGTTACGGTACACATTTTACTAAATCTCGATATTATAATTTTTTTTGAATTACAGAAATTTGTGTAGAAAATTTTCTTTACGTTTTATATGAATTCATTCAATAATCAATTTTATTTATACAGGTAGGCCGATTTTTCTTTTTCTTTCCAGTTCAATGACAATGGTAAAATTTTTAGTTCAAATTTAGATTGTATTCTAAAAAGGATGTTTTAATTTGAAATTTTAATTTGGAATTAGAAATTAAAAATGTCCTTTTTTTTAGTTCGAGCGTTTGCATGGAAAATATTACGAAATTATGTTAGGATATACGTAATGCAGTTTCATTCGGTTAGGGATATTTGTATAGAGGTTCGCTTACAAACAAAGCGACCGCTCTCAATTAGGAAATGTTTTAGTTTTGTTTACAGTGGATTGTGTGTAATTTTTTAGTACATATGATCTATTCTTATTTAGTATAACGATAAAAATTTGTATTTTCACTTGGAAACGATAAATTGCTGAGATTTCTGTGATTTGAAAACCATACTGAGGTTTCTGTTGAAGGAGAGAGTTGTATCTCAGATGTAGTTTGCGAATTGCAAGTTCAATTCTTATGAAATTTGACGTTTCAAGTTGGAATTACTGTATTAAAATAATTTTTGGTAGTAATATTTAAATTTTTTTTACTTTTTAATAACTGTTTAGAAAATTATTGTTGTTTAAACCTTCAGTCGGAGTTAACTAGTGCATTTGAAACATTGACTCAAGTGTACGAAGAGAAACCAGAATGCGCATGGACTTGGCGCAGGATGGTTTCGGAAGCGAAGAGACAGAAGAGAGGAACCGAATGCGCAGGGACTTGGCGCAGGACAGTTCCGGAAGAGAAGAGAAATTTACGTGTGCAGGGTCTTGGTACACGAAAGTTTCGATCGAAGATGGTCTACTGGTATTTTTCGGGCAGTAGCTGGTCACGTTGCTCGAATGCTTCGCTAAATATGTGTCAACAAAGCGCGCGGTAGACAAGCCACGAGAGCCTTGAACGGGCGCCTACGACTGTACTGTCCATACAGACATACAGTAGGTTCGTTGGGAAACGGCCTACGGCGGAGTCATCGTTTGATTGTTGCCAGTGGAAGAGTCTTTCAGCTGGACGTAGGAAGAGCAGCGTTCACCGACAAGAGTGGAGATGAGACAAGGCGAGTTTCTTCATCGACTTCTAGAATTGCAAATTCCGTCCAATTCCAGCGCGTGGTCCCGCTTTCAGATATCTCCCCCCCTGATCCTTTTAGAATTGGACGTCTCTTGTTTTTTTTTTTCGCCATTGGAGAGAGAGCGGAACCATTATAGCGTGCTGCCCTGTTGCATATTGATTGATGCAATCCCTTGCATTCTAGCGAAGTGAGCAGGAGAGCTGCGATTGAAAATTGAAATCCGTTGTCAGCGTGCGGAGTGTCATCTAAACAACGTCCAGCAAATAAATGTACTGATTATTATCTAATGAAATTATAGGTGAAAAGGGTGCGATTATTGCCCATATTTGTTGTGTTTTTCGTGAAATAGTATGTGCGCTCTTGGTCAGTATTTTATGTAAACTTTTTCTTATTTTTTTTTCTATGTTGCCCTGATAGTAACTGTATAACTATACAAATAATTGTTTCGAATGTAAAGCGATCGTTGATGAGAAATCGCGGGAATAGATTGTGAACTTGGGATTTGTGTAGCCACTGTAAGAAAATTTTCTGTTATTTTTTTTGGCATGTATAGATTAGTTATAGGTTGTAATTTAATTATTAGAGTGAAATGTTATTTTATGCAAATGTGAAAATTATAAAGTTTCCGGTTTTATAATATGATACAATATATGTATGGGAATTGTCATTCTATTATTTCTTGTCTATTCTAAACTTGGAATAAGTGTTAAAGAAAAAAAAAAAAAAAAAAAAAATTGCAAAATATATAAGTTTGTTGAATAAATTTATTGACATTGTTAAACGATATTAATAAGTTTTCCTAATGGAAAAACTTATTTTCAAGGGGGTGATGCGAGTGTAGTAATGCTTAGTTAAGAAGATTAATTTGTTTAATTAAATAAGATAATGTTTAATATAAATTTACTAAAAATTGTGATGATTACGATAAAGCATGGTTGTTAGATTTGAATTGTTTAAAATGGGTAGGGTTGGTAATCCTAAATAGGCCCGGAGAGTGGACTATACCTATAACGGTTTTTCAGTCTTGAGGCAGAACGCGTTACGCGTAGGTGGGCAAAATGTAACGTAGAATAAATAAGTTGTGTGTGTCCCTCTCCGACCTAAATATATTTAGTAATATTTCATACTCGCATATCCTAGGCCTAATTAACTAAACCACTTTCGAAATTAATAAAACGTAATGAGTGTTAATAAGAGTATTAATATACCTTCCCCCCCCTTCGTTTTGTAACGGTCTTTTAGAATCAGAACTCGGCGTGGCTACCGGAAACTATTATACTGCACGGCGAAAATGAGTAACGAGAGTGTACAGTTAAATGAAATAAAGAGCAATAGAGATATAGTAAAGTAGGAAGAAGCATAAATAAATAACGAAGAAATAAAATAATAAAAAGCGTTCACTACATATATATATATATATATATATAAAGAATGACGCTTGTGTACAAGAACGTTCCGCACAAGATGAGGAGGGAGAACGAACAAATGAAAAATGAGGTAACCACCCGGGAATCGAACCGGCAATCGGAAGATCCCGGGTTCGATTCCCGGGTGGTTACCTCATTTTTCATTTGTTCGATCTCCCTCCTCATTTTGTGCGGAACGTTCTTCTACACAAACGTCGTTCTTTACATTAATTATACTGTGTGTTGTTTGCAGTTAAAATGTGTATATATATATATATATATATATATATATATATATATATATATATATATTCATTTGCCTCGCATTAACCCATCTTAAGTATGTGCTAATTGTTTTGTTTTTCCTGTACGTTGGATATAGCTTTGAATACGCGAAAGGCCTTGGAATCGTTTTTCTTTTTCCTTGTGGGTTTGCAGCATTCATTCATTTCACGTGTTTTATTGTGAAATTCATCCCATATATATATAAAAATAATATATATATAATATATATATATATATATATATATATCTATTTATTTATATATATATATATATATATATATATATATAGGGTGAACCAAATGTAGGTGGACAGTCAATGATAACGTTTATTTTGAGAATACATATTTAATTTTTTGTATACTATAATACAAAATAAAATTTCAATAAATTTAGTTATAATATTTAATATAATATAACACAAACACCATAGTTATAATGAACACCATAGTTATAATATAATATAACACAAACTGTATTCAACCTACTGTCCACCTACTTTTGGTTCACCGTGTATATATATATATATATATATATATATATATATATATATATATGTATATATATATATATATATATATATATATGAAAATTATTTCACGAAAGTAACACGTAAAAAATATTATGGTGAATAAAACCACGAAGGAAAGGAAACACAGAACGGTGCTCAAGCGCTTTCGTCTAATGACATCCTCAGGAACACTGAAATACATAAAAGGTTACGGCCTATATATAGGTTACAGAAAGAGAAAAAAAATATATATATAAATAAATAACATACATACACACAAACATATATACATATATATATATACATACATATCTACAAATACATATATATATATATATATATATATATATATATATATATATATATATATATATATATATATATATGCAATAAACGGAGAAGTAAAAATAAAACTTAAAAATTAAGGATTAGAGGATTAACAAAGAGGCATATCGATTTTTAGCACAAGATCAAATGAGTTATAAAAATAATACAAATTTATACTGGAGATACGCCCGGGTTTAACACTGCCTTTTTAGAGTCAAGTTTCGATATATATATAAAAATAAATTGAAGATTAAAAGTTAATAAAGTAGCTTACAAGTTTACCAAAGATTAAGTGTCCTACCCTTTTTATCTAGATTTGTTTTAAAGGAATTCAAAACAACAGGATCGAGTTGAAAAAGACCTTTGCTTATGTTGAAGTTATTTGAAAGTTGAATAATGGCAGACTCAAGAATATTTCTATTGACAATGTTGCTCGAATGAAATAAAACTGAAGCATTATTCCAATCAATACAGTGGGATAACTCTGACAAATGGACAAAAAGAGCACTGGACAACTGTCCTGTTCTGACGGAATATTGATGCTGTTTTATACGTGTGTGCAAATCCTTTCCCGTCTGACCTATGTAAAAGGAATCACATTGTTTACACCCAATTTTATAGATAATGCCTGAATTATTTGGTAGGGCTATTTTTACAATGAATATTTTTCACAATATTCTATATGAAAATACTACATTAATATCCAAAAGTTTAAGTACATTAGCAATGCCTAAAAAGCCCGGGAAAAATGGAAGTACTAAAATATTTTTTGACAAAGTACGAGTGTTATTATTGACACGATAGAAAGTTCGTTTTGCCTTGTTGAGACAAGATTCCATAAACGCAGATGGGTAACACAGATCACTTCCAATACCGTTGATTTTTTCCAATTCGGCATCGATGTATTCCGGACTGGCGATCCTAAGGGCGCGGAGAAACATTGATGAAAAAATGGCCTTCTTAGTGGGGGTGTCATGTCCCGAGTAAAAGTGTACGTAGGACAAATTGTTTGTTGTTTTCCGATAGATACTAAACTTAAAACCTGGGCTTTCCCTATGTACACGCACATCCAAAAATGGGATTGAATTGTCTTGTTCCACTTCTAAAGTAAACTTAATGGAGGGGACTTGATCATTTAACTGAAGGAGGAAGTTATCCAGGTCACGATTCATGGGCCAGATACACAAAATATCGTCGACGTACCGCAACCAAGGGATGCCAACCCCCAGGATTCTCGGAATGTAAGTAATTTCGAAAAACTCCATATAAATATTGGAGAGGAGGGCGATAAGGGGTTGCCCATGGCCATCCCAAACACTTGTTGATAATACTCGTTATTGAAAGTGAATTTACAGTCTTTGATGCAAAGCTTAATAAGTTCCAAAACAATGTGTGAAGGTAGTGGCAGGTCATACTTATGTAATTCTTGGGAGAGAAAGTCAAGCATATCATCAATCGGCACTTTTGTAAACAATGAACAAACGTCAAAACTGATCAATCTATCGTTAGTTTCAGTACGTGCATTATTCAATTTTTCAGTAAGATCCATGGAATTTTTTACATGTGAATCAGAGATAGTTCCGAGAATGGGGGACAAGACTTTGACAAGCCATTTGGAGAGTTTATAAGTAATAGAGCCCACCGAGCTAATAATAGGGCGCATAGGGTTGCCAGGTTTGTGGGTTTTAATAAGACCGTAAAGGTAGGGCAGAGAAGGTGAAGTGGACATGAAAAGCGGAATTAAGTCCTTATGATCTTTGAGAATGCGTTTCAAGCCACTATTAAATGATTTGATGACGTCATCCTGCGGGTTCTTCCTAAGTTTGCTGTATGTGGCGGGGTCCTGGAGAAGCTCGTTCATCTTTCCGATGTAGTCCACTTTGTCCATAATAACTATGGTGTTAGCCTTGTCTGCTTTAGTAATATGGAGCTCCCCATCTTTTTTTAATTGTGAGAGGCCATCGCGAAAACGTTTAGGAAAGTTATCTTCGTAATTACCATTCGCCGCACTATAAACGAGGCCTTTAACTATGTTAAACAAATACTGAGGGAGATTACACTGTTTTTCAAAACGCGAGACTGTAACAAATTTGTAAAGCCGAAGGTTTTTTAACAATAAAAAAGGACATACCATATCCAAGGGCACTTTTTGCATCGTCACTAATGTTTTTCGAAGAAAGGTTCAAAACACACTTTGAGCTTGCTTTTTTACTCCACTGACTATTTCGAATGAGACTTTTAATTTTCCGATCCAAAATGTTACGAAGTGAAGTAGTTCTCCGACGCAACTCGTTGTAAATTTCATCAAACAAAGGTTGGATCCACGGTTGGGGAATAACGGTTACAAAATTATGTTTGGCGATGTTTAAATTTTTGAAGGCGGACCACTCATTTTGTCTGGTGACTTCAATATGTTTCTTTAAAATTAATCTGCTGAAGTTGTTGAACGGATGGTCGTCAATTTGTCTGAGGCGAATCGGAAGCAGGGATTTGGAAGAACTTGCTCCTCTAGACAGTTAGTAAGAAACTTTCGTCGGATACGAATTGCATGCCCCTTCATTAATGTAGAAGAAAACACGGACACAAACGGAGACAAGAGAGGGAACAGCAAGCCGAAGGAACGCGTGGTGTTCATTATATGAAAATTATTTCACGAAAGTAACACGTGAAAAATATTTATGATGAATAAAACCACGAAGGAAAGGAAACACAAAAAGGTGCTCAAGCGCTTTCGTCTAATGACATCCTCAGGAACACTGAAGTACATAAAAGGTTACGGCCTATATATAGAGAAAAAAAAAAAAAAAAAATAAATATAACATACATACACACAAACATATATACATATATATATATATACATACATATCTACATACACACATATATATATATATATATATATATATATATATGCAATAAACGGAGAAGTAAAAATAAAAATTAAAAATTAAGATTAGAGGATTAACAAAGAGGCATATTGATTTTTAGCACAAGATCAAATGAATTATAAAAATACAAATTTATACTGGAAATCTGCCCGGGTTTTAACACTTTGCCTTTTAGAGTCAAGTTTCGATATATATAAAAATAAAATGAAGATTAAAAGTTAATAAAGTAGCGTACAAGTTTACCAAAGATTTAGCGTCCTACCCTTTTTATCTAAATTTGTTTTGAAGGAATTCAAAACAACAGGATCGAGTTGAAAAAGACCTTTGCTTATGTTGAAGTTATTTGAAAGTTGGATAATGGCAGACTCAAGAATATTTCTATTGACAATGTTGCTAGAATGAAATAAAACTGAAGCATTATTCCAATCAATACAGTGGGATAACTCTGACAAATGGACAAAAAGAGCACTGGACAACTGTCCTGTTCTAACGGAATATTGATGCTGTTTTATACGTGTGTGCAAATCCTTTCCCGTCTGACCTATGTAAAAGGAATCACATTGTTTACACCCAATTTTATAGATAATGCCTGAATTATTGGTAGGGCTATTTTTTACTATGATATTTTTCACAATATTGTTATATGAAAATACTACATTAATATCCAAAAGTTTAAGTACATTAGCAATGCCTAAAAAGCCCGGGAAAAATGGAAGTACTAAAATATTTTTTGACAAAGTACGAGTGTTATTATTGACACGATAGAAAGTTCGTTTTGCCTTGTTGAGACAAGATTCCATAAACGCAGATGGGTAACACAGATCACTTCCAATACCGTTGATTTTTTCCAATTCGGCATCGATGTATTCCGGACTGGCGATCCTAAGGGCGCGGAGAAACATTGATGAAAAAATGGCCTTCTTAGTGGGGGTGTCATGTCCCGAGTAAAAGTGTACGTAGGACAAATTGTTTGTTGTTTTCCGATAGATACTAAACTTAAAACCTGGGCTTTCCCTATGTACCCGCACATCCAAAAATGGGATTGAATTGTCTTGTTCCACTTCTAAAGTAAACTTAATGGAGGGGACTTGATCATTTAACTGAAGGAGGAAGTTATCCAGGTCACGATTCATGGGCCAGATACACAAAATATCGTCGACGTACCGCAACCAAGGGATGCCAACCCCCAGGATTCTCGGAATGTAAGTAATTTCGAAAAACTCCATATAAATATTGGAGAGGAGGGCGATAAGGGGTTGCCCATGGCCATCCCAAACACTTGTTGATAATACTCGTTATTGAAAGTGAATTTACAGTCTTTGATGCAAAGCTTAATAAGTTCCAAAACAATGTGTGAAGGTAGTGGCAGGTCATACTTATGTAATTCTTGGGAGAGAAAGTCAAGCATATCATCAATCGGCACTTTTGTAAACAATGAACAAACATCAAAACTGATCAATCTATCGTTAGTTTCAGTACGTGCATTATTCAATTTTTCAGTAAGATCCATGGAATTTTTTACATGTGAATCAGAGATAGTTCCGAGAATGGGGGACAAGACTTTGACAAGCCATTTGGAGAGTTTATAAGTAATAGAGCCCACCGAGCTAATAATAGGGCGCATAGGGTTGCCAGGTTTGTGGGTTTTAATAAGACCGTAAAGGTAGGGCAGAGAAGGTGAAGTGGACATGAAAAGCGGAATTAAGTCCTTATGATCTTTGAGAATGCGTTTCAAGCCACTATTAAATGATTTGATGACGTCATCCTGCGGGTTCTTCCTAAGTTTGCTGTATGTGGCGGGGTCCTGGAGAAGCTCGTTCATCTTTCCGATGTAGTCCACTTTGTCCATAATAACTATGGTGTTAGCCTTGTCTGCTTTAGTAATATGGAGCTCCCCATCTTTTTTTAATTGTGAGAGGCCATCGCGAAAACGTTTAGGAAAGTTATCTTCGTAATTACCATTCGCCGCACTATAAACGAGGCCTTTAACTATGTTAAACAAATACTGAGGGAGATTACACTGTTTTTCAAAAACGCGAGACTGTAACAAATTTGTAAAGCCGAAGGTTTTTTAACAATAAAAAAGGACATACCATATCCAAGGGCACTTTTTGCATCGTCACTAATGTTTTTCGAAGAAAGGTTCAAAACACACTTTGAGCTTGCTTTTTTACTCCACTGACTATTTCGAATGAGACTTTTAATTTTCCGATCCAAAATGTTACGAAGTGAAGTAGTTCTCCGACGCAACTCGTTGTAAATTTCATCAAACAAAGGTTGGATCCACGGTTGGGGAATAACGGTTACAAAATTATGTTTGGCGATGTTTAAATTTTTGAAGGCGGACCACTCATTTTGTCTGGTGACTTCAATATGTTTCTTTAAAATTAATCTGCTGAAGTTGTTGAACGGATGGTCGTCAATTTGTCTGAGGCGAATCGGAAGCAGGGATTTGGGAAGAACTTGCTCCTCTAGACAGTTAGTAAGAAACTTTCGTCGGATACGAATTGCATGCCCCTTCATTAATGTAGAAGAAAACACGGACACAAACGGAGACAAGAGAGGGAACAGCAAGCCGAAGGAACGCGTGGTGTTCATTATATGAAAATTATTTCACGAAAGTAACACGTGAAAAATATTTATGATGAATAAAACCACGAAGGAAAGGAAACACAAAAAGGTGCTCAAGCGCTTTCGTCTAATGACATCCTCAGGAACACTGAAGTACATAAAAGGTTACGGCCTATATAAGAGAAAAAAAAAAAAAAAAAAATAAATAACATACATACACACAAACATATATAATATATATATATACATATATCTACACACATACACATATATATATATATATATATGCAATAAACGGAGAAGTAAAAATAAAAATTAAAAATTAAAGATTAGAGGATTAACAAAGAGGCAATATCGATTTTTAGCACAAGATCAAATGAATTATAAAATACAAATTTATACTGGAAATCGCCCGGGTTTTAACACTTTGCCTTTTAGAGTCAAGTTTCGATATATATAAAAATAAAATGAAGATTAAAAGTTAATAAAGTAGCGTACAAGTTTACCAAAGATTTAGCGTCCTACCCTTTTTATCTAAATTTGTTTTGAAGGAATTCAAAACAACAGGATCGAGTTGAAAAAGACCTTTGCTTATGTTGAAGTTATTTGAAAGTTGGATAATGGCAGACTCAAGAATATTTCTATTGACAATGTTGCTAGAATGAAATAAAACTGAAGCATTATTCCAATCAATACAGTGGGATAACTCTGACAAATGGACAAAAAGAGCACTGGACAACTGTCCTGTTCTAACGGAATATTGATGCTGTTTTATACGTGTGTGCAAATCCTTTCCCGTCTGACCTATGTAAAAGGAATCACATTGTTTACACCCAATTTTATAGATAATGCCTGAATTATTGGTAGGGCTATTTTTTACTATGATATTTTTCACAATATTGTTATATGAAAATACTACATTAATATCCAAAAGTTTAAGTACATTAACAATGCCTAAAAAGCCCGGGAAAAATGGAAGTACTAAAATATTTTTTGACAAAGTACGAGTGTTATTATTGACACGATAGAAAGTTCGTTTTGCCTTGTTGAGACAAGATTCCATAAACGCAGATGGGTAACACAGATCACTTCCAATACCGTTGATTTTTTCCAATTCGGCATCGATGTATTCCGGACTGGCGATCCTAAGGGCGCCACTACCTTCACACATTGTTTTGGAACTTATTAAGCTTTGCATTAAAGACTGTAAATTCACTTTCAATAACGAGTATTATCAACAAGTGTTTGGGATGGCCATGGGCAACCCCTTATCGCCCATCCTCTCCAATATTTATATGGAGTTTTTCGAAATTACTTACATTCCGAGAATCCTGGGGGTTGGCATCCCTTGGTTGCGGTACGTCGACGATATTTTGTGTATCTGGCCCATGAATCGTGACCTGGATAACTTCCTCCTTCAGTTAAATGATCAAGTCCCCTCCATTAAGTTTACTTTAGAAGTGGAACAAGACAAGTCAATCCCATTTTTGGATGTGCGTGTACATAGGGAAAGCCCAGGTTTTAAGTTTAGTATCTATCGGAAAACAACAAACAACTTGTCCTACGTACACTTTTACTCGGGACATGACACGCCCACTAAGAAGGCCATTTTTTCATCAATGTTTCTCCGCGCCCTTAGGATCGCCAGTCCGGAATACATCGATGCCGAATTGGAAAAAATCAACGGTATTGGAAGTGATCTGTGTTACCCATCTGCGTTTATGGAATCTTGTGTCAACAAGGCAAAACGAACTTTCTATCGTGTCAATAATAACACTCGTACTTTGTCAAAAAATATTTTAGTATTTCCATTTTTCCCGGGCTTTTTAGGCATTGTTAATGTACTTAAACTTTTGGATATTAATGTAGTATTTTCATATAACAATATTGTGAAAAATATCATTGTAAAAAATAGCCCTACCAATAATTCAGGCATTATCTATAAAATTGGGTGTAAACAATGTGATTCCTTTTACATAGGTCAGACGGGAAAGGATTTGCACACACGTATAAAAACAGCATCAATATTCCCTCAGAACAGGACAGTTGTCAGTGCTCTTTTTGTCCATTGTCAGAGTTATCCCACTGTATTGATTGGAATAATGCTTCAGTTTATTTCATTCGAGCAACATTGTCAATAGAAATATTCTTGAGTCTGCCATTATTCAACTTTCAAATAACTTCAACATAAGCAAAGGTCTTTTTTCAACTCGATCCTGTTGTTTTGAATTCCTTTAAACAAATCTAGTAAAAAGGGTAGGACACTTATCTTTGGTAAACTTGTAAGCTACTTTATTAACTTTTAATCTTCAATTTATTTTTATATATATCGAAACTTGACTCTAAAAAAGGCAAAGTGTTAAACCCGGGCGTATCTCCAGTATAAATTTGTATTATTTTTATAACTCATTTGATCTTGTGCTAAAAATCGATATGCCTCTTTGTTAATCCTCTAATCCCTAATTTTAAGTTTTATTTTTACTTCTCCGTTTATGCATATATATATATATATATGTGTGTATGTGTGTAGATATGTATGTAATATATGTATATATGTTTGTGTGTAGTATGTTATTTATTTATATATTTTTTTTTTCTCTTTCTGTAACCTACAGTAATATAGGCCGTAACCTTTTATGTATTTCAGTGTTCCTGAGGATGTCATTAGACGAAAGCGCTTGAGCACCGTTCTGTGTTTCCTTTCCTTCGTGGTTTTATTCATCATATATATATATATATATATATGTGTGTGTGTGTGTATATGTATATATATATATATATATACGTTATATATGTGTATATATATTGTTATGTATATATTTAGAGGTGTGTGTTATATATATATATATATATATATAATATATTATATATATATATATATACATATATATATGCTGTAAACCCACAAAGAAAAAGAAAAAAAGAAATAATTTCATTCATTTCACGTGTTTTAATTGTGAAATTCATCCCATAATATATATATATATATATATATATATATATATATATGATACACACAGACAGTGCATGGAACCAGGAACTCTTCTGGGATAATTAAATCCAATATAGTCCCATATATATATATATATATATATAATATATATATATATATATATATATATGTGTATATACAGTATATACCATATATATATATATGTTTATATATATATATATATATATATATATATATATATATATATATATATATATATATATATATTATTATATATATATTTTATGTGTATATATATATATTGTATATAAATATATTGTGTATGTATACATATGTGTATATATATATTTATTTTTTTTAATTAATTAAGAGCATGGCACCCCCGTCAAGTACTTGCAGTCGCTGTGAAGGGAAATTTGCCGCTGAAGCGTTTACAATTGCTAATAATAATGAACAGTTAGTTTGCACGTTGTGTTCAAGCATGGAAGTCCTGAGGAACGAGTTAGAACGTGAGAGGGAGGCCAGAGTGAGGCTTGAAGAAAGGGTGGTGCTCCTGACGGCAAAATTAGAATCCCTTGAGACTCCAGTTACGACCCCTCCTGCCTCAGTTTCTATCTAATAATATAAAGAGTACTAATAGCCCTCTCTCTTCCCCTAGTTCCCAACCCTTCGTTCAAGTGCGTGGTGGAGCCCCATTGAGAAAACCTAAGACGTGTCTACCAGGAGTAACAAACAATAAGTTTTCTGTTTTAGGTTTCGAAGATGCTGATGAACCGGAAATACGACTCGTTGGCGATTCCATTGTTCGATGGCAGCTCGAAGAATTCTGTGGGAGAAACCCTCGTCGTATGCGCCGTTACTGCTACCCTCTTGCAAGGGTGTAGGTTATA
Organism: Bathynomus jamesi; assembly: GCA_023014485.1. NCBI lineage: Eukaryota > Metazoa > Arthropoda > Malacostraca > Isopoda > Cirolanidae > Bathynomus > Bathynomus jamesi. The sequence goes on from JAJOZX010002443.1 coordinate 549,193, forward strand.
ATTAGAAGTGGTGACCATTTTACAGACGGAACCTCTGAGGACACAACGTACGTTATTCATGTCGGTACTAATAACGTTTTAAATTCTAGATCGGAAGGGTTGCTGGCAAAGTACAGGGACTTACTTACTAGAGCGACTAAAGGAAAAAACTAATAAGTTTGTTTTAACAGGTATGCTTCCTCTAATTATCCAACGTAACGATTTCTACGGCAAGGCGACCTATATCAAAATAAACTAGTCTCTTTGCCAACAGGAAGGAGTGCATTTAGCTAATTTTTGGAACAGTTTCTACGGCAGGAGGGACATGTTCCTTGGAGATGGACTTCATCTTAATGACGTTGGAGCTGCGCGTTTAGGAAGACTATTTCATAATAGTGTTTCTTCTTTTCAGGCTGCCGTAACTCGAACGGTCCCAGCATAATTTCCTCAAATATCCCATGCGTTCGCGAAGGTGTCGCAATTACAAAGCAGTTGAAAGTTCTATCCTTAAATACTCGTAGCCTACGTAATAAAATAAACGAATTTTTTCTTTAATTGCTTGTAAGGACTATGATTTAATTGCGATAAATGAATCGTGGCTTTGCACTGAAACACGTGACTTTGTAGGGGAGTATCAAATTAGATGTTATAGACTTTTTGTTAAAAACAGAATAGGTAGGCGAGTAGGCGGTGTTGTATTGTCTATCAAAGATAATATTGCGAACGTTATAGAAGCAAAGCACACAATTCCGGAACCGATAGATTCGAATATAGCAGAACATAAATTGAACGATTTCAAACTTTTGCCGTGATATAAAGGCCCCCTAATTAGGCTGACCATACGTACCGTTTTGAACGGGACAGTACCGTTTTTTTATATTTCCTGGCCGTCCCGTCGTTTTAATAAAAATGTCAATTTTGTCCCGGTTTATGTACTTACTTTTTCATGAATACAGAATATTACATAACCCCCGTCCCTTTTTTGCCATCCCAATGTCCCGTTTTTGTCTCAAGGAAATATGGTCAGCCTACCCCTAATCAAACAGCTGTTACGGACGACTAAAGAAAATAATAGGTAGTGAGCAGGCCTTAGTTATGGGTGACTTTAATTGCGCCAACGTGAATTACGATACATTGCAGGGAGACGCGGAAGGTAATCGTTTAGTTAATTTTCTCGAGGATAGCTTTCTTATTCAAAAAGGTTGGGGAACCTACGAGGTTGGACAGTATTTTAGATTTAGTAATAACTACGGATGATAGGCTAATCACAGATCTTTACGTAATAGAACCTGTAAGCAATAGCGATCACAATATGGTAGAGCTTGTCGTCTCAGTAGGTAAATTGAAACCAGCTAACTCGAATAAAATATCATAATTTCCAGCACGCATACTTTCGTAAATTTAGAAATGAATTGTCACACGTGAATTGGGAAAATGTATTGGGGATCTCCAACGCAAAACTAATGTGGGAATCGTTTGAAACAGTATTTAGGACTATAAATGAGGAATGGGTACCGTACAAAATTAAGCGTGCGAAAGTAAACAACAAGCCCTTGTCGTTTACTTCTAGTGTAGGAGATATTATAAAGAGTAGAGATAGGGCTTATAGGCTACATAAGTTTGAAAAAGACAAAATGTGGTTACGAAACAACTCTAAGGCGTGAGGCGAAAAATGTAATAAAAAAGTCCAAGCGCGAATTGAAATCTCAATAGCTCGTGCCGGTAAAGAAAACCCCAAGCGATTCTTTCAATACGTTAACAATAGAAATCCAGTAAAGAGTGTCTTGGGGCCGTTGAAAAGTGTTGACAGAGAGTTAGTTTCTGAAAACAAGCAAATTGCTACCTTGCTAAACGAATTTTTTACGTCAGTTTTTACTATAGAAGACGTAACAAATATCCCTAAGGTCATAGACATAATGCCTTTTGATAATGGTAATATTTTGGATAATAATGTGGTTAGTGAAATGGAAGTAATGCGTTATATTGATAAAAGGAAAATACGTAAATCAACGGGGCCGGATTCCATATATTCCACACAACTAAATTAATTAAAGGAAAGCATTCTTGTACCGCTAACAAAGATTTTTAATGCGTCTATTTCTGAGGGGTGCGTACCAGATAATTTCAAACTAGCAAATGTAACACCTATCTTTAAGAAAGGCGATAAAGGTGCGGCGGGAAATAATAGGCCAATGAGTTTAACGTCTGTTGTAGGTAAGCCACAGGAATCAATAATTAGGGATCGTATCGTCGAACACTTAGAATTGCATAACTTGGTTAGAAATACGAAGCACGGTTTAAGGCGAAACAAATCTTGCTTCATTAATCTTTACGAATTTTTTCAAAGCGTGGTTGAAGTTTACGATAGTCATCGGGTGGTTGATGTAATGTATTTAGATTTTCAAAAAGCGTTTGACACCGTACCGCACAAAAGACTCATTGAAATAAACTAAGGCTCATGTAATCAGGGGTGTAGTAATAAATTGGATAGAAGAGTGGTTGCGAGGTAGGAAACAGAGGGTGGTCGTTGATGGAGCGGAGTCGTGTTGGGCTAATGTACCGAGCGACGTTCCTCAGGGTTTTGTATTGGGCCCCTTGCTTTTTTTTATATTCAGTATATTAACAAATTAGATGTCGGCCTAGTCAGTACAGTTTCAAACTTTTCGGATGACACAAAGTTGGGTGATACGGCGATTATTGACGAAGATAGAGGTAAAATCAAGGAAGATCTGAATGAAATCGATGATTGGTCAGTCACATGGCAAATGAGATTTAACGTCGATAAGTGCAAAATTTTACATATAGGTTCGCGTAACGGTAATTTTGCGTATAGTATGTCAGGGAAAGAGTTGATAAGCGTAGAGCAGGAAAAAGATTTAGGAGTTATAGTCACTGGTGATTTAAAAGTAGCGAAACAAAGTACAGCAACGGTCAATAAAGCGAAGAAAGTGTTACGTATTATAGCTCGGAATTTTGAGTACAAGTCGCGCGACATTATAGTTCCTCTTTATAAATCATTAGTTAGACCCTATTTGGAGTACGCGATCCAATTTTGGAATCCGCATATGCGCAAAGATATAGACAAAATCGAAAGAGTTCAAAGACGAGCAACTAAGATGATTCTGTCGCTTATGTCAAATTCGTACGAGGATAGGCTTAAATAGTTAAAATTGACTACACTCGAGAATAGGAGGCTAAGGGGTGATCTAATCCAGGTTTTCAAAATTATGAATGGGTTCGATAACGTAGATAGAGATAGCTTTTTCGAAATATCTCAATATAATAGGACTAGAAATAACGGGTGTAAGTTGACAAGTAGAAGGTTCGAAACAGCAGTTGCCAAAAACTTTTTTACTCATAGAATAGTAACTAGGTGGAATAGTTTGCCGGTAGAAGTAATTAGTAGCACCTCCATAAACATTTTTAAAAATCGATTAGACGCATATGTTGATAGATTGGGTATAGTTTAATGCAGTAAAATTAAGGGTTGGATAAGATAGATTTTGATTCTCTTTTCATTAAAGATCACAATAACCGGACTAGAGGTCATAGTATGAAATTATTTAAGCCAAGATGTAGAACAAATTTAAGAAAACATAGTTTTACAAGCAGAGGAATTAAGTTTTGCATCAGTCTGACAGAAGAAGTGGTGACTTCAGATACAATTTATTCTTTCAAAAGAAGGTTCGATAGTTTGATGTCTGCAAGGGACATCTGGTGATAGGGTTTAAGCCCATTTTTATTGCATGAATGGTACTAGTTTATTCCATATATATTATGTACATTTAGATGATAGATCCCACAGCTCAACATAAGTGTTGTGGGATATAGGGAGGCAGTATCTTGGGTTAGGAGATACTCTCTGTCCTTACCCACACCATTTAAAGAGATTCCTCTACCAACCGGTGCTCCCATAGTACTGTGAGGTATTACAAAACTCATGGTCTTCACTTGCCCCACAAACACCTTTAAATGGGAGACCCAAAATGGGTGCACACACATTTCTACATTACTGTACAGTCTTTACAGCCACACCTACACTTTTCCTCCTAATTATATATATTGTAATGTATCTGGTTGTAAATTGACTTCGTCCGCAATTGATATGGACCGTGACTTATTTTTCGTTGGCAAGGTACTGGTATTGATGGATATCGTAATGAAATTGACTGGATTCTTTGAGTCTGATATATTTGCATGTCAGTTATAAGGAGATATTGAGTGTAACATATTTGTCGATAGTAGTCTATTATGACTTGATCCTCTGGATCCAGAGAATCTATCTTAAGTTTTAAATTGATAATTAATTAGTTTTAAATTGATAATTATGTAGTTTTGTAAAAATTGGTTGTTGCCAATGTACAGGCAGTTTTTATATAGTTGAGCCACCTCGATGGGCCGAAGTAGCCCCTAGTGTGCCCAATATAAAAATTTGTTGTTCTTATGTTCTTTGTGGTTCGGAACCCACGTAAAATTGTAGGTCCACTCCGCCACCACGGAGGACATCCACAGTACACAATTACAGACACAGGTAGACGAGCCATGAGTGGATCCTAGGGTCTTTGTTGGTCTAAAACATTATAACATTATTATTACATTATATATATATATATATATATATATATATATATATATATATATATATATATATATATATATATATATTATATATATATATATATATATTACTGTGTATATATATATATATATGTATGTATATATATATATATATATATATCTGTATATATATCTATATATATATATATATATATATTATATATATATATATATACATTCAACTGCAAAGAACACGCAGTATAAATAACGTAAAGAACGACGCTTGTATAGGAGATATTCCGCGCATTTTTTCATTTGTTCCGTTTTCTCTCTCTCGTCTTGCGCGGAATATCTCCTATACAAGCGTCGTTCTTTACGTTATTTATACTGCGTGTTCTTTGCAGTTGAATGTATATAATGTTACGGCATGCGGGAGGTGCCCCCTTGGGGCATTGGTTTCTGCGAGTATGTAGAAGAATTACGGCATTTGGAAGAGTGAGGTCCATGGTGTAATGGTTCTGACCGGCAATCGGAAGATCCCGGGTTCGTTTCCCAGGTGGTTACCTCATTTTTTCATTTGTTCCGTTTTCTCTCTCTCGTCTTGCGCGGAATATCTCCTATACAAGCGTCGTTCTTTACGTTATTTATACTGCGTGTTCTTTGCAGTTGAATGTATATAATGTTACGGCATGCGGGAGGTGCCCCCTTGGGGCATTGGTTTCTGCGAGTATGTAGAAGAATTACGGCATTTGGAAGAGTGAGGTCCATGGTGTAATGGTTCTGACCGGCAATCGGAAGATCCCGGGTTCGTTTCCCAGGTGGTTACCTCATTTTTTCATTTGTTCCGTTTTCTCTCTCTCGTCTTGCGCGGAATATCTCCTATACAAGCGTCGTTCTTTACGATATATATATATATATTATATATAATATATATATATATATAATATTACTTTTGTTTATTTTTGTTGAGTTTGAACGACGGTTCAGGATCGACCTGCGGTCGACCCCTCTGCAGCATCCCGCCTCATTTGCGGGACTTGGTGAAGGAGGGAATTACTCTCTGATCGCCTCCTGCCCTCGTAGCCAGCCACGCATGGCTGGTCAGGGACTTTGCACAAGAATCTGTCCAGCTGGTATATATATATATATATATATATATATATATATATATATATATATATATATATATAGCGTGTCCCAAAGAAATGTATACCCACTTGAAATTGAAAAAAAAAAAAAAAAAAAACAAAAAAGTTACAGATGTTTAAATTATAATTATTATTTTCGAGACTTCATGTGCGATTTTTCTAATATTTTTGCACGTATACGAGATAAGTTGAAACCGACGGCACTGTGCAAAACTTACAAAAACAACGTTCTGGAAGACGTCGAACATCTTAGATAAAGTGTCATTTAACGATGGAATTTGTAAATTTTTTGAATTAACTAATAATTACAACATTTATGCTTCAATATCAACACTAAACATAAGTATCTATCTCAAAACAGTCGGTTAAAATATTAGAAAATATATCGCACATGAAGTCTCGAAAATAATAATTATAATTTAAACATCTGTAACTTTTTTGTTCTTCAATTTTTAATAAAATAATTACATATTTAGATTCAGGAGAAAATTCTTTATTAAAAAACATAAAAGTAATATATTTATTATCCTCATAGCTGGTATTATCGAACAAAGTGGGTATACATTTCTTTGGGACACGCTGCATATATATATATATTATATATAATCTATCTGTATATATATGATATATATATATATATTTATATATATGTACATATATATGTTGTATATCTATATATGTATATGTGTGTATATATATATATATATATTATATAGATATATATATATATATATATATATATATATATATATATACAGGGCGTCCCAAATATGTATACACACTTTAAATAATTATAAAGGCAGTGTTTATTAAAAAAATACATTTCATTTTCAAAATGTAATAGAATCTACAGACATTATTTAATTGTTTTGTCAACGCCTGTTTTCAAACTGACGTCCGTTCTGGTCCAGGCACTGCTGATAACGCGAAAGCAATGGAATCGCAAACATCACGAAACATTTCGTTTGGTATTTGTGTGCATTCTCGTTCAATGGCTGCTCTCAATTCAGCGACTGTTGCAGGTTTATAGCGTAGACTTTGTCTTTTAAGTATCCCCATCAAAAAAAGTCTAGTGGTGTGAGGTCTGGTGAACGCGGAGGATATTCTACGAAACCCCTTCGTCCAATCCACATCCACATCGTGCCAAGTACCACTCGCAATACTCCATCCACTCTTCGGTCCGGATCATCTTCATTAATAGCATGTAACTTTTCCATTGACAGCACTTCAAAATGCGTTGGACAGACGATTCTGAAATTCCTACCTCACGACTCGCTTGCCGCACAGATTTTCTTGGACTTTAGTGATACGTTTCCAGTACTCTTTCTTGCTTTGTGGGGCTTGTCGATGTCCGTGGTCTTCCGGAACGCTTCTTGTGGACATTCTGAACAGTTCCATCGGCTTCAAACTTATCTCTAATTCGAGTGATGGTAAGTCGCGTTGGTGGATCTGTTTGAAACTCCCTCCTAAACTGTCTTTGCACTTCAACTGCGTTTTCACACTTCCAGTAGCATTTTAGAATGAATTTCCTTTGTTCAAAGCTTAGTCTGACTGTCATTATTAATTCTAATGGGTTTAACTTGGAAAGAAAGAAACATCAATTGAGCTATCAGCTGTTAAAGTGCGTATACATTTTTTTGGGACGCCCTGTATATATATGTGTGTATATATGTAAAAATGAACCATAAATAATTCCCATATTCATATACTATGTTATTCTTCATGTAATTCTTGTATTCATTTTTATAGTTCTTGTATCCATTTTAAAAATTCATGTTATATGGTTCATGTATTTATATAATCCTGTATATTCTTATATATTTAACTTTATATAATGCCTATACTCATATGTATGTACGTGTGTGGTATTCATTTTTACATAAGGACAAAATCGCCCAACGCGAGTTTGGATAAAATTTTTGATTTGCTTTCTACTTGCCAATAATTGGTGACCTGTTGTTTTTTTAAATCTCATAATCATTTTTTTAGATTTCGCTTAATAAGGAATCCTGCTTAAGCTTTGCAATGTTCATATTTCCGTATACATTCCTTTCGTTATAAAAGATGAGATCATGCCTTGCCTAAGCATTAAAATTGTACATCTTAAACCTTAAAATTTTACTCATATGCTATTTAGTGTAAAATGCATAGTCCGATTTCACTTTTAGTTAACTTGGCAGATCATGATAACATCAGATCTGAAAAGTCGCGGTTTAAGATAAAAATATGGTTTCGTCTTCAAATATTTTGTTTACTCGTTCAAGCCTTACCACAGCGAAAAATTTATTTTATTTTCGAATATTGTGCAAAAATAATACAGCCTTTTTAGCATTTAATAATAATGATGTTAGCAGTTTTGGGGTATATAAACCCACTAAAAATCTTCCATTGTCATTCAGAAGCTAATTCAGAGGCTGAGCACTACCTGAACATTTTAGCAGTAAATTGCTGTAAGAGAAACTTTTTATTTTCCCCTTCGAGCCTTGCTCTCTTCAGAAGAACTTAGTCATTAAATTTTCCTGATACGCTATAAGAAGATTCCGGAACCTTCAGCATTTTTAGTAAGTGTATCAGAGTCCTCCGAGCCACTATAGAAGAACTCGGAGAGTAATATAGAAGAAAACTACTTCAAATCACACATCCGTTGCTGCCACCTAACTACAACCCCCGTCGACTTCGAACAAACACGGGCCATAGACGGAGGGGTTAACAACTGGTGACCCTTTAACCAGGATCTTCACGACTCCAGGATTCTTCCAGTCTTCCAGACCCTGGAACCAGAACCAACACCCAGTTGGCCGGCGTGTCACGACTTCTAGTTCGTCACATTCACCCTTGAACCGGTGCGTCACGACTCCAAGTTCTCCACGCCTAGTTTTTATCCAAGAACAAGTGGCCAGCAAGACACGTCTTCAGGACACGTCTATAAGGATTTCGCCGTAGGAATCTTGTTAAGTACAAAACTCTTTTTTAAATAATCTCTAAAACATTTGAAAAGTCAGTATTATTAACAGTTAATATTTAATATTGAGCCAGAATTAACACAAAACTGTGAACACTTCAGACACCAGTGATACATTTTTTTATTGAAAACAATATTGTCACAGAATTATTGTCACAGAATTATTGTCACAGAATTATTGTCACAGTTATTGTCACAGTTATTTTCAGTTATTTTCACAGTTATTTTTACTATTCTAGTTAGTATAGTATAATTTTATTTAATGAACCAAACATAGTACAGGGTGTCCATAAATGTTTACCCTGTAAACAATATGCTCTCATGTTTTAATGACGAATCTTACATCAGTTTTCTTTTTACAGGTGATCTCGTACACGCATAGAGTTTCTTTGCTGGTGTGTTTCGTCTACCGTATTCGCCGCTAGGAGCGCTGTAGTAGCTGTTCAGTTAAGATGGCGTCTGCGACAGAGAAGGAACAATGTGTTGTGTGGCTTGCAGAAACAAAATCTCCTGTCAGTGTTCAGCGAAGGTTCAGAACAAAGTATGGAAAAAATCCCCCTGATGTGAAGTTAATTAAGTCGTGGATGAAAAAATTCTTGGAAACTGGAAACGTGGAAAAGGGAAAGAGCAGTGGTAGACCATCAGTTTCCGATGGGACGGTGTAAACACTGAGCACACTGTTTCCGCAACTGTGTACCTGGATATGCTCACCAATTACGCCATCCCCCAACTGCAGGACATGCAGCCAACTGTCATCTTCCAACAAGATGGGGCACCCTCTCATTGGGCGCATATTGTTTGTGAAACTCTCGACGCAACATTTCCAAATCGATGGATTGGCAGGGACGGGCCAATCCCATGGCCCCCAAGATCACCAGACATTACCCCGCTGGATTTCTTTCTCTGGGGTCATGTTAAAGATTCGGTTTATGCAACAGTTGTTCCAGATATAAAGACATTGCGCGAAAGCATTACGGATGGATGCAATTGCAACAGTTAATCCACAAATGTTGGAAAATGTGTGGCGTGAGTGTGAATACCGTTTAGACATTTTATGTGCCACTAGGGGTGCACATGTAGAAGCTTATTAAGTTCATTAACTATGTATCAAAACTTTGTGTGTTTATCTACTTATGATTAAAACTGTGTTTGAGTACGAGTGATTATTTAAAAGTTATAGCATGCTTTAATCAGGGTAAACATTTAAAGACACACTATATTACCATACCTTCACGTACATTCGAGTGAAATTTTGTTTACATTTGTATTTTTGTTTGCAATCTTTTCAAATTTTCCCCTAGTTAGGCAAATTGTTGTGCATTTATTTTTAGATAGTGTAGTTAGGAAAACCCCTTAAGTGATCATTCCATAAATTAAGATCGGTCAAGCAGACCTAATTAGAACACATTAATAAGTACCTTCACATATGAGCGATTCAGACGGTGCGCTTTCTGACATCGAAAATTTACCTACACCCATTTTTCCACCTACCCCGCGCCCTTCAAACATACTCCCAAACACACAAACTTCAGATCCAGAACAAGCCAATATGTCTCAGTCTCAAACCCCCGCCCCAGCATACATTAACTTAGGCAGACTAGTAAACCTTCCTCATACTGTTTTAATTTTTAAGGGGACCATAGATAATCGTTTTGTTGAACCACGCGTAAGACCTTGGATTGAATCTTTAGAGCAACATTTCTTACGCGAAAATATTACCGATAATGATATAAAAATTAGGGAAGCAAAAAGATTTATCGACCCGAAAGAAGGGAATGCTCATGACACAGTCACCTACGTCCCATCAATTAGCGAAGTTACAACATGGGACGATTTTAAACAAAACTTATTAGAATTTTTTAAAGAAATAACCCTTGCACAACCCTTAGCCACGTTAGAAGCAGTCTTCCAAGCTAAATGGAAGAAAGAGGAACACGAAGATTTAAACAATTTTATTACACGTACACATAAACTTGTAGGAGAAGCCCTCCGGGCCGCAGAAAATGCATGTGGCATAACTTTCACTTCGAAACAAAGAAATCTAATAGTAGCCACAACCATTTACCAAAACCTACCCGGAGCACCTAAAAAAAAGTTTCAGGAGTTTTTAAATGTTGACAAACCTGTAAGTGTAGCCATAAACAAAACACGGGAACATTACCCCGATTTAGCAAACCAGAACTACCGAAAGGGTAGAGAAACCCCCGTACATTACATTCAACAGCAGCAGCCACAACACCAACAGCAACTACAACAACAACCCTATAAATCGAGGCCAATGCAGGGACCACCACCCCAGAAACAAGCCCCCCAAACCCAGAATACACGCCCTCCTCCACAATGTTTTAACTGCGATAGCTTTGGGCACATGATAAGTCAATGAAATTACCCCTCTTATTGCTCCCACTGTCCCGAACATGGTCATCGCCGTGGCGATCGCCAAAAGTGTGCTGATAAAGCCCCTACAGGGTATAGACCCCACTTTCAGAAACCAAACCACCCACGTTCCCAAAACGTATCCCAAAAGTCATCCAGTCCCCAGAAACCAGTCCATTCCCAGCCTCAGTCGAACTACCAACCCAATAGATTACGACCACAGGGTCAACCACACTATTACCCCATGTACAAACCTCAGTACAACCAGCAAGGTCAACTAGTTCGGTACGTAGAAGTACCCGTGGAGGAATCATTTTCCCAAGAGAACAGTTTTCAAGAACACCCTCCAGCGTATGATATTCCCGTAGAATATGACCCAGGTCCTCCCATAGAAGACCATTCGAGCCCTTTTTTAGACCCTACATTGGAGGCGGCAGTTCAACCTCCTCCCTCCTAAATTACAGTAATGAGCCCAGATACGCACAAAAACTCCCCATCAGGATAATAGGTGCGGACCTCCTATATTTAATAATAAATTGTAGCACCGATAACCAAGATTTAACTGCTCTCCTAGATACAGGAGCACACGCGACGTTAATTAAGAAACAATATGTAGATGAATTACTAGAGAGTACAAATTACAAATATGAACTTAAGGCACCATCCTGCCAACTCAGAGGAGTTACGGGCACACCCATACCTACATACGGAGAAAGTGAGTTATATTTAGAAGTTGGAAACGCGGTATACCCCCGCGAAATGTTGTATAGTGGACACAGTCGCCACCTTTCAGACAGACATCCTACTAGGTATGGATTTTTTTAACCGGAATCAATGGGAGATTTACCCAGCCGCAAAGTTAGTAAAGTGTCGAAATAGGACACACCATCTCCGTGAGAATAACAGAGAGCTTAATGTTAATAGAATTAGTCCAGTTCAGATTTCCGGAAGAAATAGGAAACCCCCTCCACTTGATTGCAGTTCAAGTCAGCCGGTTGTATCCAGAGGGACAACCGCTCTAGAAATCAGACCCCAGGGTAATCAGTTCCAGTTGTTGAATCCAGTTGGATCAACACCGTCAGTTTCCAGTCAGTCAGTTTCCAGTCAGTCAGTTTCCAGTCAGTCAGTTTCCAGTCAGCCAGTTTCCAGTCAGCCAGTTTCCAGTCAGCCAGTTTCCAGTCAGCCACCTTCAGTTCAGCCAATAAGGCAAATTTTAGTCGCCGAACCAGAATCAGATTCACAATTTTTCATATGCCCTACCGAGCATATAACAGTAGCACCTTATGAGAAGATTTGTTTCCTAGCAAAAGTAGTTGACAGTCAAGGAAAATTATTAGAGTCAGAGCGTACTCTGATTACAGAGAAAAGTAATTTCAAAAGAGATGTTCTTATTGCCCAAGTCCTTAGTCAGAGTCAGAATTCAGCTATCCCTGTTGTTTGTTTAAACAAAGGAAAAAGTCCTATAGAATTAACTTCAAATCAGAAAATAGGAACTGTTTCCACAGTAGAAGTAGATTCAGATTTCCCCATCAGTATGATAAATCGTGTTTCCAGTTCCTTAGAGTTAAATCCTTCAGTATTAAAAGAAGAATATAAGAAATGTCTGGAGCACTCCCTTCAGGAGTCACCAGCTTTACAGGATCCCAAACTAATGGAATCACTTCTCGATTTCCTGATAAGAAATAGAGATGTGATTGCCCTAAAAGGAGATCCTCTGGGCCGAACTAATTTGGTCCCTTTTGAAATCAAGTTGGAACCCAATTCCAAACCCATTTTCATTCCTCCCTATCGGGTTCCACATTCCCAGTTAGTCACTATTGAGGAACACATCAAGGACATGTTGGAGCAGGATGTCATTCAGCCTTCAGCTAGTCCCTGGTCCGCTCCTATGATTCTCGTCTCCAAAAAGGACGGAACATCTCGCCCTTGTATAGATTTTAGACGCCTGAACAACATTACCATCCCAGACCGTTTCCCGATTCCAAACATGCAGGAAACAATTCTGAACGTAGGGAAAGCGAACTTTTTTCATCCCTCGATTTAGCATCGGGTTATTGGCAAATGGAGGTCAGTCCCGAATCTCGGGCATTGACTGCTTTCTCCACTAACCGAGGCCATTACGAATTCCAGGTTTTACCTTTCGGAGTCCGAAATGGGCCTGCTAATTTCTCTAGGTTGATGAATATAGTCCTTTCCGACCTATTAGGTGTCGAAGCTCTCGTTTATCTTGACGATATTATCGTCTACAGTTCGGACATAAAAACACACTTTCAACGCCTTCAGAATGTGCTATCACACTTGAGAAAAGCACACCTTAAACTGAAGCTTGCAAAGTGCAATTTTTTACAAGAATCCCTGGTATACCTAGGATTCCTACTCTCGTCCACAGGAATTAAACCTGATCCAGCCAAACTCGAAGCCCTGGAAAGGTACCCTGTACCCAAACCATCGACGACGCCCGTGCATTTATTGGTTTTGTCGGATTCTATCGGAACTTTATCCCCCAATTTTCAAATATTGCTAAACCCATTACTAATTTGTTCCAGAAAAATTCGAAATTTAACTGGGAATCCGATCACCAACATGCCTTTGAAACTTTAATTAATAAACTAACCTGTCATCCCATTTTACAATATCCTGATTACACAAGACCCTTCATCATAGCCACAGATGCTTCCTCCTATGGACTAGGAGCCGTCCTGTTACAGGACGTAGACGGTGTGGAATTACCCATTGCTTATGCCAGTCAACTTCTCTCTGCACCTCAACGGAATTATTCCACTACGGACCGAGAGGCCCTAGCGGTATATTGGGCTTTGAAAAAATTCCGAAATATCGTCTATGGCTACGATGTAACCATCAAGACTGATCATAAGCCACTCACGTACCTCTTCAAGGACAAGCTACTTGAAGGACGATTGAGTAGATGGGCTCTGTTGATTCAGGACTTTGCAGCAAAATCGTATACAAACCGGGAAAACTGCAAGTTATTCCAGACGGATTGTCGAGACTCAAGCCCGACGCCCAAGTGAATAAAATAGGAATTCTTCCTGTGTTCGACTACGAGTGTCTGCAATACTCCCAACAACAGGACCAACACACCCAAAACCTTCGGGCGCGCCTGGAACAAAAGGAACCATCGAAGGTAAAAGAACAGTACAACCTCAAAGATGGGCTCGTACATTTCAGGAACGAAGATGGAAACGACCTCGTGGAGATACCAAAGGATCTCGTCGATATAGCCATTGGACTTTGTCACGACTCACCTTTGTATGGACACATGGGGCCGGATCGCACCATCAAGAGTCTTTTGGAGCGATACCACTTTCCCGAGATGAACAAAAAGGTACAAGAATACATCGCCGAATGTCCGTCGTGTTTAAAGCATAAGGGCAACGTACCATCCACAGCTCCGATGCATAAATATCCAGTATGCCAAAGGCCCTGGCAAAGAACTGGAATGGATATACTGGGACCATTTCCCAAAACGTCAAAGGGAAATCAGTACATCATTGTGTTTACGGACCACTTCTCGCGTTACAGCGAAGTAGCCGCCATTCCAGACCAGACCTCGGAAACTGTGGCAAGAGCCCTAGTGGAACGCGTCATCCAAAATCATACCACTCCTTCCATCCTAATCTCGGATAACGCCCTTAGTTTCACTTCCAAACTGTTCGAGTCACTCTGTAACATGTGTAAAATTAAAAATACACACATTGTGGCATACCATCCGCAGGCAAACGGCTTAGTGGAAAGGCACAATCGAAAGATCTTGGAAGCCCTGCGCCACGTTGTCGATGCATCCTCCCGTACATGGGATGATTCCCTTCCCATGGTACAAACAGCCATCAACAATGGCTATAATGTGTCCATCGGGGACACCCCTCATTTCGTCCTCTATCACTACGACAAGCGTCTACCTTTTGATTTGCCCGACCAAACCGACCCGGCAGTTCTAACATCTTCCGAAATGGCAGAAGCAAATCAGCAACTAGCTGAACGATCTTTCAAGATTTTTGACATAATCCGCTATGCCCTCGACCAACGAAACCAACAGATGGAGCAAGAGCAACATAGGCGTCATCCCCGTCAACGGACTATAATCGTCGGTATGCGATGTTATCTGAAGAGCGTGAAACCGCCAGGTGCTCATCGCAAATTATACCCAAAATGGGATGGCCCATATAGGATTATGAAAAACCTCGGAAAAAATCGTTATGAAATCCTCGACCTCCGGGATCATTCCAAACTAAAGATCATTCACGCTGACAATTTGAAGATAGCTTCCGAACAACACCTTCCCAAAAAACAGCTGCCAGGCGTTCGAGCCGCCTATCCTTCAAAAGGTCAAGATATTAACAAATCGGGCAGGGATCAAAAAACTGAAGTGGTCACCGCGGGAACCGCTACCCATGACGAAGATTGGTACCTCGTAATACCACCAGTACTCGAGGCAATCTCTGAACAAGAGGAGGCCCCAGAGCCAAGCGTCCCATCGGACCCAGACCCTGGAGAAACCCCTTCGAGAGGATCACTCAGTGGAACTCCACCATCTCCTCCAACTCCACCATCTCCTCTGTCACCACCCTCACCGATTGATGATCGACGCACGGACCCTACATACCGCCCGCAAATGCATCACCCACGTGAACTAGAACCTTCACATAAGAAACGAACCCGCTCAGAATCCGAGCTCAACGGTCGACCCCCATTGCCACCAAAACGAGGCCGACCCCTTCGCCCACAAACACAAGTATCCACACAAGTATCCACACAACTACCCCCAGCTCCGTATAACTAAGGCGTAGAAATGAATAAAATTGTCCCCCTTATAATTTTCCAAATTATTTACTCTTGTAGACCTAGCATTAAAATTTCTACCGGAGTTGTTATAGAAAAACTTGCAGAAGGTAAATTTTTGAAAGGGCACGCAGACCTTTATATAAATTTGCAACCCCCTGCTAGAATTAAAATCAATCTCCTTCAGATACAAACCCAATTAAAAACGTTTGAAAGTAAAGTCCAGAATTCTTTCCAAGGAAAAGATCAGATTAGTCGCGTTCTGTTAGAAAATACCCTCGAAAATATTCAAACTACAGCACGCGCCCTATCAGAAATATTAGCCTTACCATGGATACAAACTGAAACTAAAAATTCAGAAAACTTTAACCAAAGAAGTAAAAGGGGACTGATAGATATAGGAGGGAAACTGTTCAAAGGTTTATTCGGATTAGCAACCGAAGAAGATATTAAAAGAATTGAACTTAAATTGAATCTCTTCGCGCGAAATCGACAATATAATGGACACATGTTAGAACAAACTATTAGGTCATTACACGAAAACAATCGCTTCCTCCACTCCCTTTCGGACAGATTCACATACCTTGAATCCATGTTAGCTCAATACAAAGAACACAAAAGATATCTAGAATTAATAGAGATAATGAACCTACAAGTAACCCTAATCGATAAATACTTACAACGAATAACTACGATTCATTCCAAGGTTTTGCGTGCAACCCAGCTAGCCCATGGAAAAATCACTCTTTCCACCCTAATACCATGGGAAATACTTCAGTCCTTGATTCACACCGCCCAGTCACAATTAAAATTATCACCCATATTCCCACTCAACCACACTAATTACCCTCAATTTCTAGAATACACCTGGACTGTACATGGACCACGCCCCTACACATACCTCATAATTATACCATTTTTCGATGTCCTCACTTATGACGTATATAAATTTCACCCTTTCCCAACACCCTACCAAAATAACTCTAATGTCTATCGATTGTATTTACCCACCGTACCACCTTACCTTTTCCTCACCAAAGATCTATCAGCTTATTCTATGATGTCAGATAGCGACGTCCGGCATTGCCGATTCCCGCAACCAAATAAACAACTCGTCTGCCCTCCACTCAAACCAGTTATTCTTCCAACTACTAGGTCTTGCTTTATCGATTTAATTCGTGACCGGCATGCCCCCGTATGTTCATTTAAAAAATTTCATTCCCCTAAAACCATCCAACTACGAATTGGACCAGACATCTGGGTTTCTTTCGCGAACAGGACTGCCGCTACTCTCGAGTGTCCATCGAATTATTCCCTCATTACAATCCCTATGGTTATTCGGCTACCAATTGGTTGCTCCTTGCGTTCAAAAGCCCTCCAAATATACAACCCGTATAAGGTTACCCTTAATAACTCATACCCATTCCCGTCGCAAATTAAATTTAAACCCGTCATAGAGATCTTAAATCTCTCCATAAAACCTGTAACCATCCTACCCGAACTACATGCCCCTGAATGGAATGATCAATTGAGCCGGTTTAAAATTTCGGATGATAACCAAAATAACCTCTTACAAATACTACAACCGGTAACCATTTTCTCAACATCTGCCGTTAGTATCATTATTGTATGTGCTATTATCCTCGGTATATTTGTGGTGAAAAGATCATTCTGGGAACAAAGAAAACCAAGTGACACGGAACATGAAACTATTTATGCACGACCAAGAGTGCGTACCCAGACCACGTGAACTAGACTTAACCACCCGACTTATGTTGTATATATAAATCTGTATTATAAAACCCATAGTTATCATCTAGTTAGCATTAGTTAGGATGTTACATTATTATATTAATATCATTCTAGAGGGAAGAGCCCTGTAAAAATGAACCATAAATAATTCCCATATTCCTATATATCTTATTCTTCATGTAATTCTTGTATTCATTTATATAGTTCTTGTATCCATTTAAGAAAAAGTATCCATTTTAAAAATTCATGTGTTATATGGTTCATGTATTTATATAATCCTGTATATTCTTATATATTTAACTTTATATAATGCCTATACTCATATGTATGTACGTGTGTGTATTCATTTTTACATAAGGACCAAAATCGCCCAACGCGAGTTTGGATAAAATTTTTGATTTGCTTTCTACTTTAAATAATTGGTGACCTGTTGTTTTTTTAAAATCTCATAATCATTTTTTTAGATTTCGCTTAATAAGGAATCCTGCTTAAGCTTTGCAATGTTCATATTTTGTATACATTCCTTTCGTTATAAAAGATGAGATCATGTCTTGCCTAAGCATTAAAATTGTACATCTTAAACCTTAAAATTTTACTCATATGCATATTTTAGTGTAAAGATGCATAGTCCGATTTCCACTTTTAGTTAACTTGGCAGATCATGATAACATCAGATCTGAAAAGTCGCGGTTTAAGATAAAAATATGGTTTCGTCTTCAAATATTTTGTTTACTCGTTCAAGCCTTACCACAGCTAAAAATTTACTTTATTTTCGAATATTGTGCAAAAATAATACAGCCTTTTTAGCATTTAATAATAATGATGTTAGCAGTTTTTGGGTATATAAACCCACTAAAAATCTTCCATTGTCATTCAGAAGCTAATTCAGAGGCTGAGCACTACCTGTACATTTTAGCAGTAAATTACAGTAAGAAGTTTTTATCTTCCTTCGAGCCTTGCTCTCTTCAGAAGAACTTAGTCATTAAACTTTCCGGATACGCTATAAGAAGAATCCGGAACCTTCAGCATTTTTAGTAAGTCTATCAGAGTCCTCCGAGCCACTATAGAAGAACTCGGAGAGTAATATAGAAGAAAACTACTGCAAGTCACACATCCGTTGCTGCCACCTAACTAGAACCCCCGTCGACTTCGAACCAACCGGGCCATAGACGGAGGGGTTAACATATATATTATATATTATATATATATATATATATTATATATATATATATATATATATATATATATATCTCGTATATATATTAGGGTGGATCGATTTTACATTTGTTTCGATTTCCATATTCTAATAGAGACAAAAACTTGCGCATGCATGAGAAAATAGCCTCTGCAAAATCTTAGCTTAATAGGTAATCATCTTCTGCCCCCGGCAGAGCGATGAAAATCATATTTTAGTAGTCAAAAACGTATTTTTAAATCCTAGCCTAGAGTCATAAAATTTTGCGTGTGTGTTATTTCATGCCTAAGCAACGATATAAATGCTATGGGAAATATATAAATGCATTATTTAAGACAAAGAGCCGATCTGAAAATATGTATAATATACATATATTCAGATCGGCTCTTTGTCATAAATAATGCATTTATATATTTCCCATAGCATTTATATCGTTGCATAGGCATGAAATAAAACACACGCAAAATTTTATGACTCTAGGCTCGGGTTTAAAAATACGTTTTTGACAACTAAAATATGATTTTCATCGCTCTGCCGGGGGCAGAAGATGATTTTCTATTAAGCTAAGATTTTGCAGAGGCTATTTTCTCATGCATGCGCAAGTTTTTGTCTCTATTAGAATATGGAAATCGAAAAAAATGTAAAATCGATCAACCCTAATATATATGTATGCAGGGCCGCCGCTTCCATTAGGCGAGGTTAGTAAATGCTAAGGGCGCCAAAGATCTGGGGGGCGCCAACGGCTCCCGCCCTATGCACGTCTGATAGTATTATGTAAGAACAACATGAAAAAAATAATGAAGGAATGAGAAGCATAGACACATAATGAAAGGTTGTACGACGTATGTACACCAGTTTAGCTTGACTGATATTTACATAATTAACTTATTCATCTTATTGGGTCATTATAGAACTTTCACTCTCACGACCTTTAACCCTTATGGACGGGAGTCGTAAATAAGCGATTTAAAAATGTTGCGCGCACAGACGGGAGTCGTCAATAAGCGACTCGGCTTATTTACGGCTTAATATGAGTTCCGGGAGTCGTCAATAAGCGAATAACTGTTTTTATGTGACATATGCCCTTCTTCCTTGGAAAAAACAGTAGATATGTCCTTTTTGCATGCATATTTTAGCACTTTTGAGCGTTCTGATTTGTTACTACATATGCCTCGCTTTACTCGCTGTTTTGATTGGTCATGACACTTTCTTGAACTGTGAAATGATTTTATAATTTTATAATAAATGTATGTATTAGCAAATTAAAATAGATCAGTGTAAGGCAAATAGTTTCTTCAATATGGTACCTTGATTACTTTGTGGGCAAACCCAATCGTGAAGTGGGAGGCGGGTAGGGGCACCAGCTGCAGTCCTGCTAAGGGCGCCAAATAGGCTGGCGCAGGACCTATATGTATGTATATATATATATATATATCGTATATACAGTGCCCGCGAAAAGTATCCGATCACTCAAGAAAATACAATATTTTCCCTTGATATTCAGAGACACATAATTCACTTTCTATTTGTTCTAGCGACATCTGGTAACTTTGAGGTTGCTCGCTGATATGAGAGCTATCCAACGCATTCTCAAATTAGTGTTCTGGTAGCCTTCGTTGCGGGTGGCTGTGTCTCAAAGTTGTCAGATTTCACTGTTTGTGTAAATTTATTGATATTTTGTTATTTTTTACAGAAAGTGGTGTAAATAAAATTTATATATAATGTGTGCTAAAAAACAACTTAAGAGTGATTGTCGAGGTGCTATTGTTGCTTTGCATACATGTGGGAAATCACAGAGACAGATAGCTAAGGAATTAAACATATCCCAAAGTACCGTTAATTTATGGGTTTCACGGGCTAAGAACAATGCCGGCCTAACCACGCCAGTCCCTAAAAAACGATCTGGCAGACCGAGAAAAACAAATTCACGAACAGACAAACTTATGAAACGTTTAGTATTGAAAAACCCAACAATAACTGCGAAAGAAATAAAATTTAATATGAATAATTTGTTATCTGGTGTTTCTGAACGAACTATCCAGGAGCGGCTCCAAAAAGAACTCGGATTACCATCTCGCCATGCTGCTTAAGAAACCGTTCATTAATGAAAAAATGCGTAAAAAACGTGTCGCATTTTGTAAAAAATATATTCATTGGACTGTTGATGACTGGAAGAAGGTTTTATTTAGTGATGAGTCGACATTTTTGACATTCAGAAGTTGTCCAAAAAAGGTTCGCCGGCCCATTGGCTCAAATAGGATGGACCCTAAATACACCCTAAAGACAATGAAACACCCTCCAAGTGTGATGGTTTGGGGTTGTTTCGGTTACTATGGGCGTGGAAACCTATATTTTCTTCCGAAGAACACAACTATGAATGGTGCACGGTATTTAGCAATGCTACAGGATAAACTTCCAATGGCAATGGCAATCCAAAGGACAAAAACATACATGCATGATGGTGCACCATGTCACAGGGCCAAAATAGTGACAAAATGGATTACTGACAATAAATTTGATATTTTGGATTGGCCTGGTAATAGTCCAGATCTCAATCCGATAGAAAATATGTGGCTAATAATAAAAAATAAGGTTGAATGCCACGACACTGGCTCAGTCGAAAAATTACAAGAAGCCATCAAAAAGGTATGGTGCAAGGAAATATCAGTGGAAGTTTGTCAAAACTTGATTAAATCCATGCCAAAACGTCTAGAACAAGTCATCCAAACCAAAGGACAGATGACAAAATACTAATATAAGGTTAGTATACATTTAAACATTGTTTTTTATGTAAAAAATACAAATTTCCAGGGTGATCGGATACTTTTCGCGGGCACTGTATGTATATGTATGTATATATCGTAAATATGTACATATATGAAAATTATTTCACAAAAGTAACACGTGAAAAATATTTATGATGAATAAAACCACGAAGGAAAGGAAACACAGAATGGTGCTCAAGCGCTTTCGTCTAATGACATCCTCAGGAACACTGAAGTACATAGAAGGTTACAGCCTATATATAGGTTACAAAAAAAAAAATAAAATAAATAAATTAAAAAAAAGAAATATATATACTGTATATATATATATATATATAATATATATATATATATATATATATATGTATATATATATATACATACATACATATACAATAAACGGAGAAATGAAATTAAAAACAAAAAAAATTATTAAAAATTAAAAGATTGTGGGATGGGCATACAACTTCGTAAGGAAACACTATCGATTTTTAGCACAAGATGAAACAACCGATTTTTAGCACAAGATTAAATTAATTGTTTCCAACCAATGTTATAAAAAAAAAAATTTAAAAAAAAATTTAAAAAAAATTATACTGGAAATCTGCCCGGGTTTTATCACTCTACCCATCTTGTATATAAAAATAAATTGAAAAAAATTAAAGTTATTAGAGTGGCATACAAGTTTACCAAAGATTTAGCGTTCTACTCTTCTTATCTAAATCTTTTCTGAAGGAATTCAAAACAACAGGATCGAGTTGAAAAATACCTTTGCTTATGTTGAAGTTATTTGAAAGTTGGATAATGGCAGACTCAAGAATATTTCTATTAACAGTGTTGCCAGAGTGAAATAAAACTGAAGCATTATTCCAATCAATACAGTCTGATAACTCTGACAAATGGACAAAAAGGGCAATGGACGACTGTCCTGTTCTAACGGAATATTGATGCTGTTTTATACGTGTGTGCAAATCCTTTCCCGTCTGACATATGTAAAAGGAATCACATTGTTTACAACCAATTTTATAGATAATGCCTGAATTATTGGTAGGGCTATTTTTTACTACGATATTTTTCACAATATTGTTATATGAAAATACTACATTAATATCCAAAAGTTTAAGTACATTAGCAATGCCTATAAAGCCCGGGAAAAATGGAAGTACTAAAATATTTTTTGACCAGGTACGAGTGTTATTATTGCCCCGATAGAAAGTTCGTTTTGCCTTGTTGAGACAAGATTCCATAACCGCAGATGGATAACACAGATCACTTCCAATACCGTTGATTTTTTCTAATTCGGCATCGATGTATTCCGGACTGGCGATCCTAAGGGCGCGGAGAAACATTGAAGAAAAAATGGCCTTCTTAGTGGGGGTGTCATGTCCCGAGTAAAAGTGTACGTAGGACAAATTGTTTGTTTTTTCCGATAGATACTGAACTTAAAACCTGTGCTTTCCCTATGTACACGCACATCCAAAAACGGAATTGAATTGTCTTGTTCCACTCTAAAGTAAACTTAATGGAGGGGACTTGATCATTTAACTGAAGGAGGAAGTTATCCAGGTCACGATTCATGGGCCAGATACACAAAATATCGTCGACGTACCGCAACGAAGGGACGCCAACCCCCAGGATTCTCGGAATGTAAGTAATTTCGAAAAACTCCATATAAATATTGGAGAGGAGGGGCGACAAGGGGTTGCCCATGGCCATCCCAAAAACTTGTTGATAATACTCGTTATTGAAAGTGAATTTACAGTCTTTGATGCAAAGCTTAATAAGTTCCAAAACAATGTGTGAAGGTAGTGGCAGGTCATACTTATGTAATTCTTGGGAGAGAAAGTCAAGCATATCATCAAACGGCACTTTTGTAAACAATGAACAAACGTCAAAACTGATCAATCTATCGTTAGTTTCAGTACGTGCATTATTCAATTTTTCAATAAGATCCATGGAATTTTTTACATGTGAATCAGAGATAGTTCCGAGAATGGGGTAAAAGACATTGACAAGCCATTTGGAGAGTTTATAAGTAATAGAGCCCACCGAGCTAATAATAGGGCGCATAGGGTTGCCAGGTTTGTGGGTTTGAATAAGACCGTAAAGGTAGGGCAGAGAAGGTGAAGTGGACATGAAAAGCGGAATTAAGTCCTTATGATCTTTGAGAATGCGTTTCAAGCCACTATTAAATGATTTGATGACGTCATCCTGCGGGTTCTTCCTAAGTTTGCTGTATGTGGCGGGGTCCTGGAGAAGCTCGTTCATCTTTCTGAGGTAGTCCACTTTGTCCATAATAACTATGGTGTTAGCCTTGTCTGCTTTAGTAATATGGAGCTCCCCATCTTTTTTTAATTGTGAGAGGCTATTGCGAAAACCTTTAGGAAAGTTATCTTCGTAACTACTATTCTCCGCACTATAAACAAGGCCTTTAACTATGTTAAACAAATACTGAGGGAGATTACACTGTTTTTCAAAACAAGCGAGACTGTAACAAATTTGTAAAGCCGAAGGTTTTTTAACAATAAAAAAGGACATACCATATCCAAGGGCACTTTTTGCATCGTCACTAATGTTTTTCGAAGAAAGGTTCAAAACACACTTTGAGCTTGCTTTTTTACTCCACTGACTATTTCGAATGAGACTTTTAATTTTTCGATCCAACATGTTACGAAGTGAAGAAGTTGTCCGACGCAACTCGTTGTAAATTTCATCAAACAAAGGTTGGATCCACGGTTGGGGAATAACGGTTACAAAGTTACGTTTGGCAATGTTTAAATTTTTGAAGGCGGACCACTCATTTTGTCTGGTGACTTCAATATGTTTCTTTAAAATTAATCTGCTGAAGTTGTTGAACGGATGGTCGTCAATTTGTCTGAGGCGAATCGGAAGGAGGGATTTGGGAAGAACTTGCTCCTCTAGACAATTAGTAAGAAACTTTCGTCGGATACGAATTGCATGCCCCTTCATTAATGTAGAAGAAAACACGGGCACAAAAGGAGACAAGAGAGGGAACAGCAAGCCGAAGGAACGCGTGATGTTCATTATATGAAAATTATTTCACAAAAGTAACACGTGAAAAATATTTATGATGAATAAAACCACGAAGGAAAGGAAACACAGAATGGTGCTCAAGCGCTTTCGTTTAATAACATCCTCAGGAACACTGAAGTACATAGAAGGTTACAGCCTACATATAGGTTACAAAAAAAATAAATATATTAAAAAAAAAAATATATATATATAATATATATATATATATATGATGAATAAAACCACGAAGGAAACGAAACACAGAATGGTGCTCAAGCGCTTTCGTCTAATGACATCCTCAGGAACACTGAAGTACATAAAGGGTTACAGCCTATATATAGGTTACAGAAAAAAAACAACTATATATATATATATATATATATACAATAAACGGAGAGATAAAAAAAATTTAAAAATTATTAAACATTAAAGGGTTGTGGGAGGAGCATACAAATTTGTAAGGAAAAACTACCGATTTTTAGCACAAGATTAGCACAAGATCAAATTAATTGTTTCCAACCAATGTTATAGAAAAAACAAAAAAATAAAATAAAAAAAAACTACAAATTTATACTGGAAATCTGCCCGGGTTTTAGCACTTTGCCCTTCTTGTTTAGGTTCGATGTATATAAAAATAAATTTAAAAAAAATACAAGTTATTTGAGTAGCATACAAGTTTACCAAAGATTTAGCGTTCTACCCTTCTTATCTAAATCTGTTCTGAAAGAATTCAAAACAACAGGATCGAGTCAGAGTTATCCCACTCTATTGATTGGAATAATGCTTCAGTTTTATTTCACTCTAGCAACATTGTTAATAGAAATATTCTTGAGTCTGCCATTATCCAACTCACAAATAACTTCAACATAAGCAAAGGTCTTTTTCAACTCGATCCTGTTGTTTTGAATTCCTTCAGAACAGATTTAGATAAGAAGGGTAGAACGCTAAATCTTTGGTAAACTTGTATGCTACTCAAATAACTTGTATTGTTTTAAATTTATTTTTATGTACATCGAACCTAAACAAGAAGAGCAAAGTGCTAAAACTCGGGCAGATTTCCAGTATAAATTTGTAGTTTTTTTTTTTATTTTATTATTTTGTTTTTTCTATAACTGGTTGAAAACAATTAATTTGATCTTGTGCTAATCTTGTGCTAAAAATCGGTAGTTTTTCCTTACAAATTTGTATGCTCCTCCCACAATCCTTTAATGTTTAATAATTTTTTAATTTTTTTATCTCTCCGTTTATTGTATATATATATATATATATATATATATATATAGTTTTTTGTTTTTCTGTAACCTATATATAGGCTGTAACCCTTTATGTACTTCAGTGTTCCTGAGGATGTCATTAGACGAAAGCGCTTGAGCACCATTCTGTGTTTCCTTTCCTTCGTGGTTTTATTCATCATAAATATTTTTCACGTTACTTTCGTGAAATAATTTTTATATATATATACAGTATATGTATACATACATACATATACAATAAACGGAGAAATGAAATTAAAAACAAAAAAATTATTAAAAATTAAAAGATTGTGGGATGGGCATACAACTTTGTAAGGAAACACTATCGATTTTTAGTACAAGTATGACCTGCCACTACCTTCACACATTGTTTTGGAACTTATTAAGCTTTGCATCAAAGACTGTAAATTCACTTTCAATACCGAGTATTATCAACAAGTTTTTGGGATGGCCATGGGCAACCCCTTGTCGCCCCTCCTCTCCAATATTTATATGGAGTTTTTCGAAATTACTTACATTCCGAGAATCCTGGGGGTTGGCATTCCTTGGTTGCGGTACGTCGACGATATTTTGTGTATCTGGCCCATGAATCGTGACCTGGATAACTTCCTCCTTCAGTTAAATGATCAAGTCCCCTCCATTAAGTTTACTTTAGAAGTGGAACAAGACAATTCAATTCCGTTTTTGGATGTGCGTCTACATAGGGAAAGCCCAGGTTTAAAGTTCAGTATCTATCGGAAAAAAAAAAACAATTTGTCCTACGTACACTTTTACTGGGGACATGACACCCCCACTAAGAAGGCCATTTTTTCTTCAATGTTTCTGCGCGCCCTTAGGATCGCCAGTCCGGAATACATCGATGCCGAATTAGAAAAAATCAACGGTATTGGAAGTGATCTGTGTTATCCATCTGCGTTTATGGAATCTTGTCTCAACAAGGCAAAACGAACTTTCTATCGGGGCAATAATAACACTCGTACTTTGTCAAAAATATTTTAGTACTTCCATTTTTCCCGGGCTTTTTAGGC
The DNA here is from genome assembly GCA_023014485.1 of Bathynomus jamesi. Lineage (NCBI taxonomy): Eukaryota > Metazoa > Arthropoda > Malacostraca > Isopoda > Cirolanidae > Bathynomus > Bathynomus jamesi. The sequence continues at coordinate 576,041 of JAJOZX010002443.1, forward strand.
ATTCCTAATGTACTTAAACTTTTGGATATTAATGTAGTATTTTCATATAACAATATTGTGAAAAATATCGTAGTAAAAAGTAGACCTACCAATAATTCAGGCATTATCTATAAAATTGGTTGTAAACAATGTGATTCCTTTTACATAGGTCAGACGGGAAAGGATTTGCACACACGTAAAAAACAGCATCAATATTCCGTTAGAACAGGACAGTCGTCCATTGCCCTTTTTGTCCATTTGTCAGAGTTATCCCACTGTATTGATTGGAATAATGCTTCAGTTTTATTTCACTCTGGCAACATTGTTAATAGAAATATTCTTGAGTCTGCCATTATCCAACTTTCAAATAACTTCAACATAAGCAAAGGTCTTTTTCAACTCCATCCTGTTGTTTTGAATTCCTTCAGAAAAGATTTAGATAATAAGGGTAGAACGCTAAATCTTTGGTAAACTTGTATGCCACTCTAATAACTTTTATTTTTTTCAATTTATAACATTGGTTGGAAACAATTAATTTAATTTTGTGCTAAAAATCGGTAGTTTGATCTTGTGCTAAAAATCGATAGTGTTTCCTTACAAAGTTGTATGGCCATCCCACAATCTTTTAATTTTTAATAATTTTTTTTTGTTTTTAATTTCATTTCTCCGTTTATTGTATATGTATGTATATTAGGGCGTCTCATTAATACATAGAAATTTTTTTTTTTCGATTTTCTCTTGCTCGCGAATGCTGCCCCGATTTCAATAGGCATAGAGGTTCTAAAAATCGAAAAATGATGGGAATCGAACAGTATTTAGAGGTCACTCAAGTTTAACACTTTCTTGTAGCTATTTAGGAAAAAAAAGAAATTTCTATCATTCTCTTATTCTCTTTATTTCTGAACAAAAATGAAAATAAACGAAATGCACCTTTTATTAATTGAAATAAGCGCGTATAAATGGATTGTTTTCATCATCAATCTGTCCTACACTACTTGATTTTACTCTTCAAGCTCTCCTTCGTCTTGACGGGGATCAACTTCTGGTGAGCCCGAACCACCTTGAGGACGAATTGCTTCTGCTTCTCATCACGCGTGATGGTGGAATTGAATCTTTTCATCAAAGCGATACCACGCTCGGCGGCGTCATTGACCACCTTCAGGGCTTTCACCCTCTTTTGCGCCGTGATCCAATCCTGGTCATTGATCCAATCCTCTGGATCTTTCATGAGGAAGGTGGGAGACTCAGATTCTGGAAGGATCGCGCGGAAGAAGACTTCTTTTGTTCTCCGGGTGACGAAGAGCTCGATGGATTGCTGTGGATTGAAGTTCTTCGGATCGATCCGCTTGAGTCCTTTCTTCGTGGCGGGGGATTGAAGTCGTTGGACCATCTTTAGCTTCGTGTCCTTTGGAATGCGGTCGTCAAAGAAACCAAGCCCCACGAGATCCTCTGAGAGGTACCACAGGTGCCTTTTCAAGGCCATGGATGCCGTGTGGCTGACTTCCTTGTCAGGGTAGGCCTCGAGCAGGCGAAGGAACTCTAGGTCGTTCAGTGGAGCTCGATTCGAGACCTTTGCCTCATTCCACTGCTTCACGTACGCGAGGGAGATGAACAAACACAGCCGCCGAAGTCCTCCTCCTTCCCTGGCTGTCAGGTCCAGTTGGTGACGGAACATGAAAATCTTGAGGGCATAGATGGCTTTGGCCATCCATCTGGCGTGGTGATAGGCCCCAGGCTGACGAAATCCACCCTGGACCTGACCGCCAAGGAAGCGGTAGGAAAGGATGAGGAATTCACGGTAGTCTTCTCGGGGATGTGTGCCGTGGGAAAGCGTCTGCTGCAGGTATTTCTTCATGGAAGACGCTTGATTTGCCCAGTTGTCAGTTGTTGTGGGATTGCTTTCGTCACCGATGGACAAGAATGACCCTTTGTCAATGGAGGCCCACCGCTTTGAAATCTTTTGAAGAGGAGAATGTCAGGGGAAGAGGACGGCCCCAGACATCGCACGAAGACATCCTTGAGTAAGATCTCCAAGACGTGGTGACGGCAAGCCAACCACAACATGGGACGGCCAAACTCCTGCTCAATGCGAACGGAAGCACCTTGGATCATCCCAGCGTTCACAGCTGTGGTGTCGAATCCCAGTCCAATGATTTGCTCCGAAATGCCAAAAGCCTGGACTTCCTGGAGTACGGCTGCAGCCTGTTCTTTTCCAGTGCCGTCCACCGCAACGGGTACACCAAGAAGCACCTCGACTCCATCGCCCGTCACCACAACGGCAATCCGGTCAACCTTCTTCTTCTCCTTGGCGATATCTTCCAACAGTTTCCCATCCCAGTGCAAGACTAAAGGACCAGAAGCTTCGAACTTTCTGGTCAACTCTTCTCCCATCTCCTTTCGGATCTTGTTCCGTGTTCGATGAACAGTTGCTGACGAGATTACCAGGTCATCCAGGTCATGACCCAAACTCTGAGCTGCTGCTGCAAAGGACGACGTTGCTTGTCTCACGGACATGTTGTCGCGATCCCAAGCAGCGATGAGATTCGGGTCCGTGAGGGCATTCATTCGCCTTTTCTTTTGAGTCTGGGCGCTTGGTACGTCTCGTCGTCATCATCCTCGTCTTCCGTGTTCATTTCAGTGCTGCTACCATCCACCTCCAAGATCGCTACCTCCATGAGCTGTGTCACCCCAGCATCCCATTTACTCTTCCTAGCCGTGGCTGCAAGATCCCTCTTCCGCTTCACAGCTTTCTTCTTCGCTGTCTTCTGGTCCACCCCGCAAGACTTGACGACATCCTGTCTTCCCTCTGCGAGGTGAGAAAATCCTTGTCCTATGATAGCGCGGAGGAGTGAGCCACGTCAAACACGTCTTCCAAATCCGACTTGAACATCCCCTCCTTGTACCGGTAACCCTCTTGCGGCTTTGTCCTGTTCTTCTTGAGTGCGTCGTAGGTATCGATCAACTTCGCCAGCTTCTCCCCTGCGTACTTCTTGGTGGTAGTTGGTATGTTGGCCTTCTCCCAGATGGGCCAGATGGTTTCTACCACCAGGCGAATGCTCTCCGATTTGGTCTTCCTTCCCTCTTGGTCTTGGTGGTGGTGGAAGTAAAGGAGCAGGCATTGCTCCTTCGATGGAAGTCGTGGACAAACAATCGCTGCAATTGGGGCCTTGTCCAGCAACCACAACTGGTTTCCTGCTCTAGTAACCATCACCTGCGAAAGAGAAGAAAATCTTGTATAAGTGAAACAGAAGTGGCGAACTTGAGTGACCCCTAAAAGTCCTCCTACAGCTGTCAAATTTTGTGATAACAATCCTTTATAAAGGTGTAATACGGGCAAGCGTCGCCCCGACCCGAAATCCTCCATTCGTATATTTGAGACACCCTAATGTATATATATATATATATATATATTTTTTTTAATTTATTTATTATTATTTTTTTTTGTAACCTATATTTAGGCTGTAACCTTCTATGTACTTCAGTGTTCCTGAGGATGTCATTAGACACGAGCGCTTGAGCACCATTCTGTGTTTCCTTTCCTACGTGGTTTTATTCACCATGTATATATATATATATATATATATCGTATATATGTATATATATATATATATATATATATATATATATATATATACGATATATATATATATATATTATACACACAAATTCAGAATGGTTCCCTGAGACAATTATATGTTAAACACAGACCGTGCATGGAACAAGGAACTCTTCTGGGAAAATTAAATCCACTATAGTCCGAATAAGTAATGGTAAATGACAAATACCATAGTTTTCTTTTTCATGATTTTAGCCCGACGTGGGCAACGGGTCTCTCGCAAAGAGATCCCATAAATATAGCTTCCCTCACCAGCTATCTGCAAAGCAGACAGGATCCAGCTTTGGGACATGGATCTAGGGTTTAAAGCAAGCCTAGATCCCTACATTCAGAACCTCTATATAAGTAAAAGACTCGTTGCATTC